>CM037876.1:159604725-159906257 GCA_021292165.1 Shinisaurus crocodilurus | reverse complement strand
TGTATTCCAGCCACATAGCACAAAATACTGGTGTGCTTGATAAATCCAGTTTGTGTTGACCCAGGTGAGCCACAAAACATCAGGGTTTATCAAACATCAGGTGGCCCACAATACATGGTTATACAGCCCATTATTGGTGCATTTGGCAGCCCTAACTTTAGGTACTTTGAGGTAGCCGTAATTTTTTGAGATATGCACATAGTTCTCAAGATCAGGATTTCTACAAACCAAGGGTGGGAGAAGGGGTACTCTAACATCAATAGGAACAAATTGTTATTTAAATAAGGGAGTATGATGAAACATCAGTGGGTAAGTCTCCAGTGAAACATGGTGGCCCCCAAAAGCAACAAGGACAGATGTTCTAAACATCCACAAACTATTCCCTTAATAAACATAAAATTCCTTGGAGGAAGGAGTCTAAATTGATGGTATAATAGCCTCATACGTGCAGTCTGATACAAAACCCCTATATTCTGAATTCTGGACAACTACATTCTTACCTATTTCTTCCTCAACACTTCACTTCTACATCCAGAAGATTCCCAAGTTATTTACTTGCATTCCCCACCCCCACCACAATTTATGCCCTATGATTTCCACATGACGTGAAAATAACAGGTAAGATGCTGGTTGACAGCAACATGAGAATGATGGAAGTATAACTGAAAATAATAACCAGGGAAAAGTTGATCAGCAGAACTAAATTGGAAAATACAAAGTTTTTCTATTGGCAGTGAAAATGGGTCATTAGATA
Source organism: Shinisaurus crocodilurus (assembly GCA_021292165.1). Lineage (NCBI taxonomy): Eukaryota > Metazoa > Chordata > Lepidosauria > Squamata > Shinisauridae > Shinisaurus > Shinisaurus crocodilurus. The sequence goes on along the minus strand of CM037876.1, from coordinate 159,905,503 downwards.
AATAGCTCTCACAGGACAAATTCCTTCACATATGTTCCCTTTCTCCCTTTCATCCTTGTCTATACTATACCCATCCGTACTAACGAATTGCCACACTGTTCATAATCTGCCAGACCAATCTGACCTGGTACTGCATGCTAGGACAGAGTTCCCTTTATTCACCTTCAACTAGGACATCAGGGAAGAGATGGAAGCTGATGAAAGGGAATCTGACACTAAGAGCCAGAAAAAAGCCAGCTTTCCTGAATCCAAGCCGACTAGGTTCTTTAAAATCCACGCTCTGAGCTGAATGGCTAGAACCCACTACAAATAAGGGAAAGGGAATCAAAGCTCAGGTTGAAAGGGCCCAACTGCTCACTGGCCTATATGCTCTCAGGATTCTTGAGCAACATAAGGAATATTCTCTGCATTAGAGCATAGATTCCTAGATCATAGAATTGGAAGGGGCCATTGAGTCCAACCCCCTGCTCAATGCAGGAACTAGAGGAGGGGTCTCCCATCCAAGTAATAACCAGGCCTGACCCCGCTTAGCTTTCCACGCTCAGACAAGCTGAGCCAACATGAGCCCACAGGCCTGTATATGCATGCAAGGCTGAAACCACTGGCAAGCAATAAAGGGCTAAAATCCTTTCACAGCCCCAACTGCTACAAAGATTTGCAAGGAATCTTCTGATTCAATGAAGAATAAGATTTTTATTTTTATTTTTTTACAAAAAAGGAAAGATTAAAGGACTGCAGTGATGTGAAGCTCAAAGTAAGTGCGAACCATGAGTGAGCTATGGAAAGCCCAAAATTACTATTTCAAAACTTTAATTCATTTTAAAGAAACTATTTATGTAACAAAAAACACAAAAGCCAACATACCTGCCCCATTTGCGGTCCTCCCATCGGAGGCATCATCTGAGGCATCATTCCATGAGACACTGGAGGCATATTGGGCGGCCTTTGGCCCATAGGATGCATACCCATGGGTGGGTAGTGAGGCATGCCCGGATGTCCCATCTGAAAAAACAATAGGGCAGTTCAAGATTCCAAGAACTTAGAAAAACAAACGGAGACACCACTAAAGAAACAACTTGACTGGGTTCCAGATATGGTTAATTAGGTCTTGTTAAGAGCAAGAGCTTTCTTCCATGTGTTTCCTACCACAAAATTATCAATTCATTAATACATTTTTGGTAAGTTTTCATATATATATAAAAAGTGACAAAACTCAATACTTTGGCATAAAATAGCCTCCATGAGTACTTGGGCACTCTGTATTGTTAATGCATATATCAGGGATGTGCAACTCGTGGACCTCTAGATATTTTAGCCTATAACTCCCATCAGCCCTAGCATAGCATATGGTGAGGGATGATGGGAGTTGTAGGCCACAACATCTGGAAGACCACAAGTTGCCCATCCTGGCCTACAATAATTTACAGTGCAATATGTCTTATATGAAAAAAAAAGGGGGGTTTTCTATGTATCCCTTTCTCAACTATATCAGAAAATCAGAGAACCTATTTCTGCAATAAACCCAGGACCAAAAATGTGTACATTGAGCGGGATCCAAAACTTGCTTTTCATGAATATATAATGGGCAGGTTCGTACATCATGCTAAGCCAGCCTACGAATAAGCCACAGTGGGTTGGTTTTTCACTGAACAACCCATGTTGCAGGTTCGGACAACACAACAACCCATCATGGCTGGCTGCCCATGGTAGGTTATTGTGTCATGCAAACCCAGTCACTGTCTTCCATTTGTGGAAGACTTCCACAAATAGAAGTTGAAGGGTCCCCCCCCCCATACCACAGTCACTAAAGTACATGATGAATCGAGATGCTCATTCCCTCCTGCATCAAATCCTGCACCTATGTTCCCTGCCCCCCCTGATCCAGTATTTTAAAAAAAATATTTAAAAAACCAAACCTAGATGGTTGCCACGCTGCAAAACAATGTGCCAGCCTCCAGCACTCTATTTCCAAGAATGCCTCTGTGCCCCACATGTGCCACATGCCACAGAGGCATTCTTAAAAAAATAAATGGTGCACTATGGCAGCCCAGCACTTCATTTGGAAGCTTGACCAAAATGAAGATAGGTAAACTGGGCTGGGGAGCAACCTGGAGGACATGGGAGTTGGGGGAAGCATCCTGAGGGGCTAGAGTGAATGGCAGGGAGCACGGTTATTTGCCCTGTGCTGTAGCACACTTTGCCTGTTTTTTGGGGGGGTGTTTCTCAGAGCATCACCAGTTTTACTTCTGTGAAATGGATATTCTGTTGTGCCTTTGTGGTGGAAGTAAGTGATTTGACATTTGTGGTTCAGAACTCACTTCTGCTTTGTACTCAGTTTCTTGACCAAGTTACTTGTCTCTGAACCCGATCAATTTACTTTATGTGAAATTGGTGTTGGAGCAGTAAACTGTGGGTTCAAAAGAATGGTTTTGTGTTTTGGGATTCATATTCCACTTTGGCTTGTATTCAGGTTTTTGGGCAAGTTACTTTTCTTTTAGCCTCATGAGAACACCTTCGGGGAATTGGGGGCAGTAGCCAATTCAACATTACCACTAACGTGTAAGTGATCTCTGGCACAATGCCAATAGCATTTGCTGTTGCAATGGGTATACATTAGTGGTAGTGTCAAACTGGACACTGCCTAGGATGTTTTATAACTTACCACACCACTATGGCAACCATTTTGTGAGAGTGCCCACAATACCCTCTCAAAATTTGAAGCCGGCCCAAAATAGTTGGGGACCCCTGGCCTGTGATCTGCATATCTGACAGACTTGAACTGCAATTTCTAACTTTCTAAGTGAATTCAACCAGCAACAATTAAAGAGTAAAATGGAATTAAAGACCCCAATTAAAGACATCTACAAATGATTGGCCTACTTCACACATTACATTTCTAAGATGTTCTAAGTAAACATTAAAAACATAAATCAGTAATCAGTTTTGTCATTCATCAGATTTCAACTGACAGTACTGTTTAGATGGAAAATGACAACAAAATATCTGGCTGGCTGTCATGAAGATACCAGCAACAAAAAATCTATGGAACAGGCACTGTACTTGTTATCACCAAACCACAGGATTTAGCACTAGAAATGCTAGAGAAAACAGTTACAAGCAACCAGGTTTGGAACACCTGTTTTGGTATATATGGAGTCTATTCATTGTGTGGTGTAGTGGTTAGAGTGTTGGACTGGAACTGGGAAATCCAGGTTCTAGTCCCCACTTGGCCACAAAGCTCCCTGGGTGACTTTGGGCCAGTCACTGACTCTCAGCCTGACCTACCTCACAGGGTTGTTGTGAGGATAAAGTAGAGAGGAGGAGGACCATGCAAGCCACCTTGGGTTCCTTGCAGGAAAAAAGGCGGGACACAAATATAAGCCATGATTCTTATCATTCTCTGTGAATGCAACCATTATCTTCTACTATGGAACTGGTTTCTAGTACTAGTCTGAAGCCACTTCTACTGGGATTGCCATGGTTAACAAGGCTAAAAAAAACACTATACAACAACAAAATTGAGAAACTAAGAGAGATATATTAATTCCAATAAAATAATTAAATTATATAATGTTCTTACAGGTAGTTTTTAAAACAGCAATACAACAATAACCTTATTCCCATTGGTTCCCCGTTTGCCTATATAAATTGCTGCAAAGTCTAAAGTCTGACCATTCTCTATATGCGCAGATATTTTGTTCCAAAATACCCAATATCTACCATGAACGTGCAAAGCCAATTTTTTGCATAACGAGCAAGCAAAAAGTTACTTTTCCTCTTATTTTATGGTTACACATTGCATCTAGTACTTAACAAACACAAGGTTATCAAGCACTGTATCTACCACTAAAGTTAATGCATAATCAGCCAACTACTAACCAGTCCAAAATCAAGAAACACAAATATATTGTCTCTGGAAATAATGTACTAGAGAGATCATCTCAGGACAATATACTTATAGGTAAGGGGGGGGGGGAGCCTTTATTATTAGAACTCAGATATACTAGAGGTATTTGTGCCACTTCTTCCATGATGCTGTTTCTGGCATGGAAACACTGAAGAGTGATTAAAGAGATCTCCCAGCTATTTCTTATAACCAGACTTTCTCCCCAACCCCCATTTCTCTTGCTTTTTACGTGTAGGTTAGGAGCCCAGAAGCGTATTTAATTTTGCCTATAGTTGGAAGATCTCGCTGAAAACGTGCGGAATGCATGCATGACGAGTAACTCTGCGCACAAACACATAGCCGTGCCTCCCCGGACCATTACGGAAAGCAGTTTACCGATTTTGTACTCACCATAAGGGACTCTCGGCCCATGCCGCCGCCGCCTCCACCGCCCGGTCGCATCGAAGGATTGAGGAGGCTCCCGCCGCCCCCGCCGCCGCACCTGCCGAGCATTCTCCCCCTGAGCGGTTGGCGGGAGGACGGCCCGAAGGGCAAGAGAGGTTCGGGCTCCCCTCGAGGCGGGAGGAGAGGAGCCAAGAGACTGACGGGCTTCCCGGGCGGCCAATCCGGGCGGCCTCCCATGCGGGCGCTCTTCGGCGACTGTTCCGGCCCGGCAGCCACCACGGGGCGCACGCCTTCGCCGGGGTTGAGTTGCATGAGGGGAGGTGGCTTGGGCAGGGAGAAGGGGAGCGGTTGAGGGGAGGCCGCGGCGGCTGCCGAGTCCCCGCCAGACATCGCCTCCCCCTCACCGGGCCCGGCTCTGACGAGCCTGCCCTTCCGGCTGCGACGCGAGCTGCGCGAAACCGTCAGCGGGAAAGCGAGCGAAGGAGTCGAGGGGAGAGGGCCTGACCTACCGGGAAGGGAACGAAGGGGGTTGGTCGAAAGTCAGGCTCACCGCCACCGTGAGGAGGACCCGCGCGCGGCCGGACTGCGGGGGGAGGGGGAAACAAAACCTCACACTAGTACGGGGGGGGAGGGGAAGGATCGAGGGGCGCCTCCTCTCAGCGGGAGGCAAAAGGCGCGCGTCGGCCAGACCTCATCAAATGTGGGCCTGAGAGGGAATGGAAAGTGCAGAGGGAAATGGGGGGCAGGGAAAAGAGTGAGAGAGAGGCGCGCGCGCAACGGACGCTGGGAAAGTGACTCCCGCAAGCGGAGGTTGGGGGCAGGGCTACGGAAGCTCAAGAGGGACTACAACTAAAGGGGAAGGAAGAAAAAGAAAAAAAAAGGAGACCGTGGTAGCAAAGGGGAGGAGGAATTGATTCATACGCCACGCGCCGTCGCGTTGTTTCCTTCAAGGGAACACAGCAGCATGGGAGACTCGTCCTCTAGGCCTATCCGTTGCTGGAGCTGCGCGGGGGAGGAAGAGGTGGGGCTTCTGGCCTCTCTCCCCTCCCGCTTCCGGCTTGGTTGCCCTACAGGCCCTCCCCTCTGCCTTGGTAGACTTCCGGTTGAGGGGGGAACTTTCGAAGTCACTTCCTTTGGCGGGCCCGTTGGGTTTTCTTTCGCGCGCCTCAGTGCTCCGTTGCCATGGCTGTGTATTATCGGGGCGCCGCCGTGAGTTACAGCCAGTGCGGTGGTGAGGGCCCTGGTACTCCTTGGCCGCCGGAGATAGGAGAGGCGACGCGGAGCCTCCAGACGGAGCTCGAAGAGGCTGATGGCGAAGGGGGCGTGCTGGGCGGCGTTGGTAGAAGTTATGTAGCCTCCGCCTCCCGGGCTTGCCTTGCACCGTTGCCTCCCGGACCCCACACGGCGGGGCGCAGCTGGCCGAGCAGGGCATGCTCCGTGCTCTGTTGCCTCTTGGCCGTGTCCTTGCTGGCCTTCCTGCTGGCCATCGCCTGCCTGGTGCTGAGAGGTGACCGAGGGTGGGCTGTTGCCGGGGAGGGAGAGGTTCGACCCTCTTGGTGGGCAGGTGAGGTCCGCGTTTATCAGCGCCGAAGCGAGGAGAGGAAGCCTCTCGGGGCGCGAAATATTATTTATTAGGCCCGATGCATTTCAAATAAAAGCTTTATCAGGGACACAGTAAGGCACGACACAGAGCGTTGCGTTTTACACTGCCCCCAAGGGAAGGCATTGGGGCATTATTCAATGATATTTCGTGCGCCTGGAAGCTTCCTCTCGTTCATAAGGTAGGAGAGGAGGTGGTATATATGCCTCAAGATGGGGACGTGAGTGTATTGGGCCTACAGTACTGTGGGGTTTAGGAGGGTGGGGACGTGGCCAGTCCCCAGCGTTGGCTTTTATCTGCTATAACGTTCCAGATCAGTTGGGGCTAGAGAGTCTTACAACAAAGGACTTGGGAGTGCTTTATAATATTTCTCCTGGAGACTTCACCCCTATTTTTTCATTGTTCTTCTGCTGGAAGAACCATAAATGAACATATGAGAAGAATAATATCACCAAAATTACATTGGGAAGAAAACCATTTTGAATGTTCTGATGAAGATAACATAACAAGTTGTTAGCTGGCATTGTAATCTGTACCTATAATTATATTGTTATCAGTGTATTTTGATTCCTGAGATTTATGCTATATTTCTTTTTAGTTATATGGTTATACCAACACTATTGTTCTATGGCATAATAATAGTCATATTTACACACCTTGGGCTCTGGTGCCTTGTGTACTTTTGCATTTCATTTACCTCAGAGCCAGCTCTTTTGTGTTTTTGTTTAAGCTTCCAGGGATGCCTGAGTTATAGCAATATATATGCATTTGAGTTAAGGGAATGCACATTTGTATGTGTGTGCTTGTATAGTCTGTCATACTTCAGAACTTTTCCTAAAATGGTTTTTCCCCCAGAGATCCACATATGCATAATTAAAGCAGAAGAATTATATCTAGTTTGACAAAGGGCATTAAAATCAAGTTAAAGCTAGGCTTTCTGAGGCCTACCTGTCTATTTTTTCATTGTGACAGGTAGCGGTAAGATTTTTTGTAATTTTGTATAAAACTGATGTGTAACCAGTGTAACATAACTATTGGCAGAAAGCACTAAATAAGCAAATAGGGAGCTGAAATACTGTTCACTATATAAATATCTTACAGCTTAATCTACAAAACATTTAAGGCAGCGTACTTTCTTTGGATCTGATTAAGTCCCATTGAAGTTAGTTGTTGTGAATTTATCTTAGGTAATGATTGAAAGCCAAAGTGATAGTTTGGGATACAAACTACTATTTGTGTATCTTGCAGTGGAATTGTCTTTATACAGCAATATGTCAGAATTGAGCAGTTACCAGAGCCACTACACAATTGCTGGCACACAGCAATATTGTTGTATTGCTGTTTTAAAAACACACTGATATTTTCAATGTAACTAGGGTGCAATCATGAGCTTGGAGACTTTTGAGCATCTTATGTAGAGTGGAAAGAGCAGCGGAGGTGATCTCCGCCTCCCCACACCTCCCACTCTGCATTTTCACTAGACAGCCGTTTTTGGCCATCTCGCTGGGGTACTTCGGAGGGGGAGGGAAGGAGGCTGCAGAAGATACAGGATAGTTCATATCCTGGCCTCTGCAGTCTCCTCCCCTGCTTGCCCACCAGAATGCCTCCTTTACCCCCTCTTTGAGGTCAAGTTCCCAGCCTCACGGCAGCTGGCATATTTCTTTCTGCACTGGCTGTGAGGCAGGGGGAAGGAGATTGGAGCTCTGCTCCATTCTCAGATCTGGGAATCCAAAGTATCCTATGCCACCCCAGAAGATGACTAGAAGCCATAGGATTTCTCTTTAAATTAATGTCCAGTGAGTCATAAGACAAAATGCTATATAACAATTTGTTTCTGCCTGCAGATTTGCGATATGAAAAAGGGAAGACCAATGATAGTATAGAAACGAGCATTTTAGGTAAGGAAGGGTCATTTGTAACTTAGGAACTGCAGCAGTTAATTTAAGTTTGTTCAGTGGTTATTCTGTTGGTTGTGATTAATCATCCTGCGACTCGTTCTTAAATCAGTATATACTGTGTCATAGCATATGTACCCTATAAAAGAACTGCTTTGTTATCTAAAGTATCTTTGCAAATGACTGCAATGTTCCTTATAATGGTAGAGGCTTTCAGTGTTTCATGAGTGTTAGCATGGATTGCATCCCTCATGCAAAAATTAATTTTAAGCATGATTAAGAATTGTAAATTTGAAATTTCAGCAATTATAAAATGTCACAATAATATATGAATACCATTACGTTATTATCTCATTATTTGTATATCATATTATTATATGAATATTATTAATAATAGTAATAACAATAATATGTAATATTATTATATATCATAATATGAACCCCTATTATTATATGAGTAATCTCAATCCAGGATTTGTGTGAATTATGTTCATTCCACTCATTTACTTTCTCTGTTTAAAAAGGATGATTGATTTTGACTGCTTGCTTTCCATAAAAATGCTACTAACTAATGGAGGCTACAAACCTATGCACACTGAAGTGGAAGCAAGTCCTATTCAGTTCAGTGGGACTTATTTCTGAGTAAGCATACATAGGATTTGATTGTAAATACCTGTTTGGCTACCTGAGGACCTGTTGTCTACTTTATTCCGGATTGGGAGATAACTTTGTCTGGCAGTAGGGTTGGGGCATCTCTCCTGTGTTCTTTCTATTTAAAGTTGTAATTTGAGCCTTTACCATTTACAGTTGTGTTTTTCTTCCATAAGGATTTTGGAGTCTTCTTGTTCTAGCCATGATGGCTGGACTGTCATGTTGCAGTTTTTCTTGGACAGTGACCTATTTTGATTCCTTTGAACCAGGAATGTTTCCTCCTACTCCACTATCACCTGCACGGTTCAAGTGAGTACCATTTTAATAAGACTGAAGTGTGACTGGATATGAAATGAATGCAACGTGCATATTATGCTTCACACTGTCTGCTATAATAAATATTTTAGAAAAATAACTTGGCTATTAAATTAGATGGTAGTGGCACAATTTTGTATTCCAGAAAGTAAATGTATACCCATTGGTGTTGATTAGCTACCAGGGTGGATTCTAAAGCGTCCTGTTTAGAATAGTGCGACTCCCATGTTATTTGTAGTAAAGGATTTAATGCTTGCATAAATTGTTGTTAAACATATTTTACATCCTATCTAGTATAATTTGCCTTTTATGTAAAGAACAGTATGGTTACCTCACACTCACACTAAATTATAATGAAAATACAGTCATGCCTTGGATTGAGAGCATAATTCGTTCCGGAAACGTGCTTGTAATCCAAAACACTCTTATATCAAAACAAAATCCCCCCAAAAAAAATTTGTACAGAGATTTTTAATTTAAGCCGTACTACAGTACTTGTATTGCAAGACGTCGCTTGTATATCAACTCAAAAAATATTAAATAAATATTTAAAAATTTGCTTGTCTTGCTCTCAAACCAAGTTACTTGCAATCCAAGGCATTACTGTATTATTTTTAAAGCAGCAAATTAAACTGTTTTACAAGCTGGCCAGCAGGGTGCGTGCTAACATAAGTTTTCATATCTATAGGAAAACCGCTTTTATCTTTATTTTAGCATTCCTGAAAAAATATAAGTGCAGTGTCAAAAAGAATTTAAGTCCATTTATATTTGGTATTTAATAGACCCATTAGAATTCACTGAAATACATTTTCTCAAATTTTCAATATACCCTATATTGCTTTCTATATCCAGAATATGTTATGCATATCTCCCCATTCTAGGTATATTCTTACTTCCTACCTTTCTACTCTACAGTAATACCTTGGATTGCAAGCATAATTCGTTCCAGAATCGTGCTTGTAATCCAAAACACTTATATATCAAAGCAAAATTCCCCATAAGAAATTTGTACACATATTTTTAATTTAAGCTGCAATAAAGAATGATAGTGTAAAGTCTTCATTTTTCTTGACCATACTACAGTACTTGTATTGCAACACGTTGCTTGTTTATCAAGTTCAAAGTTATTTTAAAAATTTGCTTGTCTTGCAAAACACTTGCAGACCATAGAATCATAGAAAAGTAGAGTTGGAAGGGGCCTACAAGGCCATCGAGTCCAACCCCCTGCTCAATGCAGGAATCCAGGTCAAAGCATCTCTGACAGATGTCTGTCCAGCCGCACCTTGAATGCCTCCAGACTGGGAGAGCCCACCACCTCCCTAGGTAGTTGATTCCATTGTCTTATTGCTCTGACAGTCTGGAAATTTTTCCTGATGTTTAGGTGGAATCTAGGTTCCTGTAACTTGAGCCCATTATTCCGTGTCCTGCAAACTGGGATGACCGAGAAGAGATCTTTGCCCTCCTCTGTGTGACATCCCTTCAAATACTGGAAGAGTGCGATCATATCTCCCCTCAGTCTCCTCTTCTGAAGGCTAAACATGCCCAGTTCTTTCAGTCTCTCCTCATAGGGCCTTGTTTCCAGTCCCTTTATCATCCTTGTTGCCCTCCTCTGAACCCTCTCCAGTTTGTCTATGTCCTTCTTAAAGTGAGGTGCCCAGAACTGGACGCAGTACTCAAGATGAGGCCTAACCAGTGCCGAGTAAAGGGGAATTATCACTTTCCGCGATTTGGAAGCTATACTTCTATTAATACAGCCCAAAATTGCATTTGCCTTCTTTGCAGCCACGTCGCATTTCTGGCTCATATTCAGTTTGTGATCTACCACAATTCCAAGATCCTTCTCACTTGTAGTATTGTTGAGCCAAGTGTCCCCCATTCTGTAACTCTGCATTTGGTTTCCTCTCCCTAGGTGCAGCACTTGGCATTTATCCCTGTTAAATTTCATTCTGTTGTTTTCGGCCCAGCGCTCCAGCCTATCGAGGTCACTTTGAATTTTGTTTCTGTCTTCCAGAGTATTAGCTGTTCCACCCAACTTTGTGTCATCTGCAAATTTGATAAGCATTCCCTGTACCTCCTGATCCAAGTCATTAATAAAAATGTTGAAGAGCACCGGGCCCAGGACCGAGCCCTGTGGTACCCCGCTCGTTACCTCTCCCCAGTTTGAGAAGGAACCATTGATAAGCACTCTTTGAGTCCGATTCTTTAGCCAATTGTGGATCCACCTGATAGTTGTTCCATCTAGCCCACTCTTAGCTAGCTTACTAATCAGGATATCATGAGGCACTTTGTCGAAAGCTTTGCTGAAGTCCAGGTATATAATGTCCACAGCATTCCATTTCAAGGAAGTATAGATCACACGGACATAGGAGTCAGGTTAAAGAATATTTATTAATAATTTAAAATGCTGATTGTATATTTTAGTAGTGATTTCAAGCTAGCTAACTTGGAAGAGACAAAAAGATACTTGTATATGAAATGTAGTTTAAATAAAACAAATGGCTAGTTTCCACAGTCCATAAGCATAGAAGGATTACTGAGGGAACTGGAAATAATCTGCTCTATTTGGGTTGCTTCAAGCCTTGTGTTAAGTGAATTATGCTTCTTATTTCAGTAAAAATAAGGTTGAGTTTATTTTTTGAGAGAACAATCAGACTATCATAAGAAACAATTAAAAGTTGCAATGTCAAGCTTGATGCAAATCAGTTTTTTTTTAAAGTCCCAGTTGTTGGAAATGGTTGAAAGGTAAGTCACGACATTGTAATATCTCTGCTTCTATGGGGTCAAATGAGTCCCTTTTTTGTAAATTAGCTTTTCAAACCGGGATATCTAAACATTTAATAAGGCCATTTTTGTGTCTATATTATCAGCACACTATTCATGAAAAAACCCCTAATTCTTCTAAAGCTAATCTAGTAAATTTCTTTTGCTATATCAGCTTTAACTGCTATCAGTGGTTAACGGTTGGTGGGCAGGTTCACACATCACGCTAAGCCACCCTGACAATAAGCCACCATGGGTTGGTTGTTCGCTGAACAACCCTTATGACTCCCAATAGCCGATCGGGCACACGGTGGCTTGGCATGTCTTCTTTCCCCCTCAGTCCTCCTGCCCGCTCCCAGTACATATCCAAGCTGCCTTTATGGCACAATCCCTCTCGAATCCTCGTATTCCCAATGGCTGAGCGCTCCTCTCCCTGATCACTACATAGCTGTTAAATCTACAAGTTGTAAAGCACAACATCTGAGAGCCTCATATTCCCTACGAAGGGAATCCTCTGCCCTCCCCTTCTGATTGCTACCTCTTTTCTGAGCAATTTTAACATTGGCATCCCTTGGGATTGGTATTTTTAAAATTATTTTTCAGTCCGTTAAATTTGTGCAAATGGGTTCAGGTTTTTTTTTTTATTAGTTTTTCTTTGGTCCTGCACAAGTGCACACATTTGCAGGACCGCAGTTTACATTAAGTTGTATCAGTATGACAGCAGCTAGTACAATACCCAAGCACAGTGATACGACCTCTGTACATCTAGAAATGCCACTTATCAAATTCCCTTTCTCATAACGTGTTGAAATTGCAACTTCAAATTCCTCCTCCAGTTCTGCACTTCCCTTGGCAGCGAACTCTGAAAGGGGCGGCTGAATGAGATGGGAGCTTTTGCTGCAGGTGTAATTACTGTGGGAGTATGTGGAGTTTATTTCTGCTTTGCCAATTTAACAATCAATGAAGCATGTGAATAAAATAGGAAAACATGCCTTGCTGCGGTCCTGCAAATGTGCACACTTGTGCAGTACTGAAGGAAGAAAATAGGGGAGAAGCCCCAACTGCATGTGTGCAGTTTTTAAGGACCGAAAAAAATTAAAAAGGCTGCCAACGCAATAGGGTCATTGCCAAGTGTCAATTCAGTATTGGTGAAGGGGCAGACACTGACAGTAGAGGAGGAGGGTGTGTAGCAGTAGCAGTAGCACTAGCAAGATTGCGAGGAGCAGCCGGCAGGATTTTTTGCTGTTCTTGCCAGGCTGTTTTAAACAACCCTTACTGAAGCAAGTGCTGGGTTTGGATGTCACAAGCCACCCTAAACAACCCTACTACAAGCTATGGGTTCTCTGGGTGGTTTGTTTATGAAAAACAACCCATGATAGAAAAGTGGGGCCAGGTTCAAATGTCATGCTAAGGCACCCTGCAGCCTCCTCTGATGATAATCCACTGTGGTTTAGTATGATGTGTGAACCAGGTCACTGTCATAACCTTCTGGCATAGAGTCATATTCAGCCCCACACTTTGTTCTGGCACAAGACCCAGTCGAGCATTCTGGCCCCATGCCAATAATAACCAGTGTGGGTACAAATGAATAAGGAACTGGGGGTGTGCGCCCCACAATAAGTTTTGGGGTGGCCCAAAGTTTATTGTGCAATGCATACCTTCAGTTCATTATTCATTTCTTCCCACATTGGCTGTTACTGACATGGGAGCACAATGCTTGGCTGTGTCTTGTACCAGTTTGGTGTAAAATGCTATCCAGAAATGGGTTGAGTCTCCCCCATCACCCAGAAAAGGCAGATATCACATGGCAAAGTTTTGTGTTAATGCAGGTGAACACGAGCCACTAAAAAGGGCAGACTCTTCCACAGAAGTGCTGCAGGTAACAATACCAGGCTCCAAAACTAATTTAGTACTAGGAACATGCTATCATCCCCCAGAATGCTCAGGGTAATCTTAAGATGGAAAAATGAAATCATGGAGGCCTCCAAATGAGTGAGTATTGTAATAATGGGTGAGTTCAGTAACCCCCACATTGACTGGATAAATGCATGTACCAGTCACAACAGATTATCAATATCTCTATGTCCTAAACAACTGTGCCCTAGAACAGTTGGTCATGGAACCGACTAGAGAGTAGGTGACCCTGGATTTAATACTAAATGGTGTCACCCAAGACCTAGTACAAGATATAAATGTTGTTCAACCAATTGGAAACAGTGACCACAGTGCTATCAGATTTAATATATATTTACGTGGAGAAACTGGGTGATTTGTGTGTTCAAACGTACTGGAATCAGTTTATGTTCATTTGAAGATGTGAATATTTTGACAGGAGTCGGCAAATTGTGGCTGGCTGGATTTAGTAACCAGCCATTATTTCTTCTAGCCAGCTGTAAAGTCCAGTCCAGTCCAGCCACAGTTTGTCTCCCAGCAAGTTTACCTGCCCAAAATGAACATTGTAGCACTTTAGAAAACCCACTTTGCAAGGCTGGAAAAATGGGAGTGGGGTGTAGGAAGGACCCTTAACAGCAGAATCTTTGGGGATTTTTGTGTGATGCTCATGGGCTCCCTCACTTTTCCAAGTGTAGATAACCCAGGGGCTGAGGATCATGCAGAAAAGGGTGTTTCGGGGGCCATCCCCTCAACTGCCCCCCTTTCCAGTAGGATCCAAGGGGGGTGTTGGTGTGATTGCAAGTCCCAGTGTCTCCTCAGTTTTACCAAACATGGGGGGATTCTCAGTGCTAGGGGTATGCGAGTTTGATGTTACTTTGACACATGTCAAACCATGACCTCCCTCCTGACAGTGGGAATCCCCTCCAGTTTTGAAGGTTCCCCCAATGCTAGCAGTGACGGGACACTTTCAAAATTGGGGGGCCACTAGGGACACCTGATCTTCCCCAAAGAAACCAGGGGATTGTGCTGTGAAAAGGGGGGAAAGAGCCCCTTTCTGCAAACCACCATCTCCTGGGGCTTTGCAAGGAGCTGACAGGTCCGGAACTGTCAAACCTGTCAGCTCCTTGCGAAGGGGGAAAATACTTAGCTGCAGCCTGGGGTAGGTACTGTACAAGGTGGGTGCCTGCTGGATTTGGCCAGCAGACACCCATCCTGGCCAGTACCTAGTCCAGGGACCCTCTTGCACTAACCCACCCTGCCCAATTTGCACAAATCAGGCAGGTTGGGTTAAAAACAGGTGTGTGCAATTATTTATGCACATTATCAGTGCAATATTTTTTTTTTTTTAAAAAAAGGGATGACTACAGGCAGCCCCTCCAAGTTACTGCGGGGAGTCCTTGGAGGGGCACCTCGTGGATGGCCCCATGGGGATTGCAAAAGCCAGCTTGACAGTCAGCATTCACGATCCCCCTCCCAATAAGAAAAAGAAAGGTTACAAAAAGGTCAAGCTGCGATGAGCCCAAAATGGCTCACAGCGGGGAGCAGGGGAAGCCTTTGCCAGCCACCCCAAAGTGCTGCTCTGGCATTTTTGGAGTGGTTGGGAATGGCAGTCTCCCGCTAGCCGCTTGGCAAGAGTGGTAAGGGTTTTTTGCTGCACTTGCCAAGCAGCTTGCTTGTAGTTGGGGTTGACCCATGATGGGTCACATCATCCGGGTTCAGTTGACATGACAACCATTGTGGGTCAAACAGACCCTACTACAAGCCATGGCTTTTCAGGGTGACATAACCAAAAAAATAAGCCACCTTGACAAACCTGTCTTGGGTTGCATGACACAACAACCCACCATGGCTTATAAGCCATGGTGGTTTGTTGTGTTGTGTGAATCCAGTCTCAATGTTTAAAAAAGCTCATATTGAAGCTCTTATCTTGACCAAAAAAAAATGCCTTTTAATTCTTATGTAGTTTTAAATTATTTAATAGAGTAGTTATTTAATGTAATGTAACCTATGGATTATTTTAATTTGTGGTTATTTTTGAATGGTCGTCAGGGAAATTGACAAAAGTTGGTCAGGGAAATGGAAAATGAAATTTTAGTTATAACCCTGCTGTACCAGAAGACTGGAGAATGGCCAGTACAGTAATACCTTGGATTGCAAGTAACTTGGTTTGAGAGCGTTTTGCAAGACAAGCAAATCTTTAAATATTTATTTATTTATTTTTTACTTGATATACAAGCGACATCTTGCAATACAAGTATTGTAGTACGGCTTAAATTAAAAATCTGTGTACACATTTTTTGGGGGGATTTCGTTTTGATATAAGAGTGTTTTGGATTACAAGCACATTTCCGGAACGAATTATGCTCTCAATCCAAGGCATGACTGTATAGGGATCCAGGCACGATCTGGGAAATAACAGGCCACTTAGCTTATGTGTGTTCCGGGTAAATTGGTTGAAAGCAATATTAAAGATAAAATTAGTAAGCATATAGAATTACATGCCCTGCTGAAAAAGAATCAATATGGCTTCCTCAAAGGTAAGCCCTGTCTTTCTAACCTTTTAGAGTTCTTTGAGTGGCAAACATGTGGACAGGAGTGATCCAGTAGACATTGCTTACTTGGACTTCCAAAAGGCTCTTGACAAAATCCCTCACCAAAGACTCCTGAGAAAACTTAGCAGTCTTGGAATAAGAGGGGAGATCCTCTTATGGATCAGTAACTGGTTAAAGAACAGAAAGCAGAGAGTACGAATAAATGGTGAATTCTCCCAATGGAGTGATGTAAACAGTGTATTGGGACCAGTGCTTTTCAACTTATTCATAAACGATCTGTAATTAGGAGTGAGCAGTGAAGTGGGCAAGTTTGCTGATGACACAAAATTATTTAGGGTGGTTAAAACAAGAAGGGATTGTGAAGAACTCCAAAATGATCTCTCTAAACTGGGAGAAAGGGCATCAAAATGGCAAATGTGGTTCAGTGTAAGCAAGTGTAAAGTGATGCATGTTGGGGCAAAAAATCCCAACTACAAATATAAGCTGATGGGATTTGCACTAGCAGTGACTGACCATGAAGGTTCCTTTCAGTTTGGTGTGACAGGCATCCAAACCACACCATAGTTTCAGGTGGCCAGGTGTAATAAGGGCAGGAGCACTTTGACAACTATTGTTTACCCCTCCCATGCTCTTGTCATTGGGAGGGGGCTTCCTTCCCCCCCTGCATCTTTTCCTATCCTATCTCACACCTGGTTTAGGTCCCCTCAGTATCCCGTCTTAGCTTAGCCAAAGGATGGAACTGGAGGAGGAGCCATGTTTCCAAGCACTAAGATAAGCCTTTGTCATATGATCCTTGCCTTTCTTGGGTTGCGGGTAAGACTTAACCCATTTATGTATACCTCCGCCACACCAAACTGGAA
This sequence comes from Shinisaurus crocodilurus, assembly GCA_021292165.1. Taxonomy (NCBI): domain Eukaryota; kingdom Metazoa; phylum Chordata; class Lepidosauria; order Squamata; family Shinisauridae; genus Shinisaurus; species Shinisaurus crocodilurus. The sequence goes on along the minus strand of CM037876.1, from coordinate 159,888,686 downwards.
GGAACCTTCACAGTAAGTGACCAGAGTTCCTATTCTATGCCATCCTATAAAAGACGCATGCCAGGAGGTATTGGTGTATTATCTGTTATGGCCCAAAGCTTGTAGGGTGCATACCCTCAGTTCCTTATTCAAGTCTATGTACATTGGCTATTATTGGCCTGGGGTCACCATGTTTGATACTGTCTTATGCTGTCAACGGGTCATTTCTTGGTTGGTTCGAGCATAGCCTTTTCCTCCTCAGAGCCTGGGAAGAAGCCAACTCAGCCAACTACCTGATGCTTTTGAAGACACCTGCAGTACCTAGTGTTGTTGCTCCTATCTGCCTCGTAATAAAGCTTGTCTGCGACATAGAAGCTATGTAGACATTGCAAATTTTAATAGATTGTTTCTTGTGCTGATCTTAAAAAAACAGATTGTTGCCTTAAAAAAAAAATTCTTTGCAAAAGTTTGCATGTATTTTTTGCTATAATGATTGGGCTATATTGTTTGTATGAGGACTGTCAGCAGGACTAAATAATTTATCTTAATTTTTAGCTTTGCCACTTCTATTTCCTGCTTGGCTGCCGCTGTATTTGCTGCCTTTTCCCTATTGCCATCATCGCTACTTCCACAACTGTTTCTAGTTGGAGAAACACCGTGCAACCTTATAGGAAGAGGCCAGTAGGTGGTGTGGTGGGATATGGATAAGGACAGCAGTGAATGTGGCTGCTTGTCCATAGGCAAATGTAAACTGAATTTATTAGGAGGCTTGGGCTTTTACAAATCAGTTGGATGAGCTGCTTGATGTCATTAGCTATTTTTATGAACTTCCAACATAAAGCTTCCCCTTTAAGTCTGGCTCTTTGGAAGGATATTCATTTTCTTGAGGCCTAGTATGTATGGTTAAGATAAGGTACAAGGAAGGTTCTTGCTTAATTGTATTGCTTTTAAATAACACAGCTTCAAATGTTCTATTAAGAGTGGTGTATGCTTTCAATGTATTCTCTATATGGTCTCTGTTGCTGATAGAGTGAATCAATTTTTTCTATATCTTATATCTCTACTTGATTTAGCAACTCTGGGTTTGTATAGTTGCCTTTCTAGAATGCCTGAAACACACAATTCATTTATCCTAAATGTAAAGGTTGTTACCTGTTCTTTTATGATAAATAATATGCAGAATAGATGTAGCACAAATTTAAAATATTTGGGAAGGAATGCAAAAGTATTTGTCCACAAAAATCACTGAATCACCAGGCTTGCTTATAGTGTGAGCAGAGCTAAACACATGAAACAGCTTGAGCATTAGTACATGGTAATAATAAAAAAATGAACTTTTGAGTGTATCCATGTAAAATTCCAATTCATCCTGTTATTGGAATTATTTGTCATTTTCACTGTATTTGAATGATACCCCCTTTTAAAATGTATTAAGTAACATTATTCATAGTTTGACTCTTAATGTTCCTGTTATCTATTAATTGACCTTCTGCTTTTTTTTCCTCATTTTTTCCTCAGGCGAATGACAGGGCACTCCTTTCACATGGGCTATAGTATGGCCATACTGAATGGAATAGTGGCGGCTCTCACCATAGTATGGTGTCTCTTTTAGTCTGCACTTGGATCTGTTTCTCACAATGTGTCACTTAATGTAGATGATACTTGAAACTGCCTCCGCACAGTGAGCTGTTCTTGTGCACTATAGTGTTTGCCAGAATAATCACAGTTGCTGTGTGCTTTCTTCACATTGATGCCAAATATTTTAGGAAGCAGCTGGAGACAATGCTAAGACAAACCAAATGGTAAAGACAGATTGGCAAAGAAAGCTAGTATACACAAAATGCCTCACTGTATGGAATGGCTACCACAGTGAGGTGCTTTCAAACTGACTCCATTTGGCAATTGTATTGTAGTAATTAACTCTGGGGAAAATGCTGTTAAAATGCTCAAGATGTGCACTGGATTAATGCTGATGAACTTGCTAGACTGCCTTTTAGACATACCATCAAATGACTAAGAGATCCTATTTTGACATACTACATACAGCAAATCCGTGGACTTGTATTCTGTCCCGAGTGGCAGAAGGATGAAGTGGAAACATCTGTTTTCCAAGACAATTCAAAGACTGAAATAGATTTTAAACTTCTGGAACATTACAGTTAGTGGATATTTTTACTTTTTAGATGCTGTTGGTAATCGGGGGTCACGCATCGGGTTTAAACAGCTTTACAGTGTTTTGTATTTTATGATGATTTGAAATGTTTATCCTGTGTAAATATGAGAGACACATCACTAATCCCTTGGATATTTTGGACCACAACTGCCATCAGCCCCACGTAGAATGTGTTTGACCCAGAGGAGGGATGTTGCTGGCAGAAAGGAAGGAGTGAATTTTTTCCAGTTCCCTCTTCCCCTGCAGCTGCTTGCACCCTCCAAAAATCTATTCCATAGGGTTGCATAACCCTCTGGAGGAGGGTTTCGGAAGGTACAAATGGCTGCAGGGAGAGGGGCGGAATCGGCAAAAGTTACCTCCCCCTGAACTTAACGCTGGCAGAAGCAAAGTCAAGATCCAAGCCATAAGCTTACATTTAATGTAGTTTTACTTTCTGGTTTCTAAAATGTAGTACATAGTTAAATTTTTATATCCTGTAAAAAATAATTAAATTTTATTTTAATTTTAAAAATACATCCTTTAAGTGTTGTACTTCTTTACCATGTGCTCTTTCATAATATGACCTTCAATAGGAGTGCATGCAAAATATTTCAAAAACATATTAAAATTACACAAATTGATGGCCAAAGAACCACTGCATTAATTCTCACTACCTCCAGATGTTTTGGAATACAACTCCCAGTGTTCCTGACCACTGGCTATGCTGCCATAACTTAACTATTCACTATGTAATATGTATAGGATTAAAATCAGTACTAGGATAACCAGTTAAAATATTGCAGTTATAAACAGAACTAGTGTATCATACTGACCCGAGCTCAACAACTGATCAGTGGAAAAATGCATTAAATTAAAATGACTGTTTATCTGGATCCAACCCTATATTTCTAAAATGTATAGCGTAGAGCCAAAAAAAGCCCTGGACACAGTGGGACATTCCTGTTCTGTTCCCTCTGTAGATCCTTGTCCCCCATTCCAGGAAAACATTTCTGAGGCTTGGAGGCCCTTTGGAATGTTTTTTGATATAGCATGGGGACACTGCACGAAGGAGCACAGGAATTAGCAACACACATATTGATGAAGATCATTTTGGATCCAAGACTCTGTATGTAAAGATATAATAGAGATTTGTATTTTTAGCTCATTTTGTCTATGGAATATTTCCTGTAGTTTATGTAAATTGTTTATGGCAATAAACTACTTTTGTGTATAATCAATCGTATTTGTACGTTTGTTCTGCATGCATCCCATTACATTTCTTCACAACTAAGGGTGCTTCCAGACAACACTTTTATTATGCAATCGCAGTGCTTCATTCATGGAACTTGATGACATCATCTTCAATTTGTAGCCCTCCTGTTTTTTCTCACTACTTTTTGTGTCGTTTTTTTTCTTTCCAGAAAAAAATCCATTAAGGAATTAAAGACAGAATAACTACACAATAATGCCTATTTATTTATTATATTTATACCCCGCCTTTTTTCCTGCAAGGAACCCAAGGCGGCTTACATAATCCTCTTCCTCCTCTCCATTTTATCCTCACAACAACCCTGTGAGGTAGGTTAGGCTGAGAGTCACTGGCTGGCCAAAAGTCACCCAGTGAGTTTCATGGCCGAGCAGGGACTAGAACCCGGATCTCCCGAGTCCCAGTCCAACACTCACCACTACGCCACACTGGTCAAAGTGACACCAACTTAATATAAAATACTACATTTTATTGGTATTGCATCTGACAGTGCTAACTTAAATTCCTCATTGGGCTACCGTGGTGCCTTGTAGGAGCCGTAAAACAGCTGATGGCACACAGTTGGGTATACCAAAGAGTTGGCGCAAAAAAGATGAAAGTATTTGTTCCAAAGTGGAAGAGAACCCCAAAATCCACACTGGAATTCCATACAGCAATTGTGGCAGCACCTTAGCCTTAAATACTTGGAGTGCAGCAGGAATAAACTGTGTCCGTCCCCCCAGTATAAAAGTAGCGAACTACAGCTTTGGCACTATTATATGCTGATTGTATAGCGGAAGTCCGATGGGCCACCCAGGAACCAGAAGATTGAAAAACAATCCCCAGGTACCTGTATTGTCTAACTTGCTCTGTGGGCTGACCATCTATAACCCATTTATTCAGGGAGAGGCTCTTAGTAAAAACCATAATCTTGGTTTTACTAAAGTTGATAGTTAGCACATTTTCTTTGCAATAGCCTACAAATGCTCTACATTCGTTTCAAACCAACTTTAGTGAAAGAAAGGAGAACATCATCTGCATATAAAAGTATAGGGATGCTAACTAGTTAATTTGGGGGCATGAAAATCCAATGAATAAATCTTAGTGGGTGCAAGTATACAACCCTGCCGTACTCGCCTGGTAACAGGGATTGAGTTAGGGTGCCCTCCAACCCACATCTCACCTGTACAGTAGTGTGATATAGACACATAATTAGATGGAGTAATCTTTTATCCATAGAAAAGGAATAGAGCTTAGCCCATAACTTGTCTCTTGGAATCGAATCAAAATCAGCTTTTAGATCTATAAAAGCAGCATATAAAGCCTTAGCAGGAGATCTTATATATTTCTCTGATAAATGGCTTAAGACTAGGCAATGGTCAAATGTTGACCTACCTCTTCTAAAGCCAGCCTGCTCATCTATAATATTTTCATCTTCAATCCAGGTGAAAAGTTTATTATTAAGGTAGTGGGCATACAATTTACCAACTACTGAAAGTAGGCTAATGGGTCGATAATTAGAAGGATCATTTATATCTCCTTTCTTATAGATGGGGATTATAATAGCCTGAGACCATTCATCAGGCAGTTGAGCAGTCCTATTAATTAATTTATTTTTTATTTATTATATTTATACCCCTCACAACAACCCTGTGAGGTAGGTTAGGCTGAGAGTCAGTGACTGGCCCAAAGTCACCCAGTGAATTTCATGGCCAAGCGGGGACTAGAACCCGGATCTCCCAAGTCCCAGTCCAACACTCTTAACCACTACGCCACACTGGGTAAATAGTAAATAGGGCTGCTAGTAGAGGTGCCCACCATGTAACATTAATTTTCAAAAGTTCAGGCATGACTAAATCTGGTCCTGGGGCCTTTCCAGATTTTATTTGGGAAATCAATACCTCCATTGTAAAACCTATAATTATTATACTCTTTCCACCCCTTTTTGTCCTATGGAGTGGGGAGGGGTCCCCTCTAGTGAGCAAGTAACTTCTGATGTGTCCTAAACTAATCCTATTCTATTGCGTTTTCCCCTTAGACAATTCTTCCTGACCAAATGTATATTGACCATATTCTTTGCAATATTCCCTCTTGTGTACCTTCTACTTTTCTTTAATCCAATAACTCATCACCCTGAGTACTGACATAGCCTGTAGCCTGATTCCCTGCTGGGCACGTGTTTAATCCCCTTTAGGCTAACATCTCCTGTTTGGATTGCCATCTCTACTTCAACATTCACCTTTCACAATCATATTCTCAGTCCAGAGGTTACTCCAGTTCATATTTGACCAGTGCCTCATAAACCAGTGCTCCAGGCCTGTACTCTTTCCACAAGAGCAGTTGTTATACCATTCATAACACTATGCCCCACTTGAATAAAGGCCTTACCTTTTAACTTGGACCATCTCCATGCACATATTACTCCCAAGTGGTAGCCTATAGAAACTCCCATCCAAGTGGGGTAGGTCTTGCTGCAGCAGTCTTCACATCCTTGTCTGCTGTGGTGCATGGCTCTGTTCCATATACTGTGTAATTCACCTCACACGTTGAAAGAAGAACATGTGAGGGGGGTAGTGAGGTCCATACAAGGGGATCTTGATTGGAGCAACTACATGTTTATATCAGTACATGCACCAGATCTTTTCTCATGGTTGTCCAATTAACATCCAGCAGGGGAGAGCTAGCCTGCACAGTGCCAGATCCCCTAATGTGTGCTTTTAATATGTGAGGGTGTTCATTTGAATGCTCCCCACCCCCACCCCATTACTAAGCTTTCTAACAATACGTGAAAACACAGCTTTTCAGAAAAGTATGTTTAACACGTTAAATGCCTTAGACTACATTTTCTATTGTCTTCTGTACATTTTACTTGCCTTTTCGCCCTCTTATACAGCTTTTAAACTTGGCTGCTTGATATTTCTTCCCTTTTTTTTCTTTAGGATTTTGTACGTATACCACTTTGGGTGCCATTGTTTTATTGCAGAGAATGTGGTATAAAAGCTTTAAAAATAAATATGTTTAAAGAGTCTCTTCTTATCTGTCCTAAGAAGTGTTTGGCACAAAAAAATGTTATTTATATTGCCTGTGCATGAAAAGCAGTATTTATGCTTAAGTGGCTGGTATCTGAATAAAAGAATGTGTTCAGCAGCCAATTATTTCAATTCAAACAACACAATCATCAGAAGATTTGTATAGTTTTATTATAATTACCAGAACTCTTGTACGCATTTCATCTCTCAGTTGTTAAGCATACAAGCAGTTGCCTGGAGAAGAGCTTTTATTTTAAAGTATTTGTAAATCAAAAGATGTACACTCAAATCATGTTTATATGAAGTCCTCTTGATGTTAGCCATAGCAAACTTTAAAACATACCGGTAATTGTGGATCTTGCATGCTTTATCGCTTTCCTAGGAAGTACAGTTGTTTTGTTCTGACAAAGGTTTTGGTTCTGACTTGTACACTTATTCACAGCACAGTCCTATACATGTCTACTCAAAAGTAACCCCATTCACTTCAATGGTACTTACTCCCAGGTACAAATGTATAGGATTGCAGCCCTATGGCCTAGAAACATGAAGGTCAATAGTTGCCCAGATATAAGTTAATTTTATCTATTTATAGGCAGTGGGTTAAATCCAATATTGCACGAGCAGACTTCTGCTCATGCAACAGGCCTACCCCTTGCTCTCCTGCTGCTCCAGAGGGTCCTTCAACCCTCCAGAGCAGTTTGTGGGGCTTGGGAAATCCTTTCCACCAGTGGTTTTTGTTACATTCGTGGATGGCTAGCCTTGGAAACAATTCAATGGGCCTAAATGGATAATGGGTTCCTTACAGGAAAAAAAGCGGGGTATAAATATAATAAATAAATAAAATATAGGAAAAACATGGTAAAATGTATTAATATCTACAGCATTTAGTTCACATTATTACTAATTACACTTAAGTACTGGCCGAGACCACTAAACAAATGCTTTTGATGAATTAGCAGGCCACTTGGTGCATGCTCAGCTATAAAAACATGACATCATATTCCATTGGTTGCACACTGAACCCTGCTTCTGCTTGAAGAAAACAACCCTCATTTAAAGTATTTGTATATGGATCTGATTAGAAGAGTTGCATAGAGACCTTAGAAATCATTTCTGGATAATACTTTAGAAATGGCTTCCCCCAAACAACTTGTTTGTTTCTTATATTCCACCTTTTCTCAAAGGAGCCTATATCCCAATGATATAGGTTAGGCTGAGAGATAGTGACTGGCCCAAGATCACCCAGACCCAGGTCCTAGTCTTGGCATTCTAAACACTATACTACAGTGCTTATGTATCACTCAGTCTTCAACAGTGAGCTCTGAAAGTGATAGCTATCTCACATTGGCCACTGAAATGCTTACAGCAGGGGTCTTCAAACTAAGGCTCGCAGGCCACATCCGGCCCGCCTTGCCTTTTTGTCCGGCCCGCCGGCCGATTGGTGGAAGCAGACTTTTTTTTTAACTCTTTCGCTTCAAGCGCCGATTCTTTTAATTCTTTTCCATAATATGGAAAAATTAGTGGTGGTGTTTTACCTCTTATGTATGAGCTGATGTAGCTAAGTCAGATTTCTAATGTTTCAAAAATGCTACCTTGGATTGAAGCAGAGTATGCTCATTTCTGTGATGGCAAAAACAAAAGTACGGCATATTCGTGTTAGGCATGAAACAATTGTGCAACTATATATGCAAATACCACCAGCCCTGCCAGGAGTATTCATTAATATTCCCTCTTCTTCCCTCCCCATTCCTTTTTCCTTGTGTGTCGTGTCTTTTTAGATTGTAAGCCTGCGGGCAGGGACTGTCTTGTTAGTTGCTGTAAACCGCCCAGAGAGCTTCGGCTATTGGGCGGTATAAAAATGAAATAAATAAATAAATAAAATAACTTTCCATTTAAGGGGGGAAAAATGCACCCCTATCAAGTAAAAAAAAAAAGGACCCGGGTCCTTTTTTTTACTTGATCCATTTGTTCATATTTTTTTCAAACTATAGTCCGGCCCCCCAACAGTCTGAGGGACAATGAACTGGCCCCCTGTTTAAAAAGTTTGAGGACCCCTGGCTTACAGGATCTCAAAACCATTTAAACCAGGCTGCTGTGCCCCCTCTGAGTGCAGCAACACCAACACTAGCAACCAGAACATCTGAGAGGCTGGGGAAGAGGACAATACTATTGGCACTCCCCAGCATTTCCCTTTTGTTGCTGCTAGCACCGCCTGGTGAGAGGATTGACATTTTAATCTACATTTTAGGAAAGGTTATATGGCTTATTGCAGCTTTCCCCAACCTGGTGCTCTCCAGATGTTTTGGGCTTTAAACCACATGCTGAGAATTGTAGTCCAAAACATCTAGAGGTCACAAGGTTGGGGAAGGCTGGTTTATTGGATATCTTGGTGGGGCGGAGAGATCTTTGCATTCATTCAAAGTGCAGTCAGTGTCAAAAACCAACCAAGAGTCTCAAAGTGGCAATATAAAGTTCCTGATGTGTTCAAAATTGTAGCAACTCATTCTTGCTAAACTTTTTATAGTCAGGTTTTACATGAGTGAATATATTTATTGCTGAAACTCTGAGCTTCCTGGCAAGAAAACCTCATTGAAAGTGTGCAAATAGTACCAAAGCATTGGGATTTGGATGTACCCTGGCAGAGCAGAATCACTTTGTAGAACCAAATGTCATCATAGTTGGCCATCAGCACTGGTTGATCTAAAATGATGCTTGTTGTGATCAAACTTGGAAGTTAATCATTACATGAGCTATTGGATACCCAAGAAGGTTTGTTCTCATAAAGGTTGAAGGTTCTGTCAATATTTTTGACTTTGTATTTAAAAGGTTCTATATTTTTATATAATAAGTACATTTTAAGGCATTAGCTATAGTAGTATTCACATTGTTCCTGTAATGTATCCTTCATTAGAGGGGTGGGGGGAGGATTTACACTATTTTCTGTTTATCTGTTGCCCCAGGAAGCCAGGGGCCCAGGGTCAGGACTGAAAGACTTGCTCAGCTGTTTTGGTATTCCCAAGGGTGTATTAGACCTGTTTCTGGAATAGTGACCTTCTCCCCTCTGTTGTATGGCAAAATACATTTATCAGAGTGGAGTTGTAAAAGACGTTTGTGAACTGACAAAGGGGTCTGCTGCTCAGTATTACCATTGGGTAGCCATTTGGCCAACATAAAGTCACTATTCCGGCCCCAGGGTAAGATAATTGTTACATTTTTGAAGTTATTTTTTCCTCGGATTTGCAAAATGTTTTTTCTTGAAAGCAAAACATTTTAATGAGCTGATTTACATATGTGATGGAAATTAGATTCTCTACCACTGTTTCATTCACTCTTCCCTTTAATTCTGTGTGTAACTGTACAAAATTTGCTTTTAATTTTTTCATAATTGTGAAGACTCAAAAAGAATAAAGCCTTTCTTTATAGTGCTGAAAACCCCCTAAAGGTACAAACAACATAATTGCCATTAAAACTATTATTGTGCTCCAGTCCTTTCAAACAACATGTTGTGTAAAGGTTGTACTTTGCTTTAAGGGTGCAATCCTATCGATTGCGCCCTTGTTGCTCATGTGCCCATGAACTCAGAGGCTTACGAGCATCCAGTGCAGAGCAGGAGGAGCGGCGGAGGTGATCCCCCCTTCTCCACACCTACCACTCTGCATTTTAGCCATCTAGCTGAGGTGCTTTGGAGGAGGAGGAAAGGAGGCTGGAGCGCCATCAGGATACATCTTATCATGGTGACCCCAGTCTCCTCCCCTCTGCTTCCTGGAATGCCCCCTTTACCCCTCTCCGAGGTCAATTTCCCACATTTCTTTCCGTGCTGGCTGCGAGGGGTGAGAGAGGGATTGGAGCGCGGATTCCTAACTCCAACCTTGGGATCTGGGAATCCGAATTATCCTATGCCCCCCCCCCCCCAGACAGTGACTAGGGGCCATAGGATTTCTCTCTAAAATAATGTATTCCATAGCAGCATAATCTTGTCTAACTCAATGGTTATCTTCACTCAGCCAGGAGGAAGAGCATCAAACTTCCCCCTTCTGTTCATTATGACATGAACAGTCATATGAGAATCGTTGATTCTACACTGTCCTAAAGTTATTCTAGGGTAATCTGTAGTTTACATAAATGTAAAGGAGGGTACTTGATATTTCTGCTACTTTCTGTACCCCAAAATGGGAATTGGAGACAGTATGTTAGAGAGCATCAGCTGGAAGGATGTTCCTCTGTGGTTGGAGCAGGGGTAGGTAACCAGTGTCTTCCAGATGTTTTGGACTACAACTCTCAGCAGCCTTAGCCAGCATGGCCAATGATTAGAGATTATGGGAGTTGTAGTACAAAACATCTGGAAGGCACTGTGTTGCCCACCACTGCCCTAGAGACACTTGCTTTGAAAGATATGGTATAGTGTCAGACTAGGACTGGGGAGACCCAGGTTCAAATCCTTGCTCATATATGAAGTTTACCGGGTGACCCTGGGCAAGTCATTAGCATTCAGCCTTAGCTATCTCACAGGGTAGTTAAGATAAAATGAGGAGGGGGGAGAGCAAGGGAGAGGAGAATCCTTAGTTCTTGGAGCAAGACTGGGATATAAATATTGTTGGGACTTGAAAAAGATACTAGGAGAGGATATATTGTGGAGTAATATCCTTCCTATCTCACGTTAGTGAGATCAGCAGAGTAGAGTCCCTTTCCAGCTTAAAAGAAGCTTAGATTTGGCTAGTGTTAGCCAGTTAGCATTTGGTAATCCAGGATGCTTTAAGGCAGACTGGATTTCCCTGGTTTTGCCCCCTTTTCTCTCCCTCAGAACAATAATCAGAGACACAGTCTTGTAAAAGTTAAAAGTAACATTTACTCACTCAGATTATGCAGTTTCATTCAGGCAGGCTTAAAAGAGTTTCTTACAGTTGGTTACAAGTTCATTTGGAAATACTTGGGGTCTGAACTTGTGGAGTTCAGACCAGCAACTCTGGCTACATGCTGCTACAAGGACCACGTGGAGACAACAACCTGGTGGTGCCAAGCTCACTAGAGTCTGAACAGAAAGAGAAAGAAGCTGGGAGCAACGCCCACTTCCTATTCAGGCTGTTAATAATTCACTGAGTACCTTCTAGGAAAACCACCCTAGAAGGTAGCAGTGATCTTAACCATTTCACCCAATTACCTGGTGAAACATTAGCCATAGGTTTTGATTGCAATTTTAATTATCCAACAAATATAATCAATAATAAAAGGTTTTGACCCCTTTCTGTAGCCATTACGTTACATACATCTACAGAGGCAAATGAGTTACTACCATTGAATCTGAAAGTATTTTCCCTAACCTGAAGATTTTGTGCATACCCACACACAGAACTGTGGTATTCTACACACACACATGCACGCACACACACACACAAGTGTGTGTGTGTGTGTGTGTGTGTGTGTAGAATACCACAGTTGCTTGTTCTTTCTCTACTGTATTTTCAAAAACAAAAAATATATCTTCCAAATGTCAGTTATAACCTTCCGTCCAACATTTTTCATACATCCTTCAAAAAATGTAAATGAGAATGACATTTGCATTTTAAACATATTGCAGTAGACAGAACTATAGATTCTATGTGGGCATTGTCTGGTTTATTTGTTTATCTTAAATTAGGTCAGACGGTGATAGTGAAGGAACTTGAAAATATTCTGTCTTGAACCGCTAGCATTACAGTGTGACAGATTAGAATGAGTCTGAAATTTGGACAATTGCAAGTGACTGAGGCATTAAAACTATCATATGGTTGGGTGCAATCTATTTATCTTCTGGGATCAGATAAGCTGTGAAAATCCAATGCAAATCATTTCAGCAGAGTGGGAAATGCCAAATAACAAAGCAAGGCACTATCTAGCAAGTGATGAATACAGGCCTGTGGCTTACGCTGGCTCAGCTTGTCTGAGTGTGGAAAGCTAAGCAGGGTCAAGCCTGGTTATTACTTGGATGGGAAACCCCTCCTCTAGTTTCCTGCATTGAGCAGGGGGTTGGACTCGATAGCCTTGTAGGCTCCTTCCAACTCTATGATCTATGAAATCTATGAATTGGGTCAAAAGCTCAAGTCTTTTCTATTTGCTAACTGAATAACAAGTTGGGAAAAGAATACCTGGTCTATCGTAGGGCTTCGTTAGGGTAAGATGGTCCATGAATTGGCTAAACTCAATGGTGGGGAATGTGTTGTCCTCCAGATGTTGTTGGACAACAACTCCCATCAGCCCTAGCCAACATAGCCAATGGTAAGGGTGGGAGGAGTTGCAGTCCAACAACATCCATAGGGCCACAACTTCCCATCCCTGCCTTAACCTGCATTCTTCACCTCCTCCTGTAAGTAAGCTTACTGAGGCCAATGATGCAATTGCTTACCTGCATATCCTTTGTCCTTGAATGCAGGCATCACCACTGATACTAACATTCTAAGCAATGTCAATACTGTATAAAGATGCTGAATTGTTATTTTCACTAAGCGTGCCTTTATGTGCATATATGTGAGAATTAGGCTACAATCCCAGGCACACTTACCTGGGAGTAATTTCCATTGAGCTCAGTGTGACTTAATTTTGAGTACACAAAATTTGGGTTTGGGTCTGAAAATGCCAGGTTTAAATCCCTGCACAGCTATGATGCTCACTGGAGGGCTTGGGCTATTCACTCTCTTGGTTTACCCGAATTCTCAGGTTTGTTAAATGCTTTGCTGTGGCATGACATAATATTTTGATATAATGTGATGAATATCCCTTTTTATTTTTAAATGTGACATTTTTAATTGTCTGAAATGCCCTCACGGAAATATAAAAACATTGATCACATCAGTTTGACTACTTCAACTGTTCTGGTGTACAATTACACTATAATTGTAAAGGTTCACCACTGCTTCCATCAGCACTTGCTCAGACTCAGTGAATTCTCAAATGGAGCTAAACTTGCCCAAAATAGTTATTTTTCTCCTTTTGAATGAAGACAGGCTTCTTTTTTTTTTTTTTTTGAATTTTTTTATTGAATTTTCCAAAACAACATTTGGCTTCCGCCTCATTGTCTGACAAACAATACCAATCCTTATCCAATATATAAGTTTCTTCTATTTTCACATAATGAATTTCTATCACACCCATCTTCAGAAATCAAAACCAAAAGTTATTAAGTCACTTTCCCTCCTCCCCAAGAAGTCCACCAGAGGTTTCCAGTCTTTCTTGAATGAAGTTAAAAAAATTTCTCTAATTAAGCAAGTCAATTTTGCCATCTCTGCTAAGTCCAACATTTTCAACAACCAGTCTTCTATAGTTGGTATAGTTGCTTCTTTCCATTTTTGAGCATAGATTATTCTTGCTGCCGTCATCATATATTGTAGTAATGTTCCATAGTCTTTCTCAAGTTGCAAGTCTATTATACCCAATAAAAACATTTCTGGTTTCAGTTTAATATTCACTTTTAAAATCTTTTGTATCCATGTGTGTATTTGTACCCAATATGTTTTCACATTTTTACATGTCCACCAAACATGATAAAATGTTCCTTCATGACTTTGACATTTCCAACATACATTTGACACATTATCATACATCTTAGCCAATTTCACAGGAGTTAGGTACCAACGATACATCATCTTGTAAAAATTCTCTCTAAGATCAGAACACAGTGTAAATTTTATACCTTTAGTCCACATGTGTTCCCATTGTTCCATCATTATATTATATCCAAAGTTCCTTGCCCATTTAACCATACAGTCTTTAACTTGTTCTTCTTCTGTCCCAAACTTCAACAAAAATTTATACATTTTTGCAATTACATGATCATCACCTGTACACAATTGTATTTCAAATTCAGACTTATCCTCTTCTATATCATACATTCTTTTATCCACTTTAAATCTCTCTAACAATTGCATGTATGAAAACCAGTGTAAGTTATGACCTTGTGTTACTAAACAATCCCGTGTTTTAATCCAATGTGTTCCCTGACGCAATTCCAATATTTCTCTGTATTTTAACCAGTTCTCATTGCTTGTCATTTCTTTCCTGTATAATGCCTCTTGTGGTGATATCCATAAGGGTAATTTTGGGCATAACCTGGGCTTGTATTTGTTCCAAACTCTTAATAACGCCCTTCTGATATAGTGGTTCTTAAAATCTACATTAACCTTAGCTTTGTCATACCACAAATATCCATGCCATCCAAACCTTAGATCATGCCCTTCTAATTCTAGAAGTCTGTTATTTCTCAATGTCACCCATTCCTTCCACCAAACAAAACAGCAAGCATTAAAATACAATTTCAAATCAGGTACACCCAATCCACCCCTTTCTTTCGCATCCTGTAGAACTATATATTTAACACATGGTTTCTTTCTTTGCCATATAAATTTAGATAAGTCCTTTTGCCATTCTTTAAAGGGCACATCATTAGTTAAAATCGGTAGTGTTTGAAATAAGAACATCATTCTTGGTAAAACATTCATTTTTATCACAGAGATCCTACCCAGCAAAGACAATTTTAGTTTCTCCCATTTCAACATATCATTTTTAATTCCTAACCATATCTTAACATAATTGTTTTCAAACAACGTGGAATTCGAATTTGTCATTATGATACCAAGATATTTTACTCTTTTTTCAATTTTAAAACCCGATGTTTGCATCAATATCTGTTGGTCTTCCGCTCTCATATTCTTCACCAACATTTTTGTTTTTTCATGATTTACCTTGAATCCTTCCAACCCTCCAAACTCATTTAATTTATCCAACAGAGTTTGCACTCCTTGTAGTGGATTTTCCAAGACTATCATCAAATCATCTGCAAAAGCTCTCAACTTGTATGATTCTTTTTTAATTTTTATTCCCGGGATTTTTCCATCTTGCCTAATATTTCTAAGCAAAACTTCTAGAACTAAAATAAACAGTAGTGGAGATAATGGACATCCTTGTCTTGTTCCCTTTTGTATCATACAGGGCTTTGTCAATTCACCATTAACAATTATTTGTGCTTTTTGTGTCAAATATATCGATTTTATTCCTTTAATAAAATTCTCTCCAAAATCCATTTCATTCATTACTCCAAATAAAAAACTCCAGTTCACGTTGTCAAAAGCTTTTTCAGCATCCAAAAAAATCAGTGCTGCTTGTTTTTCATTATGACAATTTAAATATTCCAACACATCCAACGCAGTTCTAATGTTATCTCTTAATTGTCTTTTAGGCAGAAAACCACATTGATCCTGATGAATAAACTCTTGTAAAATTTTCTTTAGTCTTTCAGATAGAATCATTGTAAATAATTTGTAATCATTATTCAATAGTGAAATTGGCCTGTAATTTTTAACAGAAGTCAAGTCTTGTCCTTCTTTAGGTATCAATGCAATATTAGCCTCTCTCCATGTATCTGGTAACTTCCCATTTTGTAGGATATTATTCTTAGTCCTTTGTAGTGGTTGTAACAACTCATCTTCAAAACATTTGTAATAAATTGCTGACAGTCCATCAGGGCCCGGTGTTTTCCCTTTTTTTGATTTCTTAATTGCTTCAGATAATTCTTGTATAGTTATAGGGCCATTCATAATTTGTCTTTGATACTCTGTAATCTTTGGCAAGTTTTGCCGTTGCAAATAATCTTCTATTCTTTTTTCAGAAATTTTTTCCCCTTTATATAATTGTGAATAAAATTGAAAAAACGCTCTTTTCATACCCAAATTATCCGTTATTTCAGTGTTGTCCTCCAACAGCTTAAGTATTACTCTCTTCTCTCTCTCTTTCCTTATTTTATATGCCAACCATTTCCCTGGTTTATTAGCAAATTCAAAATTCCTTTGCTTGGCATAACTCAATTTCATTTCCAGTTCTTGCGTCATCAACATAGATAACTGCCTCTGCAGTGCTTTAATTTGCCATGAAATATTAGTATTATTTGGAGATTTTTCTAATTCCTTCTCTTTCTCTCTGATTTCCAATAAAATCTTTTCTGTCTTTTCTTGTCTCTTTTTTTTAAGAAAGGAGTTATGTCGTATAAATTGTCCTCTGATGAAGGCTTTACTTGTATCCCAAACTATTTGTAAATCCACACCTTTGTCTAAGTTGTTTTCAAAAAATTCTCTCAGTTTATGCTTACAGTCTTGGACCACCCTTTCTTGTTTCAATAATGATTCATTAAATCTCCATCTAAATGAACACTTCTTCCTTTTGAAAGTCACAGAAACTGGATTATGGTCAGAAAACGTTTTTGGCAATATTTCAGCTTTATAGATTTCCATAGCCATAGCTTTCGACAACCAAATCATATCAAGTCTTGCATGTGATTTATGTCTATCAGAAAAAAATGTAAATTCTCTGGAGTCTCCATTTTTAGTTCTCCAAATGTCCACCAACTCCAGATTTTCTATTAATTCAAAAAAACTTTTTGGCAATTTCCCCTGATTTTTTCTTATATCTTTTTCCGAATGTCTATCTTGTTTTGGTGACACCACTCCATTCCAATCTCCCATTAAACACCAATTTTCGTATGCAGATTCCAAAAGTCTATCCATAAGACGTGTATAAAACATAGATTTGTTTTCATTTGGTGCATAAATCCCCACTACCAATATTTTCTTTCCCGAGATATTAACTTCTACTCCAACGTATCTACCTTGTTCATCTGAGAAGATCAATATTGGAGAAAGTTTATTCTTTACATATAAAACCACACCATTTTTTTTCTTTGTACTAGCTGAAATAAATTCTTCTCCAAGTTTCTTTTGTATCAAGTATTTTGAATCTCTTTTATTTGTATGTGTCTCTTGTAAACAAATCAAATCCAACTTCAATTTATTCAAATAATGAAATATTTTTCTTCTCTTTTGTGGTGCATTCGCACCATTTATATTCCAAGACAAAAATTTGTAATCCATTTTTAATCAGATTAATTTGTAATCCACATAGGAGTTTCTAAACTGCACCTCCAGTCTCATCCCGAGACCCTTGTGGTTTTATTTCCCACTTTTCCACAAAATTTCTCGCCTCCTCCACCGTACTGAACTTATATCTCCTTTGGTTCATGGTAAAACTAACTCCTCCTGGCAATTCCCATCTATATCGAATATTTTGCTGTTTAAGCTTCTCAGTCAAAAATATATATTCTTTCCTTTTTTGCAAAATCCTTGATGGAATTTCCTTCAAAACAATTATTTCCACGTCTTTCCCCTCATCATTCACCATCATTTTCTCCTTATAGTGTTGTTGGATAACTTGATCTCTTAAACTTTTCCTGACGAACCAAATCAAGACATCTCTCGGGACTTTATTTTTAACAGCAAAACCAGAGTTAATTCTGTAAACTCTATCAATTTCTGCTTGCATAACTTTCATTTCCATCCTCAAAAAATCTGCTAACAGCTCAATAATCCTCTTTGTAATGTCTTCTGATTGTTGTTCTGGAATTGATCTCAATCTTAAACAACACTCATTTCGCCTTAGCTCCATCAGCGCCAAATCGCTTAAGCATTTTTCAAGATGTTGTTCTGTCTCTTGACATTTAGCTTCTAAGGTCAAGACCTTCTGATTTGTGCGACCCAACTCCTGGGGAACTTGTTCATGTGATGTTTGCATTTTATTAATTGTTACTTCTAAACTTGTCAATCTTTCATCAAGTTTTTTCTCTAATTTCTCAAAGGATTGTTTTTGTTCATTAAAAAATTTTGCTTGCTCTTCTGAAGACTTTTGACATTGGTCCATCATGTTTGTCATTTTTAACATCATTAAATTAAAACTCTCAGCCATTGTTTGATTTTCTTCCACATGGGAAGATTTCCTTCTTTCTTCCACTTGCCTTGAGTCTTTTTTTGCTGGCATCATGCAATATATGTTACTTTTAACACTGCTACAGCTTCTGTCTGATTTATGACAGGTGGCAGCAATTACCTAGTCTTATCTTGTTCTTGGTATTTCAAAACAAGCCGACTTTCCCCATGACGTAAGAGCAAAAATAGTTCACATTTAGCAACCTCCCATTCGACATTAAGTAAAAAAAATAAAAATAAAAAATACACAGTCCAATTAATTCTTCTGAAACTCCCCTCCTGTATATACTCCTTATTTCTTGATTACTTCTTGACCATTTATTTGTTTCGGTTTTGGTTTAAGCAGTTTTGTTTCTTCACCCCCCTTCTTCTCCGATACAGAAAATAGAAACTGACCTGGGAATGGTGAGTCTGCCAGACGCTGGGGTCTTTAACTCATAAATTTTTCTTCTTAAAAAGATGTTACAAGGAGGCTTGCGGATCTTGTCTCATAAATCAGAGCATAAGCCCTAATTCAGAGATACGGAACCTGGTTCGAGGACGTTGTTAACTCCTGCCACTCCCCTGCCGCTCAGAACTTGCCGGAGGAAGAATCTCTCTACCGAAAAATCCCGCCTCTGACAAGGAGCTTGCACCTACGGAGCATATGAGGTTAATCCTTCGATCTGTCTCTTATCCAAGTCAGATTGATAGCCAGAAATTTTATCTGGTTACCCCAGAAACCAGGCTGCTTCTTTTCCCTGGGCGAGAGCCCTGCGAAAAAGCTTCAAACCGCCATTCCTGTCCCTCCGGAAGCTCCTGAATGAAGACAGGCTTCTTGATACAGAACAGCACAATCTGTGTGTAGTCCTGAAAATAAGAATTGTATTTTTTTCTTGTTTTGATATTTATTTACTTGTTTATTTCACTTTTACCCTACCTTTCTACCAAGAATGGCACTCAATAACCACAATAACATTAACAGCTCAATCCTATAAGTCCTGCTACAATGGTACAAGCTAATAAAAAACATATATGCTCAATCAACAAATTCTTACAACTTGGTTATACTAAGTTGTATCATTAGTTACAACATACAATCATTTAGTTGTATGACACTAAATCATTTGTCAGTGACAAATGATTTCAACTTGCTGCCTCTGCCTCCATCTAGATAGCTCCATCTTTCCCATCTGCATAGCCATGCCTATCTATTGTTACCAGGGTCATTGTCTTAGAATTGAGGGGGAAACATCAGAATTTCTATAGACATGGATTACTTTGTTAAATTGAAACTTCTTTATTGACACAAACTTTTGGGATTGAATCCACCTGCCTGTGATGCAAAGTAATTTACCAGCTTCAGCTGGTAACCCAGCTATGTCCGTATCTGGACAGGGATAACCTGGTTTCAGTAGTCTATGCTCTGTTAAGCTCCAGGTTAGATTACTGCAATGTGCTCGCTGTAGGGCTGCCTTTCTAGAGAGTTTGGAAACTGCAGCTTCAGCACAATGTGGCAGCCAGATTGATAACGAAGACCAGCAGTTTTGAGCACATGATACCAATTCTGGCTCACTTGCATCGACTGCCTATACATTTCTAAGCCCAATTCAAAGTGCTCGTTTTAACCTATAAAGCTTAATATGGCTTGGGACTGAGAAGATATCTGATGGAGCACCTCTCCTGGTATGAACCTACCCATACCCTACGGTCAACATTGGAGGCCCTCCTAAGAGGGCCTCCGCTGAGGGAGGTTTTGGAGGATGGCAACAAGGAATTATGGAATGCCCTCCTCACCGAGGCCTGCCTCATGCCACCATTTGCATATTTTTGGTGCCAGGTCAAGGCATTCCTTTATTCTTAGGCATTTGGTGGGCTGTTTTAATGCATCAGTTGAGTTGCATTAATGTTTAATTGTCTATGGTTGTCATTGATGTTCTTGTTGTTTTATGGGGTGGTGGTATTGTCTTATGATATAGATAATTGTTTTAGCTGTTTTAAAATTGTATGTTTTGATTTTGCTGTAAGTCTTGTGTCTTTTCTGAGAGTGGTATCTAAGAAATAATAATAATAATAATAATAATAATAATAATAATAATAATAATGCAAACCTTTTCAGCTGGATCCAGACTGCCTGTGAACAGAACCCCTCTCACAGGACATCCTACTGGGGTATGGAGGAGCAAAAAATTGTTCCGAAGGGTTGGGAGACCCCAAGTAGCTCCAAAAGTTTTGGGGACCTTCTGGAATGGTGAGGAAGCTGACACCTAGGGTTGCAGGGGGTGGGGATTTGACAAAAATCACCTTCCCCCTCCTCCAGGAGGAGCCTCCACTGGATCTTGGTTCCTTCTACCAATGGAAGGAACCATTCCATTGGTAGAAGGGCAAGTCTATATCCAACATATAATATATGTATGTCACTGTACAGATGGCTGACCAGAAGAAATGTACCACAGCCAGGATCCAGGTTCTGCTGTGAAGATACAGGGCAGGTATTTTTTTATTTTTTTAAACTAAGTAAAACTGTCTTAATATTTATGTTAATTGGCTGCACAAAATAATTGGTCATTATTATCCTATTTATACTTTGCATTTTGTACTGTTCCAGGATTTTACTTAAAGTAAAAGATTAAAACAAAAAAATCAAAGTAGGTGTAGGCAGACTTCACGCTTGTGGGATCTACTCTGTTGTTCTGTGTGTGTGTGTGTGTGTGTGTGTGTGTGTGTTTTACAAGAACCCTGAAATCCACCAACTGGAGCCTGTGCAAAAAAATAGAATTAAAGAATTCTGAGCCCAGGAATTTGAGTAGAAGAACTGAACGGACCTCACAGTCCTTCCATCCAAAAATCAACTCCAGGTTACCTCTATCTTCCTTCAGTTCAGCAGTATAATTTAGGGCTGACCAGGAAGGGATGGTCATTTACATAGGGCCCAATCCTATGCAGGCTTAGACAGAAAAAAGTCCTACAACTCCCAGCATTCCCCAGCCAGCCATGCTATAGGATTTTTTTTTTCTGTCTAAACATGCATAGGATTTAAAAAGCAGAAGAACAAGATGAGCATCTAAAGACAGTATGGGATAATGAATTCGATGAGGTGACCTCGGTGGGCTGGAATAATATATGGGATAGACAGATTGTGAAAGTTATGTCAACTACGATAAAGGAGAATTTCTATGAACTAATTTGGAGATGGTACTTAACTCCAGTAAGATTAAATAGAATATATAATAATTGCTCCGACCCCATACTCTGCTGGAGAGGATGTCAGGAAAAAGGGACATCTGCTCATATGTGGTGGAGTTGTAAAAATGTACTGGAATTTTGGCGAGAGGTTTTTGCAGAAATATCGGAAATTATTGGTATTAATCTAGAGATCTCTCCTAAACTAGCATTGTTATCAATAACTGATAAAGTTACTTGTGCCCAAAATACGAAGGAATTAATTGTAAACTTGTTAACTGCGGCTAGGTTAATGATAGTGAGGAAATGGAAAGTACAACATGTTTTCCTAATAACTGATTGGCATAAGGAAGTTTGGGATATAGCCCTAAACGATAAACTAACGTAGTATCAAATGCAAAAAAGGACAGTTAAAGAAGAATAATTTTATGGATATATGGAATCAGTTATTAGACTACGTATTAATAAAGGGGAAGGGGAGCATGCCTTGTCAGGATATGTTATATTTTTGGAATTTGGAATTCATTTGAATAAGGGGATGGAAGCGTATTAATTGGTCCCTAGGAGGGTGGGGGGGGGTGCACTTTATGATTTATTGAATGTAGTACCTTAAGAGAGCTATGCATAAACAAATGCAACTGCAATGAACTGAAACAATGTTGTAAAGAAGAGTGGGCCAAAATTCCTCCACAACGATGTGAGAGACTGATCATGTCATACCGAAAGCGATTACTTCAAGTTATTGCTGCTAAAGGTGGTTCTACCAGCTACTGAATCATAAGGTGTACTTAGTTTTTCCCACATGGGAAATAGTTTTTCCATTTTGGCTGTATTTCTGTACAATAAATAATGCCACAGTGTACTCTGTCATGTGTTGTTGTTCATCTGAGGTTGTCTTTACCTAATTTTGAGACCTGCTACGGCCGGGCCCGACTATTTTTCTTCTGTCCTGATATGTGGAACCATGGAACTCGAGACGTGTGTACTTTCTTTTTCACATGACTGTACATTTACCTGGGAGTCCTATTGAACTTATTGGGGCTGATTTCTGAGTAGCTATTATAGCTGGGGAAGCAGAAGGTCGATCCAGAGGTACTGGTAGATCATTCCACTTCCTTTTTTTCCTTCAACGTTGAGCACCAGCTGGTAGTGGCTTGCCAACTTTAGCCACAAGGTAAATTGTACATTTGCGATCCAATTAAATGTCATTGTTCATCATGGAGTTAACAGGTGTTGATACTTCTCGGGATATTTTTTTATCCTGATTTTTAAAACATCTTTTTTATTTTTATCCTTTCAGGATATTTTTTTTTATCCTGAAATTAAAAAAAAAATTATTTATTGAATGCAAACTTTTTGTACCTTAAGGGGAATATAACTTAATGTAATTTAAGGTCTTAATCTAATTTTATTTTCACAACTTTATTTGCAAATATTCTGGAGACCATGGCTTCCTGGGAGCTGCACCCTGTATTAACTGGACCTACCCATGTAGCCGGTCATGCACTGGACTTGGTTTTTGTTTCCGGAGAGGGGGGAAATGATCTGGAGATCGGGGGTATATCCACCACCCCCTTGTCATGGTCAGATCACTATCTGGTGGGGTTGGATTTCTCGGTGCCACAACCCCTCTGCAGGGGTGAGGGACCTATTAGAATGGTCCGCCCCAGGCGTCTTATGGATCCGGATGGATTCCTGAACGCGCTTGGGGAATTGGAGCACACAAACGGTAGCTCGGTCGAGACCCTGGTGGATGACTGGAATGCTGCAATCACCAGGGCATTAGACCGAGTTGCCCCGAAGCGCCCTCTTCGCCTAAACAGAGCTCGCGCGGCGCCATGGTTCACTCCGTCGCTGCGAGCTCTGAAACAAGAGGTGAGAAGGCTAGAGCGCCGATGGCGAAATTCCCGCTCCGAAGACGATCGAACACGGGTTAGAGCTGCATCTTCAGCCTACCGGGTGGCGGTGAAGGCAGCAAAAAAGAATTTCTATGCTGCCTCCATTGCGTCTGCAGAGTGCTGCCCCAGGAGGCTGTTCCAAGTGGTCCGGAGTCTGGTCGGTCCAGTCGCTCCGGACCCACTGGAACAGTCAAAAGCCTCCTGTGAGGCTTTAGCGAAGCACTTCGCAGATAAAATCGATCGGATTAGGAGTGGGATATCGTACGTCGTGGACACAGGGAGTGAGCGGGAGGAGGCCAATGGCAGACCGGTTTTGTGGGATCGGTTTCGGCTTCTTCCTTCTGATGAAGTGGACAAGGTGCTTTCATCTGTGAGGCCGACCACCTGCTTGTTTGACCCTTGCCCATCCTGGCTCATCATGAGCTGCAGGGAGAGACTGGGTGAGGGGATCAAGGCGGTGGTGAATGCCTCCCTCGAGGAGGGAGTGATGCCATCAGCCCTCAAGGAGGCAGTAATAAGACCGCTTCTAAAGAAGCCCTCCTTGGATCCCCAGGATTTAAACAACTTTCGCCCAGTCTCCAATTTACCATTTCTGGGCAAGGTGATCGAGCGGGTGGTGGGTGCTCAGTTGAAGGCACACTTGGATGAAGCTGATTATTTGGATCCGTGCCAGTCGGGCTTCAGGTCTGGACATGGGACGGAGACGGCCTTGGTCGCCTTGGTGGATGATATGAGGAGGGCTTTGGATAGGGGCGAATGCTCCTTTCTAGTCCTCCTCGATCTCTCAGCGGCTTTTGATACCGTTGACCACGGTATCCTCCTGGACCGTCTGGAGGGGTTGGGCTTGGGAAGCACTGTATTGCAGTGGTTCCGGTCCTTCCTCTCTGGAAGGTATCAGAGGGTAGTTCTCGGGGAGGAGGCTTCGGACCCTCGGCTGCTCACTTGTGGAGTGCCGCAGGGTTCCATCCTCTCCCCGATGTTATTCAACATCTACCTCAAGCCGCTGGGAGCTATCATCAGGAGGTTTGGGGTGCAGTGTCATCAGTATGCGGATGACACGCAGCTCTACCTCTGTTTTAAGTCCTCACCGAGGTTGGCCGTTGAGACCCTGTCCAAGTGCCTGGAGTCAGTGGCTGGCTGGATGGGAAGGAACATGCTGAAACTGAACCCCGACAAGACCGAGGTACTTCTGGTGGGGGACAAGGGAAGGTTAGGGGATGTTGACCTGGTGCTGAATGGGGTACATCTACCCCTGAAGGACCAGGTCCGCAGCTTGGGGGTCATTCTAGACTCCCAGCTGTCCATGGAGGCTCAGGTGGCAGCTGTGAGCCGGGCGGCGCTGTATCAACTCCATCTGATACGGCAGCTGCGCCCCTACCTTCCTAATCACCTGCTCCCATCAGTGGTTCATGCCTTGGTCTCCTCTCGCCTAGACTACTGTAATGCGCTCTACGTGGGGTTACCCTTGAAGACGGTCCGGAAGCTTCAGCTGGTACAGAACGCGGCGGCTCGCCTGATTAAGGGCAGCCGCCGGCGTGATCACATCACGCCAGTGCTTAATGAGTTGCACTGGCTACCAGTTGCTTGCCGAGCCGAATTCAAGGTGTTGGTTTTGACCTTTAAAACCCTACACGGCTCCGGCCCAGCTTATCTCAAGGAGCGCCTCCAGCAACATCAAGTAGGCCGCTCAACAAGGTCTGCCACGGACGGCCTTCTCCTTATCCCATCAGCCAGAGCAGCCAGGCTGGTGGGGACTAGGAAGAGGGCCTTCTCTGTGGCGGCCCCCACATTATGGAACTCCCTCCCTAGTGACCTTCGCCAAGCCCCCTCCGTGATGAGCTTCCGCCGTGCATTAAAAACATGGCTGTTCAGGCGGGAATATGGGGTGGGTTAGGTTTTTAATGAGAATTTTTTATATTGTTTTAATTATTATGTTTTATTGTGTTTTATTGTATTTTAATTGTACATCGCCCAGGGTGGCCGGGTGACCGGCCAGATGGGCGATTGATAAATATAATATAATATAATAATAATTCTGAGATCATAGGTATAGATGCAAATCTGCTCATTGTTATGGGCAAAATCCAGCATCGTGCAAGCAGACTTCCATCTCCTTTCCCTGTGCTCCCCCCCCAAAAATTGCTCCTCAGGGTTCCCCAACCTCCAGAGCATATTTTGAGGGTATGTGAAGGGCGTTCTTCTGACAGCTGTCTGTTCCACGGGCAGGAGCAGGAAATTGGACATCACCCTAAAACTTTGCAGAACATATTCAGATTACTGCTTCCCATAATTTGTCCGATTATCTGTTGGGTGTCTAAATTTTGGAGTAGCAATTTATATAATGGTGAACATACATTACAATCCAATGCATACCAACATAGAAGTAAACCCTATTGAGTTCAATGGGACTTACTCCCAGGTAAGTTAGTATAGGATTGCAGTCTTAATTACTGTATGTACTATTGATAAAGAAAATCAAATTACCTGTAAACTTTTAATTTGATTTTGGGTAAGAAATATGTCAGCAGAGATGTAAAACATTAAAAACAGGGTAGGAGAAAATGTAGCACCCTGATAAAATATTTAAAATATTAAAATGACTAATACATGCTGTTATTTTTGTTGTGATAAGAGTATCGCAATGTAACTTTTTTTTCGAACAGTGTTACTATTTTTGATTTGCATTTCAATAATTGTACAAATGTGAACACAAGCTAATTGTCTTGGAAGGCTTCAGGTAAAACAAATGATACTATTATGACTGATTCAATTGCTTTGTGTGACATTCCTTACAAATTAAATGAGAATAAATTTTGTTTTCGTTGCCATTTTTCATTCAGACTGTCACTGTTGTTTGGGACTATTTTGATGCAATCAGTCACTATTCTTCTCAGACAAAAGAAGTACAGATTTAAACATTTCTCTGTGCTAATGCAAAGTAATAGCAGGGAATTTACTCAGTGAAACGTCTATAACTCTAGATACATGTTCCTGGTTCCCCCAGGGATTGGTGCCTCCTCCATTCCCTTAAATCAGTGTTCTTCAACCTTGGGTCCCCAGATGTTTTTGGCTTACAACTGCCAGCATGCCCCAGCCAGCGTAGTTGGAGAACACTGCCTTAAAGCAACCTTCCCAAACCTGGTGCCCTCCAGATGGCTATGCTGGCTGGGAACTGTGGGATTTGCAGTCCAACACATCTGGTGTTTTGGTTGTGGATTCTATGCCCAAAGAAGACAGAGGCCTGGTAGTAGTGACTAAAGCTTTATTGTGCACGTCTCCAGGCCTGCTGAGCTCACACGCTCCTCCCCTTTTGACCTCTCAACTAGTGGTTAACATCCAGTTCCTTTGCAGGAATGGGCTGCTACCTATCATAACACTGGAGGACACTAGGTTGGCCTTAAGGGGCAATGGAACTCCTGCTACCCCTTCATTCTGTCCCATGTGCTGGAATGCTGGTCTCTGTTATGAGGCTGAATGTATGAAGCTGCCTTACTCTGGATAGGTCCATTGGTCCATCCAGCACAGTATTGTTTCCTTTGGCTTGTAGTGGCTTTCTAAGGTGTCGGGTAAGGATATTTCCCAGCCCTGCTACCTGAGATCCTTTTAATTCAGAGGTGGGCAACTTGTGGCCCTCCAGTTGTTTTGGCTTACAGTTTTCATCAGCCCTAGCCAGCATAGACAAAGGTGAGAGAAGATGGGAGCTGTAGGCTACAAGTTGTCCACTCCTGATTGATTTAACTGAAGATGCCAGGGACTGAATGGGGGGGGGGCATTCTGAATGCAAAGCATGTGCTCTGCCCCTCACCTAGTGATCTGTATTTTGATTGTGAGGTGCAAAAATTGTCCCATTTTCTAACTGTTTATTCAGTGTGTCTTACACATACGTGTGTGCATTTGTGCTGAATTTCAGCTCTCTCAGTGGCCTGGAAGTACTTTAACCATTGTGGAGTACACGTCTTGTGTCACCCCCCCCCCACTCCACCCCATTTCAAAGAGCGAGTGGACTTTTCTATTTCCCCACTAATAATTGGCATCTCCTGACTCCTGCCCTGTGTATGTGCCAAATTTCAGATTTCTAGGTGGCCTGGAAGTATATAAACTGTCTGTGGGGCGGTCCCATGTTTAAAGGGGGAAATGTCTCATTTCATATTTTTCTAATCATTTGGTTGTCAGATTTCAGGGCTCTAGCTCAATGGGAAACACCCTGACAATTCTGATACCACCATGAGTAGTAAGTGAGGCCCAAGCAACTTCCGTATGTGCATGTAGTACATAGGGCATAATACAACTCAGAATTAGATGCACTCAGTGGCAGCTGGTGGAGGACAGTAGCAAATCATACATGGCACTCATCAGCTGCACAATGGAGCAAATGTACCTGTTTGTTGAGGGATCTCTCTGCCACAATTTTATTTATTTATTTATTTATTTAATACATTTTTATACCACCCAATAGCCGAAGCTCTCTGGGTGGTTTACAACAGTTAAAACCATTAAATACAATATAATATAACTATAAAATTTAAAACCACAGATTAAAAACAAACTGCCTCCATTTCCCCCCAATATAGAGCTGCCTCTGGGTGCACTTAGAGTAAATAGCAACTACCGTAGATGTGAGCTGCTGAGGTTTCTTGAGATATGCTTCTATTACTAGTGTCTGGATGTAGAGCTTTAGAGTCAATCCTTTGTTATAATTTGAGGGTACCAAGTTGTAGGGCAGCCTTCCCGAACCTGGTGCTCTCCTGATGTCTTGGATTTCAATTCCCATTAGCCCTAGTTAGCGTAGAGAATGGTCATGCATGCTGAGAGTTGTAATCCAAAACACCTGGAGGGCACTAGCTTAGGAAAGGCTTTTGTAGGGACACAAAAAATTCAAAATAAACTTCTCCATACCTAATTTATCTACAGTTTTCTCCTGGGGGCAGAGAAACCAACCAACTTTTTTTTTATATTCAGAGCTGGATTACATGCAGGACCAGTGCCAGAGCCAGAGTTCTGGGTGCCCTCAGGCATGGTGCTGTTGAAGGCCCCCCCCCCCCGTCTCACCCTGCTTTGGCTACCCACTGCTGCCCACTGCTGATCACCTCCCCGACCCCTACCCACCTTCCCTCCACTTGCTTCCCCCTCCATTCACCCATGCCACTGCCACCCCTCTCCACTCCCTGCCATCCACTGCCAAATGCCTGGCTCTGATGGGGCCCATTGTGGAGACTGGAGAGGTGTCCTAGGAGATCACCTGTGCTGTGGGCAATCTCCTGGAACACCTGTCCTCCGGAGCAGCCACCCATTCTCTTTAGCAATGGCTAAACAGGATAGGCAGTTGCTCCTCTGGAGGAAGTATCTTTGTAGATTGCCCGTGGCACAGGCAATCTCCTGGGACACCTCTCCTGTCTCCACAATGCCTGGCTCTGAGGAAGGACCCCCATCAGAATCAGGCACTTGAGTCTAGCCAGCTCCCTGAAGAGTCGTGCAAGCCACTTCCTCCTGCCGACATGGCTCTCTAGAGGACACGTGTTGTCGTGTTGGTGGTGAGTGGAGGGTCTTAGGAGTCAGCAGGGATGAGCGTTTCTGAGCCAATGCGCCCTCAGCAACTGCCCAGCCTTGTCCCTGACGCCCGAGTCGACCTGATTCTGCTTTAAAATATCATGTGGTACAGCTCACCTAGAACTATATCACTTCAGAGTGGTACTGCATGTTTGAATGTTCCCGCGCAAAAGTCCAAAGCAAACATATGCTAGCTTACCACAGATGGAAAAGTATTCTTTTTTTTTAAACAGCCTTTCTGCTAAAATATTTAGCCTAGCTAGTCTGTGTTTGGAGATCTTGAACATAAATTTCCATTCCTCAAGGTTATTCACTTTTAGTTAATAACTAACAATTAACAAATAAATCCAGCCTGCAAGGAATCAGTGTTTTGTACTGTGGTTAAAGTCCAATTAATTTTTTTAAAAAGTCTGCAGATGTATTCCATATAATGCTCACTAATATCTCTTCTTTTTTCCTCATTCTGAATGTAAAAGTCTTATGAACTGAGGCCAGTTTATCAGCATGTCTATGTTGGTGGCAAATTTATTCTCAGTCCCTCAAGGATGTCAGCTACATCGTTGCTTTTATTGGATGTCTCAGATTAGTGTGCTGCTTTGCAAATTACTGTGCTAAATTAGCTGAGAATAATTATTGTGGCCATAAATGCTATTGAAGCAGTTGGACGCACAATGTATGTTAGGGCCAGTCTACACATTATATGGGTCATTATGTGAAGAGACCTCTGCTTGATGATGCATCCTCGTCATGGCCGTATCATGTTCTCCCACATGATGTGGAAATGTTCCACACCACCATCACTCAATGGGCAGGATCCAGATGGGGTTAGTTGCACTGAATTCCCATTGAAGTCAATGGGAATTCTTCACATTGATTTCAATGGGACCTAAGTTCAATTAACTTCGTCTGGATCCAATCCATTATCAAGACTGCTTCAATGTGATACACTCATGTCCTGAGATCTTGCCATCTTTAGGGTGGGTCCTCTACATTGTTTCTGAAAGTCTCATCTAGGTACCTCTCTGTCTGCCTCAGCTCTTTCAGGTCAGCCAGCTTTGGCTTCAAGAGTGCATGTGTTTCCACTGAGCCAGGGGCTCTTTGTACCAAATGCAATCCACAGTTTATACCCATCAGATGGTCACACATGTGACAATCTGAGCATAACACTGCTGGAATTCCTTTTGTATATCACTCTCTCCAGACATAGTTACGATGTGTTTACTATGTACAAACTATGTTGTGAGGCATTACAAAAAAGTTGCAACATGCATTCTTTCACTTCAAATAGTACTGGCTGATTAACCATTTTCTTAGTCATAAACCATTAATCTGCAGCCCTATATTGGCAGATATAGGAAAATAAATAGAATCTTATCAGAATCCATGGCAATGTTTTCCTTTTATAAGAACTGCTTTACAGTAATGGGGTGTGTGTGTGGAGTTGAATGAGTCATTTAGGGTTGCCAAGATTTCCCCGCAGGAGAATTTAGTAATGGGGATTATGCACACTTACCACCATGCATATGAAGGTACACGTGATCTGAACATTCATATATACAGATATATTCACAATTCATCAGATTTTCACTTCCAAAAAGGGTGAAAGAATGGAAGAAATTGGATGAATCAAATGGGGCACATGACTTCTAGGATTACTTCTGGACAAGAAGCAGTTCTTCTGGACATTTGATATTCTCTCCTACAAGTAATTTAGGAAGTATCTCATTCATGAGCTCCTGCTGCTTTGTCTGAACTCAGCGGCTAAAATCTGTGAGCAGTCTGTTCATTTCCCTGCTGATTTTTAATGAAGCCATTTTGCAAATATGGAATGGTTTGGCAGTATCACCATTCTATTTTAGCCATTAGCCATAATGCCTTGTGAAAAGGAAACAAATATAAAAAGTGGGGAGGTGAAATCATAGGAAAATTAAAGCTTGGATATTTATATATTGAGGGGACATTTTGGGAAAGCTGTTTGGGGGTTTGTTTTTAACATCCCAATGCAAAAAAATAAAATAAAAAGGACAAACATTGTAATCAGCTGAAGTCGTGACTGTAAGGGAAAGCAGCTGGTGGAAGCTGTTCCTGGACAAGTAAGAGGTTTTAAAAATTACTGTCTTATTATGGACATCTGGCAACAGGCTGTTAGATTAGACTGGAGACTAGATTCCAGTCTCCACAGTACTATTCTATGCCAAGCCAGAGGGAGTGTATAGCAAAGATAGTAGAAAAAGGAGTTTTCTCCAAAGCGGCAGTTCATTTTTCACTCCTAAACAAAGCGAAAGTTGCATACCCTTAACATAATCCAGGTAATAAAATATCAGCTGATCTCTTGGTCATTATGAAGGAATCTTCCTCATGTTTTTCTTTTTCATGTTTACTCTCCAGTAAAGAGCATATGGGTGGCATAGTGGTGAGAGTGTTGGACTGGGACTCGGGAGATCTGGGTTCTAGTCCCCACTCGGCCATGAAACTCACTGGGTTACTTTGGGCCAGTCACTGACTCTCGGCCTAACCTACCTCACAGGGTTGTTGTGAGGATAAAATGGAGAGGAAGAGGATGATGATTATGTAAGCCGCCTTGGGTTCCTTTCAGGAAAAAAGGCGGGGTATAAATGTAATAAATAAATAAATAAATAAATAAATGGGTTATATCCAATGGTGTCATTCCGCTAGCGCAACATTTCTACCGCTTGCAGAAACCCTGTTTTTATCTTTGCGCAAGTGTCAACACCACTATTTGATTATGTTTGTGCGCAAACTTTGCACAAGATGCTGCACAAGCCATTGTGCAAACTATTGCACAATGTGTTGCACAAGTTGGACATGGCATCGCACAAGCTATTCAGTGCAGCCACATTGTCGAGGCCCGTGCTTCCCCTTCTCCTTCCAAGAAGATCTAAACAATGGCTCTAACTAAAAAGCTTTATTAGAAAAATGCATGCCTAGCAAATGGTACTTAAAAGTACAAATTAAGTGGATTGCAGAAATCAATCAGAAAAGAAACAAGCTTAGTTAGAACAGTAGCCAGTAAGGAAGAATGACCTATTGTTGAGAAGTTGATTCTAAACGGGGAAACCTAAGAAGTGTGATGGCTGAAGTGTTTGCGGGACTGTCCTGGCAAATTCGGGCAATTGGAAAGTATGGAGTTAGCAACCCCAGGAGAGTGCATATTATGGGCTCTTCCCTCACCACTGCACAGTTTATTCCAGTACAGATAGGATTAAGGAGCAGGGGCTCTGGCATGGCTCCCCAGAAAGGTTCAACCCAGTACCTGGGTGATGGATGGGAATGTGATGATGTGCTCTTTTCTCCCTTGCTAATTCGGAGTGGTTAGTTACAAGCAGCTGGCTGTACAAATCCAGTAAAGCCCCTTCATGTTTCCTACTCTCCCCACACATACAACTAAATGAACTCAAACCCAACAGATCAACCTGATTCCCATCATGCTCCCCCCCCCAGCTCTAAGTCCTACTGACTTTAATGAGGCTCACTTCTTAATGCTTAAGAAGTCCAAACCTCATCTTGACAAGTCCCCCTAAGGGAGCCTTCCACAGCCTGGTGCCCTTCAGATGGTTTGGACCTCAGCTCCCATCAGCCCCAGCCAGCATGGTCAATAATTACTATGGTCAATCGTAACTATGTCTGGAGAGAGTGATATACAAAAGGAATTCCAGCAGTGTTATGCTCAGATTGTCACATGTGTGACCATCTGATGGGTATAAACTGTGGATTGCATTTGGTACAAAGAGCCCCTGGCTCAGTGGAAACACATGCACTCTTGAAGCCAAAGCTGGCTGACCTGAAAGAGCTGAGGCAGACAGAGAGGTACCTAGATGAGACTTTCAGAAACAATGTAGAGGACCCACCCTAAAGATGGCAAGATCTTAGGACATGAGTGTATCACATTGAAGCAGTCTTGATAATGGATTGGATCCAGACGAAGTTAATTGAACTTAGGTCCCATTGAAACCAATGTGAAGAATTCCCATTGACTTCAATGGGAATTCAGTGCAACTAACCCCATCTGGATCCTGCCCATTGAGTGATGGTGGTGTGGAACATTTCCATATCATGTGGGAGAACATGATACGGCCATGACGAGGATGCATCATCAAGCAGAGGTCTTTTCACATAATGACCCATATGATATGATTTTGGTATCCACCACACAGGTTGGTTTGCGGAGGCTACTGAGACAATTTAGTTCTTACTGTAGGGAAAATGACCTAGTGATTAATAGCAAAAAATCAAAAGTACTAATTTTTGGTAAGAAAAGAAGAGATATAAGTGGTTCTTGGACTCAAATGAAATTGAACAGGTGGAATCATATATTTACCTTGGTTTAGCTTTTACTTCCACAGGATCCTGGGCAATGCAGCTAAAGAGAAATATGCTAAAGGCAACTGCTTGCGCTCAATCTTTAAACAGGCTCCTGAATTATAGACAACCTGGTTCTCTCTTGCCAGTTATTAATGTGTACAAGGCAAAAGTGTTGCCAGTACAAATTTATGGTGCTGAAATCTGGGGTTTTTCCAATAGTAAGGAAATAGAAAGGGTCCAAAATCGCTTTTTACGTATAATTTTAGGGGTGGCACCAACCTGTCCAGCATATGTACTCAGATCTGAAATTGGAATCATGGCGGTTTCAGATCAAATACATGGTAGGCTACTTAATTATTGGTTCAAGCTAGTTCTGATGAGTGAAGCTTGGTTTCCAAAGAAGTGTCTTCTTGAGCAGATGGCTAAAACCTTGGAAACTTCCTGGCTCTATAAATTTATAAAGGTGTTACCAAGCTATGGTTTTAGTCTGGAGGCAATAAACATTTCTAGCATCAATATAAGAAATTCTGTTAAATTAAGGATTTCAGATATTAGAAGTCAGACTGATATAGCTGCACTGTCGAATTCAAGGGCCATGAAATGGCTAGCTAGTACTAAATTTCAATTCAAGGAAGATAATTATTTGGTTTTTTATATGAAACGGGACCAACGTGTGGCCTTTACTCGGCTCCGATTTGAGTTGATGGACACAATGATGCTACAGGGTAGATTCCAAGGCATTCCAATGAAAGATAGATTATGTATATGCGGCAACTCTGCAATAGAAGATTTGGCACACTATTTACTTGAATGTCATTTATATTCAAAATGTAGAGAACATTATCTATCTTTATTTTTGATACGTATGAATAACTGGACAGTGAAGGACAAACTGTTATTTCTCTTACATGGGTCCAACTACTTTGTGTCCCAGAGAGTTGCCCTCTTTGCTCTCAGAGCAGCCAACACAAGGAAAAAAGAATTGGAAAAACAGATCGGCTAATAGATTTTATTAAACGTTTTAATATGCAATGCAAGGGGTTTTATATTGTTGGTTTTATTAAGTGTTCGTTTCAAACTATATTGTATGTATGTATTGTATATCATTTGTCAATTTTAAAGCAAAGTAAAGTTTTAAATTTTAATATATTTCTAATTATAATATATGACTTAATTCTAATGTAAAGTTCCCTTTCCAATGTTTGCTCATTTTAATGTTTATTTGTTTTTGAAATGGTCAGAAGACTTATTCAATAAAGTTATTCATTCATGGTCAATGGTCAGAAATGCTGCCTGAGAGTTGTAGTCCAAAACACCTGGAGGGCACCAGGCTGTGGAAGGCTGCCTTAGGGGGACTTGTCAAGATGAGGTTTGGATTCTTCATTTAGCCAAACTCTTTCTAGCCCTCCCTGACCCTGACTGATTATGAGGCTGTTACAAATTTTTTATCATCCTGCATTCAGCAGAATCAGCTAGGGAAAAAATATATTACAAATTGCCCCTTGCTATCATGATAAATACAAAATGACAGAGGTTTTCTGGCAGACCACTTCAAAATCTCTGGGAGATGAAAAATTGACAATTTTGCTCTTCCAAAATGTTCTTCCCACTGTCTCTTCCAAAATAATTGCAAAGCCCTCTTTCCAAGTGAACAAGAAAATGACATTTTTTTGGGTCCAAATCACACCTCCTTTTATCCAGCTGCTACTTCAGTATCTCTCAATACTAACACCCCTGGTTCCCAACACTGTATGAGGACGAGTCATTTAAAAACCTCTCATTTTCTTGACTCTATAACCCCAGGTCCCTTTCTTCTCTCATGCAGCTTTCATCCCCGCTGCTTCTCCCCTTTTGAATTTGCACCCTTGGTTTTCTTTCTTTGTGCCCATCACCATTCTTCTCTCTTTCCATCCCCTCCCCTCTGTCTCAACTCATGTATCTTCTGTCCCAAGGCTGGGCAACCTGTGGCCCTCCAGATGCTTTGACCTACAATGGCTTGACCTACACCATTGGCTATGTGGGCTAGGGCTGATGGGAGCTGTAGGCCAACACATCTGGAGGGCCACAAGTTGCCCACCTCCTTTGTCTCCTTTTCTAAAATAGCACGGCCCACGTGTTCTCTTTTACAGCGCAAGTCCTCTATTTGCAGGGCTGCCAGAGGACTGTCCTCTATTTGAACGTGTCCTCTGTTTGAAGGGCTGTCCAGTCCAAGTCTGGTTCAAAGATAAAGATTCATAGGAAGGGAGAGTAGGGCCTTGAAGTTGCCCATTAGTGGTTAGCGCCCGGACAGCAGTCTGAGCAAGGCACACAAGTCCGATGGTCACAGTCTTCCCCACTATGGTGAGATGTACTGTATTTCTATTTAAATAAGAACAATTATTTCAAAATTTGCATCTATACATAGAAGTGATGTATAATACAATTATTATATATAACTATTCATATAAATATGCAAATTTCCTGTAAATTGCTGTCCTCTTACTTGACGATTCATTTCCTCTGTTTTGGCAATTCATTTTCTTTTGTGATTCATAAGTGGCCACCCTATTAAAACCACACTCTTGTCTTTCTCTTTTCCTTTGCGACTTACCCCACAGTTCACTAGCCAGTTCTGTAAGATTCAGGTCATGCAGGCAAATATACGAAAGTCTCTTTGCGCCTGTTCAACGGGGAGGCGTTGGATGCTCCAGCATGCTGATCTTTGCACGTGGTGATGCATTAAAGAAGAAGGGCAAGACAATGCTGAGGTAAGGAAGGCTTTTTCTACAAAAGAGAAGAAGGAATATACACTGCCCAGTATAGTCCCAGCAGTTCCACACTAAGTAGACAGGCAGCCAGGGCCGGCCCTACTGTTTGGTAGGGTGAGGCAACTGCCTCAGGTGCCAGATGCAGGGGGGCAGTAGCAGCCCTTGGCTATTCCTCCTGAGTCCCTTGGGCATTCCTCCCTGTTGGATGGCAGAGATGCGTGTACCCCTGTCCTGAACCCACTACACTAGCCTGCTGCTCTCAGTGGAGGACACTGCCAGGTACCAGTGCTGAAGTAAAATTCAGCTGCTAGTCCAGTTGACTACTGTAGGTGGAATGGGTGCGGCGGGGGGGGGGGAATCTTGTCCTTTGCTTCTGGAAACAAAATGGCTTGGACTGGCTATGCAGGCAGCACAACACTTCATGTGACACAGGCCTTGTCCGTCCACTCTTTGAAGCCTGCTTAGGGTCTCCTCTTTAAGGTCTAGTGGACAAAACAGTGCATTGGGCTTAGTGCAACTTGGGTTCCATGTGTGATCAGTGGCAAATGTATGCTGCTCACTGCACATGTGCAGAGGCTACTTGCCAGGTAAGAAAAAGCCCTGAGGGCATGACCAGTTGGCTGTGATCTAGATGAATTTTTGTTTTGTTTTGTTTTGTTTCTTCCAGTCTCCAGAACTACCAGACTCAGGTAGTTCTGCCCCACTGTGGGTCCACCACGTGACTATAAATAACTGGCATGGGGCAGCATGGGCGGTGCAGCATAGTTAGTTTCCAGCAATGCAAACAGAGATGTCCCAGAGGGAAAAAAGATCCGTGCTTTCCACTGGTATGTGTCCCACCATGTTCCTAGCTGCACATTATAACACAGTGAGGTGCCAGATGGACCAGCCACAACGGTATTTCTAGGTAGCAATCTCTAATGTGGGAAATGCCCAGTAGAGTTGCTGGAACTCCCTGGCAGTTCATGAAACATTGGGCATTTAGGGCACAATCCTACGCATGTTTAGACAGAAAAAAACTCCTGCAACTCCCAGCATTCCTCAGCCAGCCATGCTGCATGCTGGGAGTTGTAGGACTTTTTTCTGTCTAAACACGCATAGGATTGTGCCCATAGGCTAATACAATACATTTGCTCATATGAATATGCGCTAGAACAGATCCTTCATTTTCTGTCCTCCTACCATGCAGTGTTCAAATCAGAGGCACTGTTGCCTAGTGACCTTGGTCCTTTAATCAGGGGGGAATTGTGCTGGAAAGTCTAGGCGCAATGGGGGCTACTTCAGTGTACCAGGTGCACTCATTTCCTTGCCTTTATGTTTCAGAATGGCACCTATTTTAATGAATGTCCTAATGCAATTTGTGGAGAAAAAGCATCAGAGTTTCCTGCACCACACATACACAGGACCGGTGCAAGGCAGTTTGGTGCCCTAGGCAACATCAGATATTTAGCGCCCCCCCTCCCACTTGAGAGTGCTGTATTTTTTTTCCAAGGCATTTCTGGCGCCCCCTTTAGCCCTGCGCCCTAGGCAGCTGCCTAGTTGGCCTAATGGTAGCACCGGCCCTGCACACACACACACACACACACCTCCACACGTGTAAACAAGTATAATCCCAGCTGGGGGCTGGGAAATGCAAAATGTACATAGTTTCTCTGATGGCTCCTGACGCCGCAGAGTCTCCCATGTCTTTGATGGCCAGCGCCACAGCTATTTGCATGCAAATGCGGCAAAGAGCCACCCCTCCCCTGCCTGGCCCAGATGAAGTTCATCCTGATTGGCTAAAGACACCTGGGCTACTGAAAGGAGGGGTGGGGGGGAAGAATCTATACTGCTGCTGTGGCTTCTGGTTTGTGTTGTTGTCTGCACGCTTTCGCGGGAGTAGGGCTTTTTTGCTGAGGCAAGCCCTGGGAAGTGGACCAACCCCCAGACAAAGGGAGTGCCTGGGTATTTATATAGTAAAGAACGAGTTTTGTTGTTTTATAGCTCTACTTGTATGTACCAAAGTGTCTCCCCACCTTTCTCCCTCTTCCCTCATTCCCCACCTTTTATTGTAATCTGTTTACCTTAAATAAACTTTCCTGGTTTTACCCCACACGGTGTGTGTGGTTCCTCTGTGGTTCAGTGCTAAATCCAGTGTATAGACCAAGGGCAAGGCCCTGACAGAATCAAGTCAAGACGGCAGAGCTAAGGCTGGCAGTTTTGCACCTTTGATCTTTGGTCTTGAGAAAAGGACCGGTTGGCTTGGCAGTCCTTCACGCAGTTAATAATGGCAATTTATTGTTGTAGCATTTCCTTGAGCAGATCTCACTCCCAGGCTTGAAAGATTTCTTGGAAACCCAAAACGGAACATCAGATTTAAATGTAGATATGTGTTCGGTGGTTAAGAAAGAAAGGGAATTGCCAATATGCTGTGGAAGAAGATTGGAAGTCCATTTTAGTTTTGTTTGTTGGTGGTCATGTATGTGTTTGTTTTTTAAATTATGATTAATAAAAATTCTTTTAAAAAGAAAGAAAGAAAGAAAGAAAGAAAGGGAATAGGGATGTGAGTGTTTTCTTCAATGGACTTCAGAGGAGGCCTCAGTTTAAACACTCTGAGTCAATATGGTTTTAACAATTGGCATCTTACAACAGAAAAATAAGAATCCTTCAATCTAGCAAACAGTGATTCTTCATTTTTAAACACCCCCCCCCCCCCAAATGCTGTATCTTGGTGAAAAAAAGAGAACATTTTAAAGCTGTTATACCCTATAGAGAACAATAAAAGAAGCTGAATTATGACATGTTGATCACTGATCAGCCCTGCGAAGCTAGGTTCTGAGGACAATGAGACATCAAGAAATTGCCTCCAGTTTTTTTTAAGAGAGATTATGTCAAATGAAATTTCATACAGTTTCAGTATTATTACAGAAAGGCTCAATCTGCTCCAGTTTAAATGAGAGTTGATAAGTTAGGTGTTTTGAGGCCCATAGATAGTTTAGCCATAATTGGCAAGGTAAGGAATATAAAACAACATTACAAAAAATATATATAGCCAAGTGAATACTTTCCAGAAAGCAGAGCTGAAGAGAGTTCATATCTGTCCCTTTTTTTAATGTATAAAAGGGCTGCAGGAACAATCTTGTACTTGATTGGCACAACTGGGGAATGCTCTAAATGTTTTATTGAAATACAAACAAAATAGAAACAAATTCAAAAGTTATGAGGTCACTGATTGTATCATGTATCAGTAATATAATGTCACAGGTGTTGTCTTGCAAAAGCCTGTGTATTTTCCCAGCAAATCGAGCATTTACTGGATAAATGTGATCTTCCATAATTAAAGTCTTGCCTGGTAAATGGCCAGGGGCGGGAAGGGGAAGATGTCTGCAACTTCTGCAACAACTGAATAACAACTGGTTTCTAAAAATGTTTTGGAAAGACCTTTAGAGAGAGTAAGAGAAAGTTAAAGAATATATGGGAATTGTTATGGGTATATTCAGAGCACCTAAAAAGAAAGAGGAAGAGAAGAGAGGAAGAGGGAAATTGGGACATAAAATGGGGGTTGGTTTTATAATGTAATAAGTTACAACAGGGGTCCTCAAACTACGGCCTGCGGGACACATCCAGCCTGCCTTGTCTTCTCATCCGGCCCGGCGGCCGATAGAGGCTCCTTGTAGGGGAGGAGGGGTGGCTTAGCCGGCGTAGGGGTGCGAGCAGCCCGCCCGCCCGGAGCCCTGCAAGGTGGGTGGTAGTCCTGCGGCCAGCGTGTCCTGCACCCTGCTTCTCCTGTGGGGGTGAGGGGAGGAGGGGCAGCTGAACCGGCGGCAGGCCCGCTGCCCGCTGCCCCCCCCACCGCCGTGCGTCTCCTGCGCCCTGCTTCTCCGGGGGTGAGGGGCGGCTGAACTGGCGGCGGCCCGCAGGCCGCCCAGCCGCCACCGCCGTGCGTCTCCTGCGCCCTGCTTCTCCTGTGGGGGTGAGAGGAGGAGGGGCGGCTGAACCAGCAGTGGGGCGCAGGCCGCCCGCCCGCCGCCACCGCACGTCTCCTGCGCCCTGCTTCTCCTGCGGGGGTGAGGGGTGGCTGAACCAGCGGCAGGCGGCAGGCCACCCAGCCACCGCTGCCGCGCATCTCCTGCGCCCTGCTTCTCCTGTGGGGGTAAGAGGAGGAGGGGTGGCTGAACCGGCAGCGGGGCGCGGGCCGCCTGCCCGCCCCTGCCCCTGCAGCGTGTCTCCTGCCCCCTGCCTCTCCTGCAGGGGTGAGGGGAGGAGGGGCAGCTGAACCGCCCCCCCAACAGTCTGAGGGACAATGAACTGACCCCCTGTTTAAAAAGTTTGAGGACCCCTGAGTTACAACATAGTTACCCCCAAGAAGTAACTTTTGAAGAAGGCCCAATTTATGATTGACATCTGTGGTATGTGCCTCTGGGTGCTTTCAGACAGAGGGCTCCTAATGCACAGTCAAAAAGCATTGTGCAGCTATTCCATGTTTTCTTCCTTAACAGGTTTTTTTTTTCCCTGGTGAGAAAAATGGGTTAGAGAAGTAGTGCATAAATGCAGGAGGGCTACAAATGGAAGACGACATCTGGACTTCAGATAACATTCTGTGAATGAGGCAATGTGATGGCACAATAATTGCTTCTGGAAGCACCTTCGGTTAACTAAACAGTGATAACTGACGTTTGAATTCTTGCTCTGCTAACAGGGGACACATTAACTGTCCAAGGTTGGTTCTAGTAGGAATAGATTACCATCTACCTCCAAAAGGTATTCAGTGGGAAAACCAAACATAGCAAAATGTCTTTGTCTACTTGTTAGCTCTTACATATAGAATTCTATTTATCATCTCACCCAAATATCTCTTCTTGTCCCCCCCCCCCCCCGGAATTCATTTGAGTTACAAATCCAGAGTCCTGGAAGTTGTTTTCAGAATTCAGCCCCCTGCTCATGTCAGCAATAAT
This sequence comes from Shinisaurus crocodilurus, assembly GCA_021292165.1. Taxonomy (NCBI): domain Eukaryota; kingdom Metazoa; phylum Chordata; class Lepidosauria; order Squamata; family Shinisauridae; genus Shinisaurus; species Shinisaurus crocodilurus. The sequence goes on along the minus strand of CM037876.1, from coordinate 159,847,892 downwards.
ACACCACTGAGCATAAGAGTGCCTTTCCTTCACCACTGAGTAGCTACAGTCTACACAGGTTCAGTGGGGACATTTAGAATTTCGAGAGAATGTTGTGGGTGCTCCCACAGGATGGCTGCCATGGGGGGGCTTGGCCTTTCATAAAATGGTTGCCATGGCTGCAGGAACGGTGCAGGGCTGTTTGGCGCCCTAGGCCAAATATATTTAGCACCCCCCACTCGTGCCATGGGGGGGGCTCCGGAGCAAAGCAGCCCTGCTCTGCAACCCCCCCCGCGCCGCCGCCGCCGCCACCGCCACCACCGCCACCACCGCCACCACCACCTACCTTCCCCCCGCCCCCGCTGCTGGCTGCTGGCTGCTGCTGCTGCTGCTGCCGCCTCCTCCTCCTCCGACGTGATGGGACCCCCGCGCTTTACGACGGGAAGGTAGGTAGGTGGTTGGCGGGCGGGCGCGCGGGCGGACGCGCGGGGGGGAGGTGCAGTGGCGGCGGCGGCAGCAGCGGCCGGCAAGCGGGTGGGGAGGCGCGGCGGAGGCGGCAGGCAGGGCAGGAGCGCGCCGGAGGAGAGGAAGGGGCGCAGAAACTCTGCGCCCTCTTCCACCCCGCGCCCTCGGCAGCCGCCTGGGTCTGCCTAGCGGTAGCACCGGCCCTGCATGGCTGGTTACAAAATGCTCATTTTCCAGGAGGCAAACTGGTAAGATTATAGGAAAGGTAACTTGCCCAAGAACCTAAGTACAAGGCAAAGGTGGCATCTGAGCACCAAAACACAAAACGCCTTTTGAACCCGAATAAAGATGGTGCTAGAGGACAGTGCTTTGCTTTGCAGCATGCCAACCTCCCAATTAATTTTTTAAATTAAAAAATCTTAAGAAATGAAATAAAAATCAGGAGGAGCAGGGAGCCTGGTGGGCACCAAAAGATGTATCTGTGGGCACATTGGTGCCCATGGGCACTACACTGGAGACCCCAGGGTTAGGGAGGAAAGAACTATAGTACAGGCAGTCCCCAGGTTACGAATGAGTTCCGTTCTTAAGAATGTCTTTAAGTTAAATTTGTATGTAAGTCGGAACAACATAGCATTCTATACGTTAAAATCGGCATTTACGCAAATTGTAAATTGCGTAGTATACTACGCTATGTATTCTACGTAAACGGGGAACCCAGAAGCACCGGAGAACCCAGAAGTCCGTTCTTAAGTATGGGTTGTCTGTAAGTTGGACGTTCTTAACTCGGGGACTGCCTGTATATCCAACAAGAAAAAGAAAAGAAAAAGATGACACATGATTTCAGATCTCTCTGAAAATTAGAAAACATACTATGGCATCAGCATCTGGTAGTTTTATAGTTAGGTAGCAGGATTACTTTTTAAATTAAAAAAGAAGACCGTTGTTTTCCAGAAGTCTCTTGTTGTTGTTGTTGTTGTTTTATACTGGTCATTGACTGTAATAAACAGAATTGAATTATTGTTGTTGTTGTTGTTGTTGTTGTTGTTGTTGTTGTTGTTAATCACCATAATTAATAATGTAGTACTTCTGCATTATTATGTATATAGTACTTCTGGCCTAATTTTCTGGGTTTGGGGAACAGCGCATCTTTTTCCATGTTGCCACACAACTATTAGCCATTAATTTTATCTTGTTCCCTAGGATGATGCCTGCCAGATGATAGTCTTTTTGCTACTCCATTAAAACACTTTCTATGTCCCCCATCAATCTTTTTCTCTGTGACACACTCATGTTATATTTATCTTATTTTGCATTTTCAGTGCTCAGTGCATTGAGCGACCTGAGACGGCATAATAAATTACGTTAGGAACTGAGACATTTCTAGTGATGGGAGACTCACATTGCTGAGATTTAAATTGCCAGCCACCAGATGCGGACTCCATAGTATGTTTTCTAATTTTCAGAGAGATCTGAAATCATGTGCCATCTTTTTCTTTTCTTTTTCTTTTTGGCAGGAGAGTGGAGGGGAGAATTTGAGGAGAGAAGGTAATGGTTTATGAATAAAGACAAACTGTAATGTTTTGGACAAAACTCACTCTTTCATTGAATTGGTCTTGATGAACAACTTAGTGCTGTACCAAAAATTTATCCTACATTTTTTTTTTGGAACATGCTTGTTCAATTTGAGAAAAAAATGAAATTGATTTCCAAAAGAAATTCAAAGGAGAAGAACATTACAGAGAAATTATCTTAAGTTGGGTTCAGGGTTCTTGTGCTCACTTTGCTTATGAGGTGGCTAAAGAGTATTTATGATTGTCCTGTCTTTCATTGTACAGTCATCTCTCCAGCAGCCTGTAGCCTCCTCGGCTTCCCGCACTTCAATTAAAGCCCAGCAGAAGACATCATGAGGTAATTCCTGCCATAGGGCTTTTTCAGATCAGAAAGCACAGGCAGCCTGGAAAGCTGCAGAGCAATGGAGATTTTATACTAGAAAGAAAAAAACACACACAGCACTCTTCGCCTCACCACCACAGAAATAAATTCAAAATAAATTATAAAATTCCCTGAGAATGAGGCAGAAAATGGAAGCCTCTTTCATGGGGGAAGAAAACTTTCAGGAAATTGGAGCACTAGTTCCACTGTACTTGGCTGGTGCTGAAGCACAGCACTAGTTGCACCTGCTCCCTGGAGCTAGACACAACACTGCACCCTTCCCCCCCAACCTGCATTGTGGAGGATGCAGAATTGGAGTCAGGATGCCAACACAATTGATCTTGTTGCAACTTGCAGTGGCAGTCCCAAAAACCCTTAGGAAAAGAGAAAGAAGTTGTGTGACAACCCTTGCCCATGGTGAGCCCTATCTGTGAGAAACTGTTTGAGAATTTCTCCTCCCACTGGAGAGATTTGGTGAAATTGTTCACCCATTTTCTCTCCCCACAAACAGGATGGAGAATTTTGAGAGGCCATTTGCACAGAGCTCTAGAACTGCTATTGAAATATATTCTTGTCTGGAGCATACGAGTACTATATCCATTATTTTAGCTGAGACAGTTGAACAGTAGAACTACATGATAGTTACATGAGCAAGAGGCTCAAGATGACATAGTACAGGGATTTCTCTTTCACCCTATCCTAACATCAACAACCTTGTGAGGAAGATAAGAGCTTTTCTACACAAGACATTTATTGTGTGCTTGTCATTCCCTGCTCTCAGTTATTTATGGGTTCTTTAGACAATGTCGTGACCCTCCAGTTTTAGTTTCTGTTTTTAAAAGAACTCTTTGGTGAGTTTTTTTAGAGCTTGGAAAATGTGTCTTTATTTGTGAAAATGAAAGAAAGTGCTATTTCCTCTTGTGTATTTGCACTATTCCACTATACCACAGTGCCACCTAGAGGTTATGTAGCAGAAAAGCAGGAAAGAGAACACTCTTCGTGTAGTGCTCGGACTCATTTCTGTGTCAAAACTGAAAGTAGGTACAGAGGATTAACAGCCTCATATAGAAAAGCCCTAAGACTAACCAAGAGTGACTAGACCAAGGTCACTCAGTGAGTTTCATGATTGAGCTGTGAAACTGAGGGCATAAAAAATATGAGGGCCTAAGGCTATAGCTTCATTAGCCTGATGGTTAATCTGGCCCTCAAGAAGAGGGCAAGGGTTCATATGTGTAAAGAGAATTTATAACACCAACACCAGTACCTTTGTGCAATCATATTTTTACATGGGTGTACTTCAGTGGCACAGTGAGGTAAACATGGCTGTATTGACAAGTTGATGTTATGGCAATTGACATGGCTGACTAATACCCAACCAGTGTGCAGGTGATGCAGTACATCTAGCAGCAGGACCGGTGCAAGGCAGTTTGGTGCCCTAGGCAAGATCAGATATTTAGCGCCCCCCCCTTCCCACTTGAGAGCGCTGTATTTTTCCCCCCAAGGCATTTCTGGCGCCCCTTTAGCCCTGCGCCCTAGGCAGCTGCCTAGTTGGCCTAATGGTAGCACCGGCCCTGTCTAGCAGGGGAGAAGGAGGGGCTGTATGATATTTTCATTATTGGAGATTCCATCTCACTAGAGAGCCTTGAGCCAAACTAGCTATTGTACAGTTTCTTTCATTTAAAAAAAACTAAAACTAGCCCCAGCAACAGGGCCGGTGCTACCATTAGGCCAACTAGGCGGCTGCCCAGGGCGCCGGGCTAAAGGAGGCGCCAGAAATGCCTTGGGGGGGGGAAATACATCACGTATTTTACCAAGTTTGTTTTACCAATCATGTCCTGTGGCGGGGAAGGGAAGGCGAAAGAAGCGCACCCCTCCCTCTCTCTCCTCCAGCTCGTTACCAGGAACAGCAGCAGGCAGGCTCCTCCTCACAACCAGCATCAAAAGAGGCAGAGAAAGCTACAGACTGGAGGAGGGGAGGCAAACACCTCCTTCGCCTTCCCCCTCAAGGATGCACCTGCAAACACCCCCTTCGCCCTCCCTCTCAAGGATGCACCTGCAAACACCTCCTTCGCCTTCCCTCTCAAGGATGCACCTGCAAACACCTCCTTCGCCTTCCCTCCCTGGCGCGAGCCTCAGGTTCCTCAGCTCAAGGTCCCCTGAAAGCAGTTATTTCCAGCAACCAGGGAGGGAGGGAAAGGTATTTTAAGCTAGCTGGGGCTCCAATGTTTTAATTATTTACCATGCTGTTTCTGTGTTTTGGTTTTAAATGGTTTTAGGATGCAATCCTATGCGTGTTTGGAGGGGGGGGAATCCTACAACTCCCAGCATTCCCCAGCCAGCCATGCGCAATCCTATGCATGTTGAGGTAGAAAAAAGCCCCACAACTCCCAGCGTTTTTTTCTGCCTCAACGTGTTTAGGATTGTGCCCTGAGCTGTTGATGTTTTCTTTACTGTACTTTGAATATTGTTGTCTGCCTTGAGCACTAGGCTGGTAAAGGGAAAGACAGGATAATATACATTATTCTGATAAAGAAATATTGCAACAAAGTGATAGAGAGAGGAGGGGAAGCAGCAAGTTTCGTAAATCCCCTCCTAAATTTGAACCAGATGATCCACGGGCTCTCTCTTTGCTATGTTTCTACTACATGCATCCCCCCCCTGCAACCCAGAAGGTGTACGAGTCAAACCGGTGTCTCTGCACCTCCACCCTGCGAGGTAGGACAGGCTGCAAGACGCCCTTTTGTCTCTATTCCTCACAGGTAGCGCCACCACACCTCTCTCACATCCTTTTTTCATATCCCTTGTGCTGCCTGCAGGAGGAGACAGGCTTTTACATATATATGGAGTAGGAGAAGGCCCTTGGGAGTTCCTGGCATAGCTGGGCTGATGTTGCCTCTTTGCTTTCCTCGTGAACACAAAGGAAAAGTCTCAAAGTCCACAAAGTTTTTCTATGGGGCTCGGCAGTTCCCAGGGAGGGAAATTTATTTCATAATGGGCATAGGGCTGGAGGGAGGGAGGGCTCAAGTGGGAAGGGGGGGGCGCTAAATATCTGATCTTGCCTAGGGCACCAAATTGCCTTGCACCGGGCCTGCCCAGCAAGCTGCTAGTCTGAATGGAAGAAGGATGCATGGGGAGGCTGCTGAAGGCTCCTTTCCTCTCAGATCATTTTATTAGCCCAGCATTACCCTTCCCATACTGGGCCCCATACCTTTCCCCCTGTAGTTGGGCAAGCAGCTTGATGAGTGTAATTTTGAGCAGACACATGGCAGGAAGGGAAGGGTTAAATACAGTACCCCTCCCACCCCACCCTGGGGCCACTCCCAGTCACAGCCCGCTGAGGCTGTTTTTCAATAAACAGCAGCTATCAGCAAATAATCACATCTAGTTTGGCTTCTAGACAGCTGCCAATTATTTTGATGCTGTGTTTAGTGCATAGCTAGCCAGTGGGGTTCCACATGTGGCAAAGACAGCAGGGAATTGGTGTGTGTGTGTGTGTGTCTAGACAAGGAGCAGGAGAGTACACAGGTTTGGTACACAGCCTGTGTATACCATATACCGTAGTTATAGGTACGGTCAGTGCTTTTTTTCTGGAGAAAAAGGTACCGGAACTCTTGGATTACATTTCCTCGGGAGTAGATGGCGATTAAATTGTAATGCAATTAATAGAAGAAAAGGTGCTGGAACTCAGTTCCGGTGGGTTCCACCAGAAAAAAAGCCCTGCATACGGTGCACAGTCTGTGTATACCATACAGGTATGATATAAAGTCCTAGCTTGTCTTGTCCTGTTCTGCTGTCTGTTTCTTGACATGAACTGCTTCCATGTGCTTCCATGTGGAGGGCTCCTAGTGTTAGCAATTAGAAGCCACTGTCCAGTTTATTCCATCTCTTTCTCCTTAAATGATTTTTTTGTTAAGGAAAAAGACAGAAGAAGTGGTACAAAAACACGGGAGGGTCACGAATAGAAGGCATCATTGTCTGGACCTCCCATAGACTTCCGTGAATGAGGCAGGGCGTTGGCACCACATGAAAGCCTTGTCTGGAAGCATCCTCAGTGATCTAGAGGCAAAATCATTCCCAGGATTAACACTGCAGTGCACTGGATCTCTGCACTGACTCTGTCACAGAAGTACTGTATGTATGGATGTATTGACTTTCCAGGACAAATATCCCACAGGTAAGATGCTCTTGTTGTAAATCCATCCTGTCTGTTCAGCATAGCTTCTATGTACAATGTTTTACCTATACTATACTGTTGCGGAGGTGCTAACCTAAAAGGGAAATATTGTTTTATGCTCCACATTTTCCTGAGTAGAAGTTCCAGGGTGGCCTTTTACAGGGTCAGCTTCTGGGAGGAAGTGGAGAATGAGAGTGTATGCTGGAGGCTGAGGTGCCTTTGTAATATCTGTTTATTTACAAATATACAGGTGAACCTGAAGGAAAATAGCAGACACTGTAGGGCGGCCATGTGTCCTTCTTTACAGAGGATAGTCCTCTATTCGAAGGCATCCTCTTTTTTAAGGGCTATCCAGCCCTAAGTCAGGTTCAAGGATAAAGGGTTCTATTCAATGTTGTCCATCTACCAATGGCATCAACTCTGCTAGTGTAATGGATGCTCTTCTTTCCTTGCAGCCTCCAGGGTAGTAGAGTGGGGCGGGGTGGGGGTGGGGTGGGAGGAAAGTTGCATTGTGCAAATGAACATCAGAGCCATCAGAAGGGAGCGCAGGAGCCTTTAAATGGCACATCAACAGTTAGCACCTAGACAACAGACTGAGTGGGCACACAGGTCAACCTGGTCACGGTCTTCCCCACAATAGTGAAATGTATAAATTATAGTAATTATTTCAAAATTTGCACCTATACATATAAATTAGCACATGCACATTTTATGGAAATCGGTGTCCTCTTTTCTGGTATTACATTTCTTTTTTCTTTTTTTGGCAGCACATAAGTGGCCCCCTAGCAGAAAAGTACTGGATTCACAGCAATGTTCGTCCAGCCCTTCAGATATTGTCCATATAACAATAGGTATTCAGCCAATTTGTATCTTTTTGGGAGAGATGGAATTCTTAGCAGCATAATTGCCACTAACTGCAAGCAGAAGGAGCTCCCATGAGCTGTATTTCTCTAACACAAAACCCAGTTTTCTAAAGCTGCTGTTTTCTTTCATTAGCTCCCACAGTATTTAAAAGGGGTGGATTTCCAGAGATTGCTGCACAGCCAGAGAGAATGAATGCAGAGCCTATAGACCACTCACATTAAACACCAGAATCAGGTCACAGTTTACAGCTTTGAAGAAACAGGTAGAAAACTACAGGGTGAATACCTTCCTATTGTCTCCTGAAAATTAATAAGCCTTCATGTTCTCTCTCACCACACCACCCCCGCATTAAATCAAGAAGCTGTTTTTTAAAAAAGCCTGTCTCTACCTGACAACGTTCCCATTTTTGCCACTGTGCTTCCAGTAATGATTGTGTATTAATCCAGTCTTTTTTTAATGTGAAATTTTAACAAACAAAACATAATTTTAGCCGAGAAGCACTTAAAGTTATTTATTCTTGATTGGTTTATTTGAATAATATTTGTTGTAAAATTGGTTTATTTTATAAATGACATCCATTCTAATATTGAGTCATCTAAGTGCATTTCCACAAGTAATGCTCTGGGCCGAAATAGATAAATCATTAGAGAACTGTACACATATGTTTTCCCTAGGGGCAAAGAGAACATTTCCTGTCAGGGCCAAAATTAGGCATGATAATAGGAGATCTCGGATTGGATCTCCTGTGTGTTCTTAAATGGCTCATTAAAGCTCATCCCCCACACACATTTAAATCAGGGAAGTAGCACTGGGTGAGGGGAGGTGCATCATCCTCTGCCACATTCCCAATCCAAATTACACACACATGCGGGCAAAACATACAGTAATACCTTGGATTGCAAGCATAATTCGTTCCGGAACCGTGCTTGTAATCCAAAACACTCTTATATCAAAGCGAGTCTCTGGCGAGCGTGAGCGGGGCCGATTTCAGCCCGCTACGCCCGCTCGAGGCGAGCGGTTACACCCCCACACTACTTGTCTTGCAAGACCTTGCTTGTTTATCAAGCCAATTTTTAAAATTTTTTTTTGCTTGTCTTGCAAAACGCTCTCAGACCAAGTTACTTGCAATCCAAGGTATTACTGTACATGATACCTGTATATTTTGCCCTGCAGGGCAAATAGCACCTCTGGGAGGGGTGCGTGTGATTCAGATTGGGAAACTGGGGTGTGCCACATAGCCTGCCCTACATCCCCTACAGTAGCTGGAGGGCTTGGGAGATCCTCTGGATCAGATCTGAGGGGCACGTGGGGGTTACGGGGGGGGGAAGAGAGCAAGGGGAAGTCTTGGTATGTAGATGGAAGGCTGCTCACACGACATTTGCTTTAACCCAAAGTTTGTAGTTTTCAATTTCTAACTTAAGAATAATATCATTTTAAACTTGTATAGTCTAAACATGTCTGTTCAGAAGTACCATTTAATTCAATGTGGCTTATTCCCAGGTAAATGTGTATAGGATTGTAACCCTAAAAAAGTTGTCCTTAAACTATTTTTCATCTCTTGGAAACATTTTTTTGCACGCGCATGAGGAGAAAATGAAGAGCCAGACACAGAAGTATGGTTTCAGATCAGGGCCACATTAATTAAATCAAAGATCTGCAAAGGAAGAAGTGCAGTTCTAATCTAAATCAGCCGTCGGCCGGCGAAACAAGTTTGGGCGAAAGCATCCTAACTGGAGCGGTGGCGCCTTGACTCACCGCCCTTTAGTTGTGCTCCATTTGGAGCTGGAGGGCCTTACTGGTGTCCCCTCCCATCGGCGCCGCAAGACAACCAATGTAGGTAAGAAGGGTAGACCCCAAAGGCAGCCCAATCTCCCTCATGCTAGGTCGCATGACTTTAGCAAGGGAAGCCTCGGGTTGTTGCCAGTCACCTTGAAAGGTGCCATTGGATGATCACTGGAACCCTGGCCCCCAATGCCTATTTCTGCACTTCCCGCAATATGTGACCAAATTAAATAATCCCAATTGGAATTAATCAAAATCGAAAAATTAAGAAATACCACCCAGAGTTACAGTGTAGAGTAGGCGAAACTCACCCATTACCTCCGGCCAATTAAGACAATGAGCCAAAATTCCTACTTGGACCCCAAAAGGGTGACCAGAGGAGCCTACACTGCTGACAGGGCGGGGAGGGAGGGAGCCAAAAATGAAAGAGGCAGAGGGCAGGGAGGCTGGCTCTTAAATGGCGATCCTGGCTCCCCGCCCTATGAAGCCCATTGGCTGCAAATTATGGCCTGACTGTGGTCTGACTCCCCATCCCTCCCCCACGTGCAAACCTCTCCCCAGCAACAGCTAGGCGTGGCCGGTGGAAGGTAATTTTTTGTTGTTGCATGTGTTGTGTCTAAAGCTCTGTTATCGGTCTGTGACTTGCATTTCACATTAATTGATTTCATAGCAACATAGATTAACGTTGAATGTGTGTATTGCCATAAAATGAAAAACATTTGCCTAAAAGCCATGGCATTTTGAAACAAACTTGCTTACAACATATTTTATAGCTCTTACAGAACGTATCTTTAGGGTTTGAAGCATCAGACAGTAGTGCTAGTACTGATCAAAGATGAATCCTGTTGTGAATGAATTATTAAGTCCTCAGAGAATTCATCAAGCCCCATCACACATCCAGCATGTTCCTTTTTATATGGTGTCATAACTCTCAGGTCAAGATACTACAAGTTATTCTGCTTCTTGTCATTAATTATATTTCAGCATTGAGCCTATATCTTTAGTTTTGAAAACACCCTTTATGGTTCTTTGGGGGGGAAATCAGAAGGTGAAGGATCTCAGGAGATCCGGGTTCTAGTTCCCTCTCGGCCATGAAACTCACTGGGTGACTTTGGGCCAGTCACTGCTTCTCAGCCTAACCTACCTCACAGGGTTGTTGTGAGGATAAAATGGAGAGGAGAAGGAGGATTATGAGTTCCTTGCAGGAAAAAAGGCGGGGTATAAATGTAATAAATAAATAATAAATAAAATCTTTTGCACATCAGAGATCAGTCAACTATTCTTCTCTGTGTTTTTCACAATTATTTATTAATTAAAGAAACGGATACTCTGCTTTTCCCTTCCAAAGTAAGAGTAGTGGCTCACAAAATATAACAACAATAAAACACTCTTAGTTACTGCCACTTAGTTACTGCATATTTTTGTCAATGAGATGTGATGTGCAGCTTCATAACTCTGAGCCACATCCCATTGATCATTCCTTTCCTGATTCTCAATCAAAGCAGGATCTGCAATCACCAAGCCAAGCTCCATCCCTGGTTAGGCAAATTTCTGTGTCCAGGAACCTCTCTGTTTTTCAGCACTTGCATGAAGGGCCCAGGCAACTCCAAAATTGTCTTCCAGGACCAGGATTTCCTATTCTAATTCTTTTCTTGGCCAGGCTTTGCCACTGTACTGGTAACCTCTTGGCCGGTATCACTGTGAATTCATACATGGCTAATATCAGGTAATGGAAAGAACAAGGCAAATATGGTTTCCAAATGATTGTACAAGAAGGTTTTATTATTTGCTTATTTATATTTTGGAAAAAACAACTCTGAGTATCTCATGAACAGAGCCTTGCCTTTTGACTGAATCAGGAGTTTTATATTCAGTGAAGATACAAGGTCTGGTCCCATTCTGACCTTTCAGTCCTCTGTACCGTTGAAAGCAATTGTGTTTAAATCATCTGAAGGGCCGAGCAATAAATGGAAAATACTGTTGATTTTTCTCATGAAATAAGCTCAGTTCTTATAGAGTGCACTGTACCGCTGAAGATAAATTTTGCTACTGGCAACACATACTGAAACATTAGCACTTAGTACCCTTTCAGTCCCGATTCTCTGAATGCCTTATTGAGATAAGTTCGCAATCTCAGAGATGGTTCACACATACAGGAAGACAGCTCAGTAGTACCTCGTGATCACATGCCATGACTTGCAGCTGAACACGAACGGCCTCCACTTAGTTCCAAGTGATATCAGGTGCTGAAAGCTCTCTCTCTGGTTTCTGATCTGTGATGACAGCTTCTCACATGGAAATCATCACCTAAAGTTGCAGTCACTGAGTGATGAACATGGAGGTGGAAACTCACCGGTTGGAGTCCAGAGATGTCTGTGCAAATGGAAGAAATTCTGGCAGTGGTACTGTTCTGTGAATGGTTGTTTGAGATCTAGAGGAAGACTTTTTGCATTGTTGTGTGAGAGATTGTGCAATGTCTTGCACAAACAGAAGCATGCCGCTGGATTTATTTAGGCATTTATTTATTTACTGCATTTTAATCCTGGTTTTTAGACAATTATTTTCTCCCAAAGTAAACAGAGAGCAGGGCCCAGCCATCAGGCTTGCAAACTAAAATTACAATACACGTAAGGGAAGGGGAGTGGAGGGAAAAGGAATAGGAGAGTGATCAGATTTTCAAGGTCAGAACAAGGTGGTGAGCTATAAGTGGGCATTTAAATTAGGGTTGTGCCAAAAATTTCTTACGTATCGTTTAAAAAATAATATTTCTCATTTGATAGAAAAGAAATTGCTTTTAAAAAGAAATTCAAAAGAGAAGAAATCTTTAGAGAAATTCTCATGGGTTGGGTTCAGGTTTCTTGTGCTACCTTACTTATGAAGTGGCCGAGGAGTGTGTGTGAGTGCCTGTCTTTCATTGTACAATCATACCTCTGGCAGTCAGCAGCCTCCTTGGCTTCCCACACTTCAATTAAAGCCCAGGGGAAGACATCACGAGCTAATTCCTATCATAGGGATTTTTCAGATCAGAAAGTGCAGGCAGCCTGGGAGGCTGCAGAGTAATGGAGAGACGTGTAATAGAAAGAAAAACACACACAGCACCTTTGGCCATCTCACAGTGATTAGGTATGCTCAAAAGCACCACCAAAATAAATGATTCCCTGAGAATGAAACAGAAGAATGGAAGCCTCTTTCATGGAGAAGATAGATTTCAGGACATATTTTGACACAGCACCTACCTTTTCCCTAGAGCTGGACACAACACTGCTCCCTCAAACCTGCTGCAGGGCTTTCAGGGAAGTAGCGGCATTACAAACAACTGCATTAGAGACTAGATGTGTCCATAATCACCACTCAGAAACTGAACATTTGAAAGACCCCGGGGGAGGTGCTGACCGCTGAACTAGAATGGCAACTAGAACTGAGGCAACATTTCTCAGAAGACAGTATTCTTAGAAAAGTTTTGAGATTTTCTCTTTCTTATCCCCCTAGAAATAAGAGGCCACTTTACAGAAATTCTCATTTTCCCCCACCACTTGTCTGTGTGTGGGGCTGCCTTCCCTCGTCCCCTTGCAATGCTCTGGAACAACTCTAGTTATAGGGCTTTGTGGAGGATGTGAAATGATTGGGGGCCAGGCTGCCAATACAGTTGCTTCTGGTGCTACTTGAGGTGGCAGTGCAAAATAAAAAAAACGAAACCTTAGGAAAAAGAAAGAAGCTGTGCTACAAGTACAATCCTCTGCCAATGACGAGCCCTATCAGTGAGAAACTGTTGGAGAATTTCTCCTCCCCCTGGAGAAAGTTAGTGAAATTGTTCTTCCAATTGTCCTTTCTCTGTCCACAAATAGGGTGGAGAATTTTGGGAGGCCGTTTACACACAGCTCTAAAAATGCACTTTGGACCAGGCTGATCTTCACTTTCTGGTGTTCTTGCTTGAGCAGCAGTTGGTTGTGCTTGTTCCTTAGGCTGACGGATGGGGCCAGATAATTCTTTCCCCTTCCTTCTGCAGTCTCAGGGCAACTTCCAAGTGGAGCTGAGTGTTCTTTCTGGCAGGGAAGGGGAAGCAAGCTTCCTGCAACTGTTCCTTCTCTGGCTGATAGATAAGACAGGCTGGTCTCCCCCTCCTTGGCTTGATATTACTCCTGGGAAGCAGGAGGTACAGCCTCCCGGTCACCCTAGGTTCCCTGCCTGATGGCAGAAGCTGGAGTGTGCTTCCCTTCTGCCCTCCAGACCTAGGATTTGCATTCTCTTCTCTTGCACAAGGAATGCACACTAAGTCAGAAAAAACTCATGGCCCAGGACCAGGAACCTTCAAAGCCCGAAGCCTCCAGCAACAGTGACTCTAGGGAGGCACCAGAACCACTCCCTGCTTCTTCTGAACTGGGGCCAAGGGAAGCTGGTGACTCCTATTTCGGTGGGGCTCCTTTTCCATTGCAGGTTTTGCAGGTTTTATTTGGAGCTTCATAGGAGCTATCCATGTTGCTCCATGGTGGTGAACCTATTTTGGGGATGGAGTTCAGCACCATGGGCAGCTCCTATGAAGCTCCAAATAAAAGTAAAACCTGCAATGGAAAAGGAGCCCCACCGAAATAGGAGTCACCAGCCTCCCCTGACTAGGGCCCACTGCTTTGGACCCCATGTCTTATCTGTGTAACCCCCAGCAGGTGCCACTGCTCCCTGACTCTGAGGAGTGGACCTCAGACTCCTCTAGTGACCAAGGAGACCCTGAGGAGCGGTCTCCAGCCAGCTCCTTCAGCCTCCAACCTTCACTCCCCAGGAGAATCCAACACTGCAGGAAAAGGCTGCTGGCCCTTTACAGCCAGATACAGCACCTGAGGGGGTGGAGTTTCCAGAAAGACATTCATGACCTCTTGCTCATAGTGGCTGGGTTCAGACAATACGATAACCCATGCTTCAACAACAACCCACAGTTCAATGACAACCCACATTAGGGATGTGCACCGAGCCCGGCACCCGACTTGTGGGGCGCTCGGCGAGAGCTTCTGCCACGCGATCCGCCCTGAGCACCCCGCGAGTGCCAGCTGAGGCTCTCGCTGAGGCACTCGCCGAACTTCCGGGTCCCGGGCGCTACGTTTTTAATGTAAAAAAACAGGGTGAACTTCCTTAAAACAGCTGCGATGTGCATAACTGGCACTTTGTCTTTCATGTGGGCTTCCTGTTGGGGCATCTGGCTAGCCACTGTAGGAACAGAATACTGGACTAGAGTAGAGAGGCATTTGGTCTGATCCAGCAGTACTCTTCTCATATTCTTAAGTTTGTCAGTCTATAGAACTGCTTACATTGTGTGGAAGTCAAGGTGTGTTTTGGAGGAGACATGCATACGCCGACTCCAGGGCTGGTGTTCCCCCCCCCCCATTCCAGGGGTCATGTTGGGGGAATGGGAGGGCTTTGAATCTGCCAAATCCAAAGCCTCCCTGTGTCTGCCCCCCAAGATGCAGACACATCTCATTTTCTATTATTGCCATTGGAATATGGATGGTGGAGTAGCATGAATGGTGGAAGTTTCTGTGCCTGCGAGGAAGAAGCTTGGGAGGGTAGATCTTCCGTGGGTGAAGAGGGAGATCCAGTCCATCCTATGGCCGTGGGACACCGTCCTGGGGATGATAGGATTGCAGCCTTAAAGAATCTCCTGAGAGAGTGCCTCTTGCCCTAAGGGCATCACCATACTTCAGACTGAGGGATAATCTGCATGTTTATTTCTGAGATGGCAAATCTCCAAATACTTGTCACAGATGACAGTGAAATCACAAGATGAAGAATGGCTTTAAGAGCAGGAAAATGTAGCCTTGAAAATACTTTGTTACTCATTGTCTGTTGACATTTTATAAATGAATTAAAATAAGATGATATTAGTCTCTCACTCTTCCTCTTCCTGAATCCTAACTTCTTGCCTCTTTCTTTATGGAGGGCTGCCTAATTGCATTGTCAAATTATGGTCTGTGAAGCACGTCACTGATTGTCTGCAGACAGTTGGCTGGCACTATTGGGCTGTTTAAAAAAAACCCCAAACTTCCTTTTTTAAAATTATGCAACATGAGCCTGTGGGAAGGGAATGAACAACACATTAAAATAATATTGAATATGGGGGCCTTGTCTAGATCAGGTAGCATTTTTTGTAGGAGTGAGCCCACATGAGATGTGGAAGACAAAATGTTTGATCATGAGGCAATACCAAAGCACGTGGTTTCCGGGTTTGTCTCTTCACTATACTCCAGTGTGATTAAGAAATAGAGCACAGGGCAGTTGAGGGGAATGAGCTATGAAGAGAAGGGCTGGGTTAGTTCTCAGTGGCTTCTCTTCAGAAGTAAACAGGATTTGATGCCCACCATTAACTTTCTCCCACCACAGATGCCTCATGGCTTGGTTTGGGGAGATAAGGCATGTCTCTGAGGTCTTCCTTCCTCACCTGTATCAGCACCTTACAGTCCGTACGAGGCTGACTGCGGGAAAGACATTCCAGCACCGTGTGGTGTTAAGCGGGGGGGATGGCGATTAATGGCGTCACCCTCCTTAGCTGGATGTTTTGCCCCATAGCAATGGCAACCGGCTGATAGCCGGTGTAATTAGAACCCACACTTTCCCCTTCGTAGATCTCCAAGTTTATGATTTAATAAATGTGGCCCATAATTTCTACCATAATTTGTACCCTACAACTGTGACTGAGTCATTATTTCTCCTCTACGTGCACAATGAGCTATGAAGAGAAGGGCTGGGTTAGTTCTCGGTGGCTTCTGTTCAGAAGTAAACAGGATTTGATGCCCACCATTAACTTTCTGTGTAAATACCCACCAGTGCTGTCGTGAAGCCGTTGCAGTGTTCTCCTCTTGTATACACATGGTTGGACTAGGCAACTGGTTGTATTCGACAAATCTAGATGCCAACCCTAAAAGTCAATTGCCAGTGTTACATTAAACCTTTAAAATGGACAGTCACATCCTTATTATACTATCCACATTTCTGACTAGGGTTGTGTCCAGTGGTGTTATTCTGCTAATGCAAAGCTTCTACCACTTGTGGAAACACAATTTTCATTCTTGTGGAAGTGTCAGAACCATTGTGCAAGCCCCTGTACACCCATTAGAACCTCATTTGGCAAGGTGTTGCTCATGCTAGTTGTTCTGCTACCACAGGGATGGGCAGCTTGTGGTCCTCCAGATGCTTTGGCCTGCAACTCTCATCAGCCTAGCCAGTATAGCCAATGGTGAAGTATGGTGGGAGTTGTAGGCCAAACCATCTGGAGGGTTTCAAGTTGCCCATCCCTGCACTAGCACTTACACAACTGCTGACAGGACAATGCCACATCCTGCACTTTCCCCACTAACATTACCTTGGAGACAACCTCTGGAATCCCAAATTGCTCCTCTATTGTTGTAAGATAGGAACAGATTTATATTTCTATACTACCTTTGCACTGCACATTTTTCAAGTCAATGTACAATTTAAAAGCCACAAAATCCATATGATGCTGCTTTTGTACAAAGAGGATAAAAGTAAGCTGGATAATTGAAAATAGACTATTTTTTTGTTAAAAAAATTCTTTCAGATGTAATCTTAGGTGATATGTTTTAAAATACAAACAAACACTTTGTTCCATGTGAAGAATTTATTTTACTTTGTGCAGAGTATATACATAGCGTTCCTCCAGTCTCTTTCTCTAGAAGGGCTCTTGTGTCTTTAACACCTCTATAAGCAGGAAACTATCCAACAAATGACATTTCCATGCTGAGGAAAATGTTGCACCTGCTACATTTCTGATTCTTCAGGAAGAAGGTGGAAATCCTGTTACATGCAATGCTGGTTATAAGCATATAAGATGAGTGTTATCAAGTAAGTTCTTTCTTAGCTTTGTTTTTAGCAACGTGTATAGAAAAAGCATAATATAATCTTTATGGAAGATTATTCCTCACTGAAGTATGTTTGCTTTCATTTTAATTGACTTCCATCTTTCTGTATGCAATGATTCATTTTGAATGCTTGGGAAACGTTCCCAATTTTCTAAAAATTAATCTAGCCAAGCAATAAATGATATATATTAATAATGAGAAGTATTCTGTTTTCTCATGTATTATAGATAAAATATTTATAGGTTAATAGAAAGCCATTTCAAAAAGAGCAGATCTGATATTTGTATGTTTAATCAGCAGTTAATTAACAAGCATGCTTGCTAATGATTAATCTTCTGCACAAATATTACAAGGAGTCGTCAATTATAAAGTTGCACTCTACCTTGGGTGCTTTTCGAATCTTAAGTCTTTTTTTAATATATATTTATGGCATTTCTATACTGCCCACTTAACCAAGTCCTGGGTCACAAAGCTTTACAGAGAACAATCCTTTGGGCACCTATCCCAAATGACAGAGGACTCAAACCTTGGAGATGTCCACCAACCCAAAGCCCTGCTGGGCTCCTGTGTGCAGGGCAACAGGAGCAGCTGAGACTTTTTTTCGCCTCTCTGTCCTCTATATGAATATTTTCTGTTAGACGGGCCTCAGAGCCCATCTAACTTACTTGCTCTGCTGGGTGTGTGGATGGGTGCTGAGAGGCCATTGGATCCAGCGGATTCATGGCTTCTCCTCTTTCTGCTCACTGGTCCACCCCAACACCCATTTCTACTCTTCCTGAGGTCAGAGTCCTGACCCTGGGAAAGAGAGCCACCACAGTTTTCTGCAGCAGCTGGGAGAGGCTGGGGGGGGGGGGAAGATCCACAGTGAGATCTCCTCTTCCAAGGTCAAAGCTCTGGCTCTGCAGTGGCGGTATGGGGTGGGTGGTGGAATCTGGTGGGGTGAGGTTGCACAGGAGGCTTCTGAGGGCTGCATGTGGTTCACAGACCAAAGGCTGCCCATATGTGCACTAGCAGTACCTCCATCTTCTCTGGATTGAGTCTCAGTTTACTGGCCCTCATCCATGTCATTACCATGCTCATGCACTTGTTCAGAACATCCACTGCGTCAGTGGGATTAGATGAAAAGGAGTGCGTAGAGTTGGATGTAATCTGCATATTGGTGACATCTCAGTCCACATTTCTGGATAACCTCGCTCAGTGGTTTCATGTAAATGTTAGAGTATGGGGCATGAAATAGGGAACACCAACACATAACTGCCAAGGAGTAGAGCAAACATTCCCCTGCATCTCCTTCTGGAATCGGCCATCCAAGCAAAACCAAAACCATGTGGCACAAGAAACCCAGAGAGCTTATCCAGAAGAACACCATGGCCAATGGTATCACAAGCTGCTGAGAAGTCCAAAAGAATCAACAGTCCTAATGTAAAAATTTCTGAAATGGATCCATGATCAGATCCTTGATATGGAGTTAGAAGGAACAGAACCTTAGAAAACTTTAGAAATCTAACTCTGAATTTAAGGTCTATGACGCTGCCTAAGAGAGAGGTCCAATATCCGCTGGTTCATCTGACCCACCACTGAACTAGTAATTATTTCATTTATATCATAAAGAACAGAGACAGAGATGGCATTATTACTCTTTGATAATATGATTCTTTCTTAATTGCTGGCAGCAGTTGCCACAGTCCTTCCAATGAAATACAGGAATGTTTGTGTAAATACCTCCTTAGTCCTTTTCTCTGGCAGGTTGTAACCCAGGTCAGCTCAAAAAATCTGTTGATAGCTCCTAACTTATGTGTTACCATTGAATACATACCAGCATAAGACGGGAGTTTTATTTATTCAGAACATTTTGGTTCCACTTACTTCACAGAGAGTCGAAGCGGCTTATAATAATGGAAATGCTTTTGCTGTCAATGAATAGATTTCATAGATTATAGAGTTGGAAGGAGCCTACTACAAGGCTATCGAGTCCAACCCCCTGCTCAGTGCAGGAAACTAGAGGAGGGGTCTCCCATCCAAGTAATAACCAGGCCTGACCCTGCTTAGCTTTCCACACTCAGACAAGCTGAGCCTGTTCTGCTGATATCAAATGTATCTTCTTTATTTATCCCCATCTCTATGATGTCTCTGTACCGGTAGAACTGCTAGTGTTATCAGCAGGGGAGGCCAGCAACGACTCCTATGTCAGTGGGGCTCATTATCCACTGCAGCTTTTATTCTGAGCTTTATAGGAGCTTTCCATGGTGGCAAACTTATTTTGGGGACGGAGTACAGCACCATGGATAGCTCCTATAAAGCTCAGAATAAGAGCTGCAGTGGATAATGAGCCCCACTGACATAGGAGTCACTGGCCTCCCCTGCCAATAACGCTAGCAGTTCTACTGGTACAGAGACATCATAGAGATGGATGAGGAGCCCCCCTGACATAGGAGTCACTGGCTTCCCCTGGTTACCAGCTGCTGTTTCAGTGCTTTCAAAGGGGCTCCTGTAAACAGCAGTGACTAGAGCTACCGATGGGAGAAGGAGGATGTTTCGCAGGCTTGTGAGTGGTGTGGGTGGGTGGACTCAGGCCAGCTGTTGAAGCTCTGAGATCGGAACATCTTCATACTGAATTCCTGCCGTGGCCTAGGATTCCCACCCTTCTCAGTCAGAGGAGAATTCTGAAGACGCTATGGCAGGGGTGTTGAATGCCAGACCCAAATCTGGCCCGCCTGAGGTCCCAATCTGCCTTCCAAGATTCCTCATATGGCTTAGCTACTGGCAGTAACAGCTTTGAGCTAAAATATGCTGGCATTTTTTGGTCCCATCCCTTTCACCTTGGTCCCTGCCCCCCTTTTTCCTTCAGCCCCACCCACCACTTGAATGTGACTTCCAAAAATTTGGCTTCTCCAAAATTGAATTTGCCCCTCGGGCTGAAAGAGGTTCCACACCCCTGGTCTATGTATGGAGAGACTGGGTGCCTGAAGTTCACTTGGGCCCTGGGAATCTGGGAAAGCAACAGTTGCTCCAGGATCCTGATTGCCAGTGATTCAGTTACTGATTAGTTCAGTATTGTTTTGTTCAGGAGTAGGCAACCTGATACCTTCAAGATGTTTTGGACTACAACTCCCATAATCCCTGACCATTGGCCATGCTGGTTGGGGTACTGGGAGTTGTAGTCCAACACATCTGGAGGGCACCAGGTTGCCTGACCCCTAGCTTAGTTGCTAAACCACTTACTTCATCGAAAGGGAAAAAGAGAGAAAACACACCTTCAAAACCATTGCTTGTAGAACACTTCAAGACTCAACTGTTGCTCTGACTACTTTGGTTCTTTGTCTCTTATCCTTTTGTGTCACAGTAACCCTGTTCTCATGCTCTGGTCCATGGATTCACCAAATGCATGAGGAGGGTTTTGATCCTGTGTGCAGGCCATATACATGTACAGTAGTATGTATGCATATCTACTCTCACCGTTGACCAAACACATGGAGGATGATGGGAGGGGAAGGCAAGGTCAGGGGATATGGTGTTTTTTCTCCTCCATCCATGTAGTGATTCTGTGGACTGGAGCATGAGTGCTACTGTTGCTGCTATTTATTTATTTATTTGCATTTTTATACTGCCAAGCAATGGAAGTTCTCTGGGCAGGTCACAGAATAAAACTTACAACCATACAGTAAAAACCATAATAAAACAAACTGTAAAAACCTGAAACAGAATACAATGTCCCAATAATTATTTACAGTATTTTCACTGTTCCCTAATTCCAACCTAGACTGACGGTTTCTGGAATAATCAGGTTGTTACTACCGGATTGCTGTTTACGTTGTTTTCTTGCTTAACAACAAGTCTAGCAAAATGTTGTGAGGCAATATTACTTACCCTTTTCTTTCAACAGTAATTTTTTATAATTGCATCATAAATACTACTCTTGAGAGTTCCCAAATGGCAAAGCAGAGTTGCAAAGGTTTGTGTCTTGTCTGTGGTTCCCAGCCTTCCTAATAAATCAAATGACCACTCACTGTCAAGAATCAAAAATGAAACAAGACATAACAGACATTTTGCAGATGGAAGATCTTTTTAAGGTGCATTTTGTGGAATAAGGCAGTTTAATAACAGGCTTCCGCTGAAGTCAGATTGTCTGGATCCCCTTGAAAGCAAAGGATTGATTGTTTCACAGTGCATGCCATCCCTTTATTGATTGGCTGTTGGCAGCCCTGCCGCTTTTCAGAGACAGAGCTGGCATTTAACATCTGTGCAGCTCTGGGACCCAAGACTGGCCCTGCTTAAGTCAGACAAAGCAGCAACCTCCACAGCCAATGTTATTAATACAGAGTTGGCAGCGTGTGTGTGTGTGTGTTAGTAGCAGCTTTCATAATCAAGAACCCTTCTGCAAATGATGTGGGTGTTCATAGAAAATTTCCTTTGGACTTTAGGGATCTTTGGCTCAAGCTCCTCTAACTGTGCCAGTTCATTATACAAAGAATAAATCACATTATACATAATATGTATTACTCTAAGAATGGGAGATAATGCAACTGGGTTTGCAAACTTTCGGTGGCACTAAGATCAGGGGCAATAGTGAGCAAGTGCCCGCCACCATAAAAACATTGCCTGCCCACCCTCTCTGCAAGCATAATGTCAAATACAGGCTGCTTTCTGTTTGAGACTATTATAATATGTGAGACAAAACGTGCCCTCCAACATTCCTTCCTCCTTCTTGCCTGTTCTTTGCCTACTTTATTCTCTATTCTTTTGCTTTGAGGCCACCTTTGGTGGAAGAGCAGAGTATGTACGTTTCAGCAGATTCCAGATTCAATCTCTGGCACCTCCACTTAAATGGAACTTGGGTAACAGGACTAGTAAAGGCTTCCACCTGAGGCCTTGGAGTGCCACAGCTGCTCAGAGCCCATGATACTGAGCAAGATGGACCAACACTCTGGCTTACTAGAAGGGAACGACATAAACTCTATAACAGTGCTCAGATTATTGTGGGGGGGGGGCATGCGGGGTGGGGTTGGGAGAAGGTAGGGACCCGTAATAAAAACCACATGCCCCACCTACTGATTTCCTCCGAATTTTAGTCAAATCATGCCTCCTTTGTGTAGCCTTCTAAAATCATAGCTCGAGGGGCTATCACAAAACATAGGGAGATGGCTGTCCCCTGTAATTCGAATGCTGCATTGTAATGAGACTTTATGTTTACACTGCAATGTCCACATTTTGGGAGCAACGTTTAGTCTCTCCTGCTTTATCCTGGTTAAGGTGGGAATTGTATATTAATTTGAACCCCCATTAAAGTGATGGGAATGGAAGATATCCTATATGTTTTGTGTAATATTTATTTATTTTATTTATTTATTATATTTATACCCCGCCTTTTTTCCTGCAAGGAACCCAAGGCGGCTTACATAATCCTCCTTCTCTCCATTTTATCCTCACAACAACCCTGTGAGGTAGGTTAGGCTGAGATGCAGTGACTGGCCCAAAGTCACCCAGTGAGTTTCATGGCTGAGCGGGGAATAGAACCCGGATCTTCCGAGTCCCAGTCCAACACTCTCACTACTACACCATTTTAAGCTTACACACACACTTAGATATATATACAATTACCAATAGTTTGTAAAGCTGCAATTTTAACTCCCTCTGCTCCAGAGTACTTCCATAGTGTTTTGGAGGAAGAAGTAGTTTGAATTCTGCATTCTAAGATAATACAATTTTGGATTTTGCTTGCCTATTCTGTTGTTAGGACTGATTCTATGATATATTATTATTTTACTATGTTATTCTATTTTACAGTTTAAAATTTTATTTTGTGAAAATTTGTGGAAGCTTTTGTGGGAGCTTTGGCTACTGGACAGTATAGAAATGTAATAAATAAATGAATAAATTAAAATTTGTCTGCCAAACATCTCTCTCTCTCTCTCTTTTTGCAATAGGAGAAAGTATGTGAATATAATTCTTATATAGCAAGCTAATTTCCCCCCCCCCCCCCTGTTGGAACCATTAGTGGGCTATTGTTACAGGCTCTTGGTGCACTGTGTCTTCATATATCTAGATTATGAATGTATTTAACCATAGCACTGTAGCGATGGATCTTCTCATTATGCCCTGGGATAATTCCTCTGAAAAAAAAATTACATTATACAAATACAGAAACCTGTGCTGCCCTAGTGGGAGGCTTTTTGCATAATCATCAGAAATATTCAAATATGTTTTCTATCTAAGAGCCAACGTGAGCCAATGCACTCCATTCACCTTTGTGCAAGTCAAACTACTTTTCTGGCTAAAAGGTTCTGTGCAATAAAACTGAGGAGGAAATTCCCCCCCCCTTTGTTAAAACATCTCTAATACAATAGTTCCCAAATATTTTTCTAAGAGGGACTCGCCAATCAATAGTTGTGTGCTGAGTGGGTAAAAGAGCAATCGACGGGGATGCACATCTTCTCTTCCAACTCCCAAGCCACCGAGAAGGAGATGAAGAGAATAGTAAGCAAACTGGCTGGCTAGTGAACCTGCCTTCCAGTCACTACAGCAGGACTGGCTCTACCATTAGGCAGAGTGAGGCCACCACCTGGCAGCTACCCAGCTATTTCTCCTGAGCCCTCTGACCATTCCCCTCTCTTGGAAGACTGAGCAGTGTGTGCCATACGGCCTGCCCTGCATCCCAGGCAACGTAATCCTATGAGGGTACCCACAACAACCCTCCAAACCTGGAGGATTGCGAGCATCCTATGCAGGGTGGGTGGAGCGCGGCTGATAGGATATCCGCCGCACTCCCCTTGCCCTCAGAAACATCTAGATGGCCAATTTCAGCCATCTAGACATTTTCCCTCTCCTTGTGAGGAGGAGAGGCTGAGGCACCAGCTGGATTCCTCTGAATCTGGCAGAGCCTTGCTCCTCCCCGCCCCGCCCCCAGGAACACCCCCCCACGGGGGAACGCAAGATGGAAGACCGTCTTCGGTTCCTTGTTGGTGCAGAAAGGTGAGGGAATGGGTGCTCTGTGCTGCTGCAACATCAGAAAATATTTCCAAGGTCGCAGGGGCTTCCAGACCCAATCCTATGTGCCCCTCCCCAGACAAGGTCAGAGGGACACAGGATTGCCTACTACCTATCACCTACTACCTTCAGGTATGTTGGAGTTGCTGTCCCATTGCTGTGTTGAAGTAAGATTGAAGCGCCAGTCCAGATGGCTTCTGTAAATACTTAGAGGTTTTTTTCTCTCTTAACAGGTATAGTTGTATTGATCTTGTTTTAGTTGTTCAAATTGTTTTAAATTTTGTATTGAAATTTTATGTTATTTTGATTGTATTGTACTGCATTTTATTGTATTGTATGAATTGTTGTTAACCGCCCAGAGAGCTTCGGTTATTGGGCAATATAGAAATGATGATGATGATGATGATGATGATGATGATAGAGTGGAGGGCGGCACCATCTTGTTCTTTGCCACAGGCAGCAAAATGTCTTTGGCTAGCCCTGCACTGCAGCAAAGTCCCCATTTTTAAGAGGGAAAGACAATTCCTGACCTGTGTTCACACATTTATAGAGCTGATAGAACATTATAAAGGAGATCTCTCTGAGGCATAAGAAAACACTTTAGTACGGAGATAGGTAAATTTTATCTGTCTCCTGCCATACAATTCTGTGGAGGAAGGGGGGCTGGCTGACCCGCCACAACCCACCTTTTCCTACCCAAAGGACCCAAGACCCCCAGAGATCTCAAGGTACCAGACTGCCAGCCTCAGCTGTCTGCAATCCTACTTGAATCTCTGTTCAGGGACTTGCCTTTTTGACTGTAACCTGGATTTAGTTGCTGGAACCACAGAGCAATCCACAAACACCATGTGGGGTAAAAAACCAAAAGAAGGTTTATTCAGGTAGCATTTTACAACAAAAGGTGGGAAATGAGGGAAGCACACAAAATAGAGAGAGACGCTTTGGTACAAAGTAATAGAGCTGCAAAATAACAAAACCTACTGATTCCTTATATCTCCCAGGCACACAACTAGTTACCTGGGGGTCAGTTCTCTTCAGGGTTGGGTCCAGCACAGCCTTGCCGTCCGGGGAGACTACACACCTACCTGAAGGTCCGAGATGGGTAGCCCTCCACAAGGCTTGCCTTGCCAAAGCCCTCATTCAGCTAATTTCACCAGGAGCTACCTGGAGTCGGATCCTGAGGCCGCCCGAAGGCTTGGACCTCTGCTTGGCTTGCCGCCATTGCTCCAACAGCCAGCAACCACGCGACGAACCAAAGACAAAGACAAAAGACTCACACTTTAGAATATAGCTCTTCCCCCCTCCCCTCCTCCTTTCTGCAGCTCCGCCACTTCCAGCCAATCAGGATGCACTTCACCTGGCCAGGCAGGGGAGGGGGACCCATGACTCATGGCATTTGCATTTGAAAGCCGGGTCTCCGGCTTTTCAGGACTTTCAGGCACCATCCAGAGGAATTATGCACACTTCCCCCCCCCCCCAGGCTTTAGCCGGTTCACACATGAGGGTGTGTGTGTGTGTGTGTGTGTGTGTGTGTGTGCATGTAGGAACCCCCAAAGGCTCTTTTCTTCACAAATTCTTTAAGAACTGCAGGGGAGGCTCTTCTCCAGATCCGGACAGTGGCAGAGGTGTGGCTCTTTAGGATACGGGAGAGGGCCTTCTCTGTGGCTGTGTCCAGGTTATGGAACTTCTTGCACCAGAAGGTCCATTTGAAAGTCCTCCCTACTTGCCTTCTACCACATAACTAAGGCTTTTGTTTTTATTACAGCAGCCATTTTACCTGCCGGCTTTAGGAATTTTAGCCAGGGTCGACCATACCTTGCTACAGAGTGAAGTGACCTGCTTTAGGCAGCATCATGGGATAGGCATGTGAAAACAGGTAAAGCAGGAATTGTTGACTGAATGGGGCAGCAAGGCATTTTTAAAGTGTTCGTCTGGTGGAGGGGTGGAGAAAGGGAAATTTGTGCTCTGCTTCAGGGAGCAAAATGTCTTATGGCATTAGTTCAAAAGGAAGGAAACTAATCAGCTGAGTTTGACCATTGTTTTGTTACTTTCCACATCTGAGAAATGGTTTCAGATGGGCAATTTCTGACGGGGGGGGGGAGTTCACAAGGGGTAAGACAAGGATGGAGGCCTCTGTCCCATTGCTTGGGGAATGTTGTTGCTGTGGCAAAAATCAGTGTGAGGCAGTGCATCCAATGTGAGAGGCACCCCATACAAAGTGACACTATGGTGCACAGAGGGCATGCTCTCATTTCACACAGGAAGAGATGCCTACCTGATCAAAAGCCATGCATAGATTTTTCTTGCCTCACCTTGATCCAGGGCACCACTACTCCCCAAGCAAAATCACTTGCTCGGTGCTGCCCAGGCCAAAGAGCAGCGCATGAGTGAATTGCGTGCTGTTTCCAAGCAGGCAAAGCAAGAGCTTGCCCCACAGAACTCTGCAATGCCATAAAGACCTCTGGGGTGAGCATCCACTTTGTACGGGGAGGGTGCCAGATGCCGATTGCAACAAACCCACCTGCTGGCAATGGCTGAGTTAAAGGGAAAAGCAATTATGAAATTAAATCAAAAATTAGGTTGAAAATAAACCCTTAGGTTGGAGCTGCTAAAACTCTGCTGATAATGAATACACTGAGCTTCTTGGGATGTTTGTTGTAAAGGACACCATCTGACATTTAAGAGTTAGAGCAACTGATCTATTACCGGTAAGTCCCTCTGTTGAAAGCAACATCCTGGCCAATCTGACCTGAATGTCCACAGAAAGATGCAGGTTCCGATAGCTTAGACAGGAGGGCTAAGGTGTTAATGTATTGGCCGTGGAAAGAATGGTTTCCTTAGACATCTGTAACAGGCAGTTAAAATGGTCTGACAGCTTTGTGGCTGAGATGGTCAAGTGCACAAAGAGAAGCAAAGCCTCTTTGCAGCTAGCAATTGTTAACAATTAAGAACCGCTTTCATGTATTGTTAGTGGCATTACCCCATGCTGATGGAATGCTTTCTTAATGCACAGCAGACTTTGGTCTATTGGGGTGGGGTGGGGTTGTCACATGTAAATATGGATTTGTATTACTAAAAGTTCAGGATGTATAGCAACTTTATGTTATGTTTCACGATTTGATATAGAGACACTTTGGATTTCAATGTCACCATAAACAAAGAGAAGAGCAGGATATAGAACAGAAATGATTTATTTGATCTTCTCTGAATTAGTGGGTTTTAAAAAACCTTCTTTCCTTTGCATGTTGTGCACTGCATGATATTTAGGTGGAACAAATAATTCCGTATCCCCAGTCTCTATGGCTGGAGGCAGACAATTCTTAAGAGCAGGGAAGGTGGCATGATAACAGTTATCATTTTCCCTGCTGAATATACTTATGTCTTTTGTTCCACTGTTACCTCTGGCCAAGGAGGGTTTGTGGGTTTTTGAAGCACTACAAAACCCAACAAGACTGGCCTGTGGCTTACGCTGGCTCAGCTTGTCTGAGTGTAAGCTAAGCAGGGTCAAGCCTGGTTATTACTTGGATGGGAGACCCCTCCTCTAGTTTCCTGCATTGAGCAGGGGGTTGGACTCGATAGCCTTGTAGGCTCCTTCCAACTCTATGGTCTATGAAATCTATGAAATAAGAGACAAAAATGGGATGACTGAGTGTGTACACCATACTGAAGAAACACACATCCCAAACTGCATGATGCTATGTCTAAACAGGATTTTACAGCACGGTTCCAGTAGACATGGGCAGGAGATGGCAACATTTGGCAAAAAGGCATATTCTGTGAGTAATGCCTTACAGAATAATGAGTCATTCTGTGATGAGTAATTAATGAGTCATTCGGTGAGTAGAAAGGCCTGAAAAAATAGTAAAATTAAATACCAAGCTGAAAACAGCCCACCGAATGGGCTGTTTTCCCCTGCCTGAAAGGGGTTGCAAAAACATGGTGGGGGGACGACGACTTGGGGTTGTCAAGCACCCGGCAGGCTTGAATATGTATGTCATTGATGGACTGCATTGAACTTGGTTGGAATTGAAATGTCCCCCTTTCAGAGTCTGTGAATGTACAGTCTCTTTGCATTATGGAAAGAAGAACTTTGGCTGAAAAGTCTAGACCTGTATACTTACAGAAGTAGTTCAATTTGGGGTAAACTGCTTAGACTACACCTTAGAATGTCTGCCTGTCTTTACCCCAACTAAGCATCCACAAGTATAGTTGCCATCTTAGTCCTAAACCAGTGCCTGGAGGCATCAGTCACATGATTGAGGGCTGACAAACTAAAACTGAATCCAGACAGGTCTGAGGTCTTATTGGTGGACAGCCTGGGGAACTCTGTGCAATGCTGCCACAGTGTGCGGGCAAGGTTGGGCTGCATTGGTCCATTCTGAGGACTGTCAGCAGGAATGTGTGCCGAGAAGTACACTGTTCTTCAGTGTCTCTTTTGCCTTTGAAGGTCTCCTTAAATTATCCTGTGTGTTCCCGCTGCAACAGCCCAACAAGTTAAGCCAGTATTATTATCCCCATATTGCAGGATGGGTCTGAGGCTGCGAGGAGAAAGGGAATTGGTATATAGTAGCAGAGGCATGAGGAAGCTTTCTCCACCAACTTACCGGTACTCAAAACTACAAGGCTGCTCACCACATGGTCTGACCCAGAAAGGCTACTTAGATAATACAGGCCTGTGGCTCACGCTGGCTCAGCTTGTCTGAGTGTGGAAAGCTAAGCAGGGTCAGGCCTGGTTATTACTTGGATGGGAGACCCCTCCTCTAGTTTCCTGCATTGAACAGGGGGTTGGACTCGACGGCCTTGTAGGCTCCTTCCAACTGTATGATCTATGAATCTATGAAAACAACCCAGACTAGTTATATCAAACAAGACAGCAGGTTTATTGTACTCACAACATCTGGTATTCTTGCATGCTTGTTAGTCCATGCAGGCACAGCTTAAAGTTCATTAGGGTCTGTTGGAAATCAGCATGACTGGAAGAGAGTCAGCCAGGCACGTGTTGCTTCATGAAGGTCTGGAGGAGAGAGAGATAACTTCCTCTAAGGAAGATTCCCAGCTGTGGAAAGAAGTGGGTGTGGTTAGGCAGGTTAGCTTCCATTAAATTATTCCTTCCCTAGTAACCCTACACATACAAAGTTACCCATATGTCTAACAGGAATGGCTTGTCTAAGGCCACCTGATGAGTTCATAGTAGGGGTGAGACTTGATCACAAAATTCCCTGATTCATAGCTCAGTCTCAGGGGCACAGCAATCCTAACAGAGTGGGCAGATTGCATGGCAGATCTACTGCCAAATGCGAAACCCTGGTGGCTCGTCATGGCCAGGATGGAAGAAGGCTTCATCATTTCCCCCTCATTCTTTTTTCCCTTCTTCCCTTCCATTGCAGTTATTGGGAGCAAATTAACTATACTAGCTCCAGGGCTGGTAGAGTTAAGGGCTTTTGTGGGAGGCGTGTCTGTGGAGCGAGGGGGCTTTGGATCCTGCTGGTGCATGGCCTCTTCTGACATGCCCCATTATCAGGGCCCCTTTGGAGCACTGTCGGCAGAACAGCGGAAAAGCAGTGAAGCTTTCTGCTGCTGCCACAAGGCGACCTCCGTCCACAGAGAGGGAGATCCAGAATAACCACCCGGCTGCCCTCACCTGGAGCAGAGAGTCCAGGCCCCGGACGCAAGAGAGAAGAGGTGCTGCCACCATCGCATCACGTCTCATTTAACCTCCCACGCTCTTCCCACTCCACTTACCTTTACCTTTGCTGTCACCATGTTGATGCTATGGAGAGCTTTGCAGCCAGAAGAAGCAGCTGTGGCGCTCTCGCGGGAGCCCATGCAGGTCTTACGAGGCCTGGGTGAGCTCTTGCGAGAGCTCTGCAACCACTTATTCTGGCTCCACATGATGAGGGAAGGAGAGGGTGGGCAGCTGCTCTAGAGAGCCCCACCGGCCACTCTCTCGCTGTGGTGAATGTCACAGTGGGAGACTGGCTTGTGGTGCTTTCCAGAGCACCTGCTGGAGGCAACGGGTCCTCCAGGTGGGGGCGGGGAAGCAGAGCGGTGCTGTGCAATTTGCTGCTCCTCCTGCCCCACCACCTGATGTGGCCACCTCACCCTACTTCAAGGCTGATAGCATCAGCCCCTTAGTTACTGTGCTACACCAGCCAAATGTGCAGAGATTCCTTTATCCAGTGAATTAACTTTTTGTTTCAAAAGAAAAGGTATTATCTTGCCTATAGGTGATTTTTCATTGCATATTTTTAAATTAGCAGTGGATGTGACTCTTTAACCTTTATTCCTCTATCCACTTTAATATTGAAAATGAAGGACAAAACTGACCTTGTTTCATTTTGGCTGACACTTTCTCGCTCTCTTTAATAGCTACACGCCATTGCTGAATTTTAATTTTAATTTTTTTTAAAAAAAATGGTTTTACTTAATTGGAAGAATTCAAGCTGCTGGCAGAACAATGCTGAAGGGTTTTTAAAGCAGAAAATGGCAACTCGACCCGTGAAAGCCTTGCTTCATGATGGTTTCTCTGTGTTTGTTGTCCCTAGTTGACAGCTAAGGAGCACCCCAATGCAAAGAGAATCATTATTTAAATGTGATCTTTTCATGCTGCTCCTTACCTAGCTGAGCTCGTGGTGTGGCATTGGCTGCATTAAGCTAATTTGTAGAGTAACCAGCTGTGATTTTAAAGGACTTGGAATGGGAACACACAGTTCAAGCAGGCAAACTTTTTAGGAACAAAAACTGAGTCGTATGCGAATATACTTTAGGAAGACAGTATTGTTGTTTTGATGGTATTCTGGTGGAGTGCGGTGGGAAGAACCTGGAAGAGATACTTTCCGCTCATCAGAGGGTTCCCATGCAAATCTTAGACCAGCCTTGCCCAACCTAGTGCCCTCTAGATGCTTTGGACTTCAACTCCCATCAGCCCCAGCCACCATGGGCAATGATCAGTAATGCTGGGAGCTGTAGTAAAAAACATCTGGATGGCACCAGGAGGTTGGGGACAGCTGACTTAGACCAACTGCCTGCCTGCTTATTGTGTTGTCCCCCCCCCAATTATATTAATGAAAATGTAGAGATCACAGGCCAGTTCACCCTAACTAGCACCCAATACACTAGTGCAGGGGTGGGGGACCTCCTTCAGCCCAAGGGCCAAACTCAGTTCTGGAAAAATTCTCAGGGGCTGCATTCCAGTGGTGGGTGGGGCCAAAGACAAAAAGGGGTGGGGCCAAAAGTACCAGCATATTTTAGCTCAAAGCTCTTTCTGCCGGTAACTGAGCCTTAGGAGAGGCATTTCAACCTCTTAGAATGGGGGAAATGCTGCACAAAAGTTGGAAAACCACCAGTTGATTGGTGGTTGGGGAAAAGGGGGTGGGGCCATCTGGGGAACCCCGGAAGGCCAGATTGGGATTTCAGGAGGGCCATATTTGGCCCCTGGGCCTGAAGTTCCCAACCCCTGTCAAATCGTCACACGTCGTTGCACGGTCTGTGTCTCTTTTTGGGGCGGGTGGGGGGATGACTCCCGCCGGTATTCCACTTTCCTGCTGGGGTTGCCAGTGCCACCTCTGGGAAGTTCAGGTTGCCCCCCCCAACACAGCTCCTTGAACACACTCAGCCCACAAACACCCGCAGTTTACCCCACACAAAGCACTCACACAGAGCAGCCAGACAAAAGCAAAACACGCTTATAATTTGTATTTATTTATTTATTATATTTATACCCCTCCTTTTTTCCTTCAAGGAACCCAAGGCAGCTTACATAATCCTCCTTCTCTCCACTTTATCCTCTCAACAACCCTGTGAGGTAGGTTAGGCTGAGAGTCAGTGACTCTTTTATAATGTATTTCAGTTTACCCCACACAAAGCACTCACACACACAGAGCAGCCAGACAAAAGCAAAACACGCTTATAATTTGTAGGTAGCCTTTTATAATGTATTTCAATTTTAGATAGCAAAAAAGGTAGTACATTCTTATTTTTTAAACCCACTTTTGCCATCAAAATAAAATTCCATCCTTCATTTAATCATTTATTATTTATTTATTTATTTATTTATTTATTGCATTTATACCCCGCTCTTCAGCCAGAAAAGGCTCTCAGAGCGGCTTACACAGATTAATAATAAGACATTCCCTGCCCTCAGGCTCACAATCTAAAATACATGACACAAAAGGAAAAGGGATTGGGAGGGAGGAGGAAGAATGCCAAACTCAGGGACCAATATAATGTTTGGCATTCTTCCTCCTCCCCCCCAATCCCTTTTCCTTTCGTGTCATGTCTTTTAGATTGTGAGCCTGAGGGTAGGGAATGTCTTATTATTACCGGTAATCTGTGTAAACCGCTCTGAGAGCCTTTTCTGGCTGAAGAGCGGGGTATAAATGGAATAAATAAATAAATAAATCATTAATTTCTACCCACTTTTGCCATCAAAATAACATTCCATCCTCCATTTAATCACTTGTTAACATTATAATTAATTTATAATAACTTTCCATTTAAGAAAAAAAAATTCACCCCTATCAAGTGAAAAAAAATGACCCAGGTCCTTTTTTTTTACTTGATCCATTCGTTCTTTTTTTTTTTTTAAACTATAGTCCGGTCCCCCAACAGTCTGAGAGACAATGAACTGGCCCCCTGTTTAAAAAGTTTGAGGACCCCTGTTGTAATCCTTATATCAACCCTGTAAGGCAGGTCAATAGCATTCTCTCCATACAGCACGTGGGGGGGGGGGGCAGCTGAGTAAGAGCTCGGTTCGTGTACATTGTTGCCTAACAGTCTGCATAATTCCCTTAGGGGTGGGCTGTGTTAGTCTATTGCAGCAAGAACAACAAGAGAGTCTTGTGGTACCCTAAAGACCAACACATTCATTCTGACATAAGCTTTCACGGACACTGCCCACTTCCATCAGGTTTTATTGAGTTAACAAGCTTATTGTTTACAAAAAAAAGAAATATTTTCAATATGTTTCTGTTTTGGCACTTTAATGGTCATTAAAATATTTAATTTGTTTTAATATAAAATTGCGTCTTCATTTTATTTATTTCCATAAAAAGGCCCACCAAAATCCTCAGCACCAGGCCCATAATGCTCTTAATCCGGCCCTGATCAGAAGCAGTCTTGGAGGAGAACAAGAAACATTCTGAAGAGAGAGTTACTGACCCAGGCCCTTCCCTAGATCAGAGAGAGTGTGCTTGTGCAGTTAAAGTAGGCTTTGTAGTTTGAGGAGAAAAAGAGATTTCTACTTTTCTATTTGACATGCTCTCTCAAGTACTACCAGTCCCAGAATTCTTTGTGCATAGGTAGGAGGGAGGGACAAAACACTATGCTAAGTAATCAGGGACATTGATCCCAGGGACAGTGAGGCCCAGTGCTGCTGGTAAAATTTACTGGTCCAAAATACATAATGTCTAGTTCACAACGATCATATAGATCTTCCAGAGAATTTCCCTTGTAAAATGTTGCATCTGAAAAAAAATCTTCAGCTCTGCTTTTGGAAAAGAGTATGAATCCACTTATCAAATAGGATATACAAAAACACCACCACCACCAAATAAAGAACATCCCTGATTGCAACTAATTTTCAGTGAAATTTGCATATCCCTATGGCTTTTTTTTTGCACACTGCCAGTGATTCTGGCAAAACCTGAAGGAAGTTTACACAAGTTAGCACTCATCAAAAATGGTAGTCATTCTACTATGGGACAAGAATGGTTACCGTATTTTTCGCTCCATAACACGCACTTCCCCCCCCCCCAAATAGGGGGAAATGTCTGTGCGTGTTAAGGAGTGAATACTGTAAAAAATAAGTTTTTTTTTTACGTACCTAGTACCTCCTGCGCGCCTCCAACTGGTCCGGGGAAGAGCAGAGGGCTCCTGGGCAGAGCGGGGCAAGCCCCTGCCTCTCAGCTGATTCGGCTGCGGCGGCCCCCCGCCCCGCCTGACAGCAGGGACCTCCAGAGCCCACCGGCTGGCGGAAGAGAGGAGGGCTCCTACGCGGGGGGGGGTGCCGCCGCCACGCTGCCACTGCCGCGCTGGCAGCAAAGGGAGCAGAGCTGGCCCTGCACCCGCCTGTCCGCGTCCCTGCCGCCAGAGCCGCCCGGCCGTGCAGAGCGGGACAAGGCCACCCGCACCCACCACAAACCCCCACAAACCCCCGCCGGCGGGCGGGGGCCCCAACGCTGCTGCTGCCGCTATTGCTGCGCCAGCCGCCACGCTGTCATCGCCGCACCGTCATCACCGCGCCGCTGCCATTGCCGCGCTGTCATCGCCGCACCGCTGCTGCCCTCGCCGTCATCGTCGCGCCGCGCCGCCCTCGCGCCGCCCTCGCGCCGCCCTCGCGCCGCCGTCATCGCCGCGCTGTCATCGCGCGGTACGGCAATGGCAGCAGCGGCGCAGCGATAGCAGCAGCGATAGCAGCAGCGGCGCAGCGATGACGACGATGGCGGCGCAGCGATGACGGCAATGGCGGCGCAGCGATGACGGCGATGGCGGTGCAGCGATGACGACGGTGCGGCGATGGCGGCGCAGCGATGACGGCGATGACAGCGCGGCGATGACAGCGCGGCAATGGCGGCGGCGCAGAGCCTGTGGAGTTGAGTCCCCCTGCCTGCCAGTGAAAGTCCGCGGTGGGCGCGGGTGGCCCCGTCCCGCTCTGCACAGCCGGGCGGCTCCGGCAGCAGGGACGCGGGTGGGCGGGTGCAGGGCCAGCTCTGCTCCCTTTGCTGACAGCGCGGCAGTGGCAGCGTGGCAGCGGTGGCGGCACCCCCCCCCCCAATCGCCAGCTCAGTGTCGTACTTGGCTGGCCTTTAATAGTTTGGGAGAATGCTCAGTCTTATGCCAGCTCTAGATTGGGGGGGGGCGCTTAGGCAAGATGGTCCCAATTGCCCGCCCCCCGAATGGGCCCACGTCCTCCTCACCACTGTTACCTCTGCCCCTTCACTTGTCCTCTCCCTCTGGACCCCATCCACACCATTGCCCAGAGGGAGGGCCAAAGGCAAGTGAAGGATGCTGCTCCATTTCCTCATCTTTTCATTGCTTGCCTGCTCAGACAGGAAAGGTGAACAGGCAGTGAGAGTCCAGAGTGGCAGCAGTGGGGCTCCGAGATCAGGGGCGATTTGCACATGATTTCCCCCCCTGTTTTCTTCTTCTAAAATCTAAGAGCGTGTTATGGCCAGGTGTGTGTTATGGAGCGAAAAATACGGTATGTCTATCAAACTACTATTTGTTTTCTATCAGTTGTGAACTTGCAAGGCAAATTCACCTCGGGAAGATAATAATTCATGATTTTTAAATTAAAAAGTCCAGAAAATACAGCTTTAAAGTTGTCTGCAATGTTTGCAGCCATGTTGGTTCATTGGAATAAAAGAAGAAAAAACATTGGCAGGAAAATACCTTAATTAGGACCAACCCAAAAGTTACAAAATAGTCAGCAAGCTTTGTAGGACTTTTCTTTAGACTAGTTGCTATGTTAAACAAAAACAGGAAAAAGGGGAGATATTGGGGAGGGCATTGTAGAAAAGCCCTGGTGTGTGCCATATTGTAACTTCAGAAATATAGAAAATATAATTTCAACATTAAAATAGAAAGTTTTCTTTCATGACATATGAGGTTGTATGTATGAGATAGTACTGTGGTATGTGTGTGGGAGGGGGTCTGTGTTACAAGTCTGTATTGGACCCCCCCCCCCCCCCCAGAAATGATGCTTGGGCTCTACCAGTGAGAAATTATGTGGCCACTGGGCATCACTACACACATGCGGTACCCATACTGTTTACACTCTTTGGCTTCCTAGTGGCAGTCACATTGCTAGAGTAGCATATAAACTGGGCCATAGATTCTGATCTCAAAAATGTTATGTATAAACCACCTAGAAGCAGTGTGTTGATCATACTCGTCATACAGTGAAAACTGGATGAGGTTCAGAGTGAATAAACAGAATGAGTGGCCTACTTTAGCGAAGTGGGTGAATGATGGAAAAGATGGCTGGTGATTCGAACATTTCTTTAAATAGCAACACCAAAAAGAATGTCTTTTACTCTTCTTCATCAACAGATACTTTATACAAAAGCAGTTTCCTGTCTTTTGCTTGTAACTAAGCAACAACATGCTGCGCTGTGAACCAGAGACAAAAGTACTTTACTGAGATTGCCGCACCGGTATAATGAGTATTTTAAAGGATACACCTGGCTGTTATTATTATCACTATCTTCTTAACCCCCTGTGATCTAAAGTTAAAGCACTGACTGTAGAAACCCCTGTCTTCATTTTGTATTAGGACTGCTGTGGAATTCTGAAGGTCAGCTCTCTCTATTTTTTTTCATTTTGAAGTTGCACCTATTCTCTGGGTCTTTCTTACCCTTTTGTGGGTTCCCTTTTGCCCTTTCCTCTGGAATATATGGTCTTATTTTTGCCCTTTGTAACTGCCCTTCTATTTTACAACTTCTTAAAAGGCAATGCAAAGAGTCTTCTTGCCCAGCTATTGAAGCCCTTAGCTAATGTTTATGGTATACTAGCAAAATTCCCATTGTTATGACAGGCAGGGAAAGAGTGCTATAAATGGCAAGAATCACTGAAGTCATGTGCAGTGGGCCCTCGTGTGCATATGCAGTGGGCCAGTTCACATGATCAAAATAAGCCACAGTGGCTTATTTAAGTGTGTGTGGGGCGCGATTTCCATAATTACCACCTGCGTGTGGCTTGTTATTTCATCTGAACCCAGCGGGCATAGCTTGTTGGAGGGGGAAACGGCCCCAAATAACCCTACAACAGCCCATGGGTTATTTGAGGGTCCGTCCCCGCCCCACCCCCGCCAACAAGCCACGCTGCCTAGGTTCAGACGATGACAAGCTGTGCCTGGGCGGTGATGATGGAAATTGTGCCCAACATGCACTGCAATTTAAATAAGCCACCATGGCTTATTTTGATAGAGCGAACCAGGTCTGTGTGTAAGAGCAGCAGTGCAATCCTCTACATTTATTTATTTATTTATTTATTATATTTATGAATCGCCCATCTGGCCAGACATCCGGCCACTCTGAGCGATTTACAATCCAATAAAATACAAGTGGGGGGGAACACACACACACACACACACAGTATAAAACACAATTAAAAACAGAACAAAACTTAAAAATCCTAACCCACCCCATATTCCCGCCTGAAAAGCCACGTTTTTAATGCACGGAGGAAGCTAATCAAGGAAGGGGCATGGCGGAGGTCACTGGGGAGAGAGTTCCATAAAGTATACACATGAGTTCAATGGGCCTTATTCCCAGGTAAGTGGGTTTAGGACTGCAGCCTATAAGAGTACAAACTAGAGTACCAGTCACCAAATCTGCAACCATTGCTTTTCTTTATTGTTCCTGCTAGGCTTGAAACTTTTTGACAAAATTATCATGCGACAATGTTCAGTGTTCAGATTATCACGTAATGTGAAAGGGAGGAAGAAACACAAACAGCTGAACCCATGCTTACACTACAATTTTAAAGCAAACTTGTTCAACTTTCATGGTTCCCACTAAGGGATCATTGGAACTGTAATTTATGAAGGGGCAGAGGATCTTGAACAGGACTGTCAGCGCTCCCCAAAAACCATGATTCTTTGAAGGAAGCCAATAGTCACATTAGTTTCAAACTGGTTTAAATTTATAATGTTTCTGATGCATCCAATTGATTTCAAAGGAACTTACTAGACTTCAAACTCTATGGGCTTACTTAAAATGGCCTCAAAGTGTATTAAATCTGATAATGTTGCAAACTATATTTACCTATGTTTTGTCCATAAGCTGAAGATATAATGATGAGACATGGAACATATAAGACCTTTTGGCACAGGCTTTCTTTTACTGGTCTCTTCTTGCCCTCATTTTTCCTTTGTTATATAGCTTTCTGTTTGTTTTTAATTTACAAAGCCACTAAATATAATTAGTAAGAGTTCTGTACATTTCCAGAATAAATTTGTGAATTATCTTAGAAAGGACAGTGGCT
This sequence comes from Shinisaurus crocodilurus, assembly GCA_021292165.1. Taxonomy (NCBI): domain Eukaryota; kingdom Metazoa; phylum Chordata; class Lepidosauria; order Squamata; family Shinisauridae; genus Shinisaurus; species Shinisaurus crocodilurus. Next base: position 159,809,864 of record CM037876.1, on the reverse strand, counting down.
TGGATCCAAACCCCCACTTACAGGATGGGAAACACTTCTGCCCACATATCAGAAGGGTTTATTTTTGCAGACCCCCTCAACTGTAGGCCCTCATGGACCTCAAAAAAACCCATTCCAGAGTGGCATGCAGTGTGTGGCAGTGACTTGGTTCACATGTCATGCTAAGCCACAGTGGGTTGTCACCATGGGTGGTCGCAGGGTGGTTTAGCGTGATATCCAAACCCAGCATGGCAAACAAGCCACCCTGAGAACCCATGGCGTGTAGTAGGGTTATTTAAAATGGCGAGAGTCACCAGGCAAGAGCGGCAAGAAACCCTGCCGGCTGCTCCTTGAGATCTTGCTAATGATATCCTCCTCTATTACATCTTGAAATGACACTAGTCAATTTACTCCTCCACTTCATTGTCTCCCTAGACAACGACACTTAAAAAAAAAAAAAAAAACACTTTCAGGGAGATTTGCGCAAATTCAATGCCCCCCCCACCTTTGGGGAGATTTGCATGTATTTATCTTGTTTTTTCACCTCTAGGCAGATTTGCTCAAATTCAACTTCACTTGTTTATGTATTCATTTATATATGTATTTATTTTAACTTTTGGGGGGATTTGTGCAAATCTGCTAAAGTGGAGTAGTTACTGCCCTTTAGTGGATTTATGCAAATATCCCTGAAAGTTAATAAAATAAATAAAGTTAAATTTGTGCAAATCTCCCCAAAGGTGAAAAAGTTAAATTTGTGCAAATCTCCCCAAAGGTGTGTGTGTGGGGAATCGACAACCCCCCCCTCTGTTAATCAGCACAAATGTGCTGATTAGCAGAGTAATGGAGTAGGCTGCTGAGGTTGTGCTGCAAAGGCCCATGGGGTATGTGCTGGGAACAGACAGGAGGACTAAGGGGGAAACAAGCCATGGCAAGCCGCAGAACACCTGATCATCTGTTTGGAGTAATATGGGTTAGTGAGCTAACAACCAACCCACTGTAGCTCATTTTCTGGGTGGTTTATTGTGATGTGCAGACTGGTCCACTGAGTACTGTGCCTGGTTGGGGGGTGGGCATGCTGGCAGTGGCAGCTACCCTATGCATAAGCAGAACATCTGTTCACAGAAGCATGTGGGCTTTGGACTAAGTTTATTCAAAATTGCAGTTGGACACATTTTGTGCAGTGGGGAAAACCTGTGCTGTCTGTGGAAACTAAGCTTTGTATAGTTTGGCATATGAAGTTTGATAAGGAGCTAGGCTGTTTCATAAAAATAGATAAGAAAAAATGGGGATTTAAAAAAAGATAAAAAAGATTTTATTTACAATCCAATAAAATACAAGGGGGGGGAACACACACACACACAGTATAAAACACAATTAAAAACAGAACAAAACTGTCTCCTTTTAACCTCACTAATGGTATACTAATGGTATACTAAAGCTTTCCCTTACTCATCAATTCTTTGCAAGTCTTTGTTCTCTCTCTTTTGTTCTTCTTCCCTTCCTTTTCTCTTTTCTCTTTTTTCTTTCTGTATTCATTCTCATTTCTCCTTTCTTTCCTGTTCTCTGTCATTTCCTCTTCCCTTTTCTTGTTTCTCTTTCTTCCTTTCTATTGGAAGCAGTCTCTTATTGGGGATCGGATGCTTGCGGATTGGTGGGGATGCACAGTTGGCTAAAAAAGCTTAGAATATAAACCTTTGCTTTGGATCCAAATCTCTGTAGATTTTCAGTCAGGAATGTAAGATCTCCCCATAAGAAAGGTAGGAGGGAAAGAACAGAAATGTAATTTAGTTTATCAAGGCTTTATCACAGAACTCAAAGTTCAGCCAGCAATCAGTCATAAGGCCGTGAGTCGTTACAAAACGTCTTTCCTTTATGATACTTGAAATGTTCATCCATAGCTATTAAAAACTGATTGCTCTCTCTGTGGGAGACCTTTCTCAATGGAGCTGGTCAGCTGTGGTTATTCACTTGTTGGCAGTCTGCAAGAACCCCTTTAAATGGCTTCCCTGTGTTCAGAACAGCGTACCGAGGGTTGCCAACTGATTGGGAATGGTTCAGCCAGTTTTGTTTTGCTTGTTGTTGTTGTTGTTGTTCTGGAGCTGCAATACAGGATGAAAAGAAATAACTATATCTCTCTCCAAAATCTGGTTTTTCTGTCCCCATTAATTAATGGGCACTATCCAGTAGTGCTGCTATGCTTCCTGTCGTTCCATTGCACCAGTGAGACACATCAGTAACGTAATGGGGAGTCAGCACTGCCTCAAGGATAGTGCCGAATATTTTTTAATGTTCATTTCCTAAAAGGTTTCACTAGAGGGCTGGAAGCATGTTTGTGTGTGTGCACACATGCATGTGCATGCATGTAAAATTCAAACAACTACCATGCCCAGTTATTGTCTCCCTGGGCCTTCCCATTGCATCCGGAGCAGAAACGAGGCGGAACCTCTTTGGCCACTTTGTGCACCCGTGTGCTTCCTCGGGAGGGTGACTCGTGTACTGGAGCTGCAGAGGGAGGGGGCAGGCAGCAAAGAAGAGCTGCACTGGCTGACACATTTTCTTTGCTCGCGCAAGCTCACGTGGCCAGCTCTCCTCCCTAATGTCCAGCCCTAATGCATAAGTGTGATTTAACTTGAATTAGTGGCTTTCTTGACTTATCTGCTCAACATCTAGGTTATTATTTTCTGCTTTATGATTGTAATACACTTGCTGTCTGGATTGTGTTTTGATCAGGGGGAACTGGCGACTCCTATTTCGGTGGGGCTCCTTTCCCATTACAGGTTTCGTAGCTTTTATTTGGAGCTTCATAGGAGCTATCCATGGTGGTGAAACCATTTTGGGGATGGAAAGCTGCTATGAAGCTCCAAATAAAACCTGAAAAACCTGCAATGGAAAAGGAGCCCCACCGAAATAGGAGTCATCAGCCTCCCCTTGGTTTGGATTGTAGCTCTCTTCAGACCTTCTCCACAGGTACAATATATGCGTGGAGAAGGGAGAAACAGGGCTATCCTGCTGGATCCACTTCCAATATTGCATTCCCCACTGGCCCCCACCCCTGTGGGCATGTAGCTGCCCCTTTTCAGGTCTATGCGCAAAGGTCAAGGGGCCTGTATGACATGTGGAGTGGCAGGTGAGGTCAGCAGTGCTTCCCCCCTTCTCCCTGGTATACGTACATGGTATATATGGACTGAAGGGTGGGTCACTAATGGATTGCCCAAAAAGAGGAAATGTGTCACCAAAAAGGAGGACAGCAAGTTGCATAAAATTTGCATATGCTACTTTATATATATAGATGCACATATAGAAACAGTTATTATGATTTAAATATAAATACAGTACAGTACATCTCAACATAGTGCGGAAGACTGTGACCAGGCGACTTGTGTGCCCTCTTGCCTGCTGTCCAGGTGCTGAGTGTTGATGGGCAACAGCTCTTGTGGTTCTTTTAAAGAACTTCTTTATCTTTAAACCGGAACTGGACAGGACAGCCCTTCAAACAGAGGATGGTTCTCATGCAGCCCTTCAAATAGAGGGCTGTCTTCTGTAAAAGAGGACACATGGCCCCTCTAGAAAGGACATGGGTTGGTGGCATTGCTTATTGCACATGTAATAAGCTGTACATCTTAGATCAGCCTTGCCCAACCTGGTATGCTCCAGATGTTTTTGGACTTCTACTCCTTTCAGCCCCAGCCAAATTGACCGATGGTCAGGGATGCTGACGGTTGATGTCCAAAACATCTGAAGGGCGCCAGGTTGGGAAGGCCGCCTTACATTAATGCAGTGTTTCTCAACCTTGGGTCCCCAGATGTTTTTGGCCTACAACTCCCAGCATGCCCCAGCCAGCATAGCTGGCTGGGGCATGCTGGGAGTTGTAGGCTAAAAACATCTGGGGACCCAAGGTTGAGAAACACTGCATTAATGGAACATTTTCTGTGCACTCTGCAACCTTCCAGGTGCCATGCCTGGGCCTGAGCCTGAACCAGGTACAAAAAAGTGTCCACGTCAAAAGATGGTGACCATAGTTCGAACTGTTCCATATATAACTATTAAAAACATGCAGTCATCCCTGAGCTTAGATCCAGGAGGCCTGGGGTAGGGACTCTTCAGTGGCTGAATTCTCTGTCTTTGCAGATGCGTCAAACTTCAAAATTATACTCATTTTGTTGCCAAGTGAACACTTAATTTTTTCTTTTCTTTTCTGGAAATACTTTTAAGTGAGACTCTCTGCTGCTGCTCCTATTTTTAGGGGGGGTTTGTTGCTTGTTTTTGTGCTTTGAATTGTACATCACTTTGAGTTTTTTTACCAACTGACACATGCATTTATAAATAAGTAACAGACACGTAGAGACATCAGCCACAACATTGCAAATTATGTGGCTAGGCCTGTGCAACCAGTCAGATGTTATCAGTTCCACCCCCACCCCCACCCCACCCCAAAAGCATCTCCCCTGGCAAACTTTTCAGTGGTTGGCACCCTGCTTGTGGAATTCCCTCCCCAGCAAGGTTCCCCCGGTGTCAGTGTTGTGGTCTTTTCAGTGCCAGATGAAGACCTTCTTATTTTCCCAGGCATTATTTATTTATTTCATTTCATTTCATTTCTATACCGCCCAATAGTTGAAGCTCTCTGGGCAGTTCACAACGTGACCATAATACAATAAAACGACCATACCCCCTCCCCCCCCAATACAGAATTTTTAAAAAGTTTAAAATTTTGAAAACAATTTAGCAGTTAAACAATACGTAATGCAGAGCAGACCTGTGAAAAACACCTGACATGGGTGCCCCTATCAAGCCATTAAATAACTAAGATGTCTTTAAATGCCTCAGCACAGAGGGCTGTCTTAACCTGGTGCGGAAAGGAGGACAAAGTTGGTGCCAGATGGGCTTCAGTGGGAAGATCATTCCACAGTCAGGGGGCCGCCGCTGAAAAGGCCCCCCTCCTTTTTCCTGCCCTCCAAGCCTCCCTTGGAGGTGGCTCTTGAAGGAAGGCCTCGGATGTTGAACGTAGTGTACGGGTAGATTGCGGTTGGGAGAGGCATTCCGTCAAGTATTGTGGCCCCAAACCATGTAAGGCTTGCTTTATAGGTTAAAACCAGCACCTTGAATTGGGCTTGGGAGCATACAGGCAGCCAATGCAAGTGGGACAGAATTGGTGTTATGTGTTCAGACATAACATGGTGTTATGTGTTTTCATTTTAGTGCTAAAACTATTGCACTATTGCTGTTGCTGGTTTTATTCTGTTTTTTTTAAAAAATGCTGTTTTAGGTGTTATATCTATCTTTTCTTATTTGTATATGTCATGGTTTTAACTTTTATTGCTGAACCACCAGAGAACATTGTGTTGATGGGTGATATTGAAATGTTGTACATCAGGGGTACAAAACCTCAAGCCCAGGTGGCAAATCCGGCCCTCCTGGGGTTCCAACCCAATCTGCCGAAGCTCCCCCAAAAGCTACACCCCCTTTCCCTGGCCTCACCTCCTTTCCCCCAACCAACTATTGTTTGTTTCCCAGCTTTTGTGCAGTTCCCCACCCATCCCAAAAGGTTGAAATGCCTCTCCTAAGGCTAAGGCTCAGTCACTGGCAATAAGAGCATTAAGCTAAAATATGCTGGCAGTTTTGATTTCTTGGCTCTGCCCCTTTCACCTTCAGCCCCACATCCACTACTGGGATGTGGCCCCCGAGAACTTTTCTGAAATGAAATTTGGCCCTTGGACTTGAAAGTGGTTCAACACCCCTGTCATGAATTAAATAAATAATAATAATAAAAACTTTGTTTCACTCTGGAGAACTTCAAAAGCCGTTCATGAATGTGTGGGGAATGTTGTGGTGGTGGTGGGGAAGAGAAGAAAAGTCTTGATCGATACGTGCAAATCCTTTTGCGATCTGAAGGGGTCCGCTGGACCATAACTTGAGACTCAACATTTGTCTCTCTGCTGAAGTCCCCGCAAAGCCACAAGGGCTTGTGCTTACTGATTTACTTATATAAAGAAATAATAATCAGAATAGGGGCTTAGTGGACCCATTTCTCTCTTTCACTCGGTAGTGCACATTTCCTGGGACAAGTATTGTATAAACGTGTTGACAAGCTTTCAGAAAAGCCAATGTTTCTTCACAAGAATGTGCCTGTCTCTAAAAAAGGTTTGTTTCCATTTACTGCCCACAGAGGATTGAAGGTGGAAAGCAGCATGTTGGCAAGCACACACACCAGCTCCAGACAAAACTTAATTTCCCACATGGTTGCTGTTTGCATACCACTGTTGCTGGGCGTGCCGCAGAAGCAGTTGCAAGTACTAGGGCATCAATAAGTGCTGGGTGGATTTTCTTTTCTTTTCTTGTTTATATCAAGCTGAAACCCCAACCAAATTGTTCTCCTTATCCAGGGCTATATCTGTTCTGCGAATCTGCAGAAGAACAGAGAAGGCCACAGAATCAGCATCTTAAGAATGAAGCTTTATTTATGTCTTTATTTTTAAAAACAAGATTCTAGCCTGTATGGAAAAGGTAGTCTGTGGTCAAGGCCTAGCAAGATTAGTAGGATCTCTAGTGGTTGTGGGGTGGGTTAGTGCCTTGCATAGTCTCCATGATGAGGACAAACAGAATAAATTATGCAAACTGAGGAAAATATGCAAATATGATTAGTTACATAAGGTAACAGAATTGAGCTTTTCTTGGTGCAGAATTTGAGTTACATTAGTACCATTTTTTTGGTTGTTATTTTACATCTTTATTGGCTGTTTCTCCCTCTTTTCTTTACTCTGAAGTACAAAAATGTATACATTACTACAAATATGTGCCACAAGCTTTTTAGTTTTGAGAAACTTTTGAACAGATATAATTTTATGATCTAAAAATATAACTCTTACACTTAAATATTGATTATAGAAGTCAAAAAATGTTTCTGATTGTTAACAGGAATGAAAAACAGGTCAGCTCTAAGGTTTATTAGGCAAAGCTATTTCTGCACATTCTTTATGTGATAATTTGTGACTAGGGCTGTGCTGAATTTTGTCCACGAAAAAATGGGGATCAGAGGGAAATTCATGGAACTTTCCTTGCTTTATTCATAATGTCTACATTATGATGTCATAAAGCCAAATCAGAGTGAGGGCCAGAAGAAGCACTGTTCTCACTCTGAATAGACTTCCTGATAAATGCCATTTAGCCAATCAGATTTGTCAACATGATGATGTGAAACCAAATCTGAGTGAGGGTAGTGCTTCCTGACCTCATACTGAAAGGGCCAACATTTTCACCTTGTTTTTCAGCACACTGCTGGAATGGGGGATGCACTTGAGCATGGGAGAGTCTTCATGAAACACACACCCTTTGTTGTCCTATCTTAAAAATTGTCCTTCTCATGGTGTGTGTGTGTGTGTGTGTGTGTGTATATATGTAGTAGTGTTGTCCTATGGATACAAATTTCTTCACCCTGATCCAGTGATCCCTTGCAGGATAGCAGCTCCTATAAAGCTCCACACAAAGCTCCATTGCACGCAAGGGCTTTCAACTGAAGGGGTAGTCGGGTGTGTCTAAAAGCATGCATGTGCAAAGCTACCCCTCCACTGAAGAGAATGGAGGAAGTCCATACATTCAGCAGCTCCATGTGTGCTTCATAGAACAGCAACTTCCTTTCTGGCCATTGTCCAAGACTGGGACCTCTCTTGGCCAAGCTACCTGCCCCTCCAGATTTTTATTGTATCTCTCAAATGGTAACTTGGCATGCTGTCAAGCAAAGTGCTGCCCTCCAGCACTATCTGTAGTTGGGTTCAAGAGAGTGGTTTCGTGTTTTGGAGCTCAGAGCCCACCTCTGCTTTGTACTTAGGTTCTTTTAGCCTCACCAGTTTGCCTTCTGGGAAATGAGAGTTTTGTGACTGGCCATGCCCACCGTGGCAGCCATATTATGAATGGGCCAGCCCCTCCCATAGTAGGCATTTTGTGAGAGCACCCACAACATGCTCTCAAAATTCCAAATGTGCCCATTGACCCAAAAGGTCTAAGAAATATTGGCATGTGCAGTGTCTGGTCTACTGGCACTGTCTATGCTATATCCTTTTACACTAGAGCTGTAAATCTTTTAGTCTTTTCACAAGCAATTAATTCACATATGGATTCAGAGAAAAGTAAATGAGGACAGTAGGGTTAGAAGTAAAAGCCTTGGGATCATTATGTGACTAGCTTTTACTGCACCGTAGTTATCATTTTAGCAACTATGCAGCTCAGTCAGAGTGAATGGCAGGAGGCTGACTTTTCTGTTCCTCGTTCCTATTATTCTATTCAACCTTCCTTCTGTTTGCTGCCCCTTGGCTGAACCAATTTTCTCTTTTCTTCTTTTCTGGGTATGACATCTTAATTGACATTCTCTTCCCCTCCGCCCCCCCTGCAGTTTCAAGTATTAGGTGAGCACCGTTGAACTGAGTCTACACATTTTGCTGTGGCCAGGTTGGTTATTCAGCAAGTTTCTTGTTAGTGACTGACAGGAGGAAGTGCTTGAGGCGGGCATGCTCATTTCGGCATAGCATGAGGCTGTAAGCTGGCAGCTGGAATGGGAACAGCTCCAAAGAGACAGAAACAATCATCAGCCATTTTCCTTCAGTGGCTGAGTGGAAGCCAGGAGGAGGAGCTTGTCCTTTGCTAAAAACAAACGATACCTTGTAGATGCAAGATGCTAGATGGGGAAGGCAAGACCAGAAGAAGAGCCCTGCTGGTTCGGGCCAATGGTTCATCTACCCCAGAAACCCCATCGACCCACTGTTGCCCACAGTACTGAGGAGCCAGATGCCTTCAGGAGTTTACATGGGTGCTTCTCAAATATGTCCCTCTGTCGTTTCCTATCTCATGTCCGATTGCTCCCACGTTGTTCTCTCATCAAATTATAGGGTGGGAAGAGATCAAAATATCCAGCATTTGTTCCAAGGCAGCAGTTTCTATGTACAGACCCACTCCCAACTGGTTTTTTAAATTAATTTTTAAAATGTGAATTACACACACACACACACACACACACACGTATTAAAAAAAAAGAAAAAAAGAAAAGAAAAGGGAATTTTTGGAATTTTTTTTCTTACAGCAATTAAAATGAATCACTTACAGTAAATGTGTATGAAATGTATAGCCATAAGTATCAATACGTATGTAGTAATACAACTATCAGTAAAGACAGTTATGCATAAGCTTCAGAAAAAGCAGGCCAAATATCCATATATTTATCCATCCACAGGTGGTGTCTGAATACCACCCACTCCCAACTGTGATGAACAAAAGAATCCAGATTGTGATTTACTACAATCACCAGGAATGAGTGATTGTAGTAAAAGGCAAAGACCAGGAATGAGCAAGGTAGAATAATAGAATGTTAGAATTGGAAGGGACCTTGGAGGTCATCTAGTCCAAACCTCCTCCTCCCACCCTCGGGTCAATGCAGCATCTACTGTTTAGGATGCAACTACAGCATCTCTGAGAGATGGCCATCTAGCCTCTGATAAATACCCCTAGTGGAGGAGAGTGCTCTCTGTAGGGCTCAAATAAGTAAGCCAAGTACATGCTACAAGGAGAATCAAAACCTCTTTGGTCTCTAGCCAATGTGGCTTGGGGAAGATCTTCCTTTCTATCTCCAAATATATCCATCATCAGTTATATTGTACATATGAGGCAAAACACATCCCCATGGCCTGGTTCATATACTGAAGTGCCTCCTCTGGAGGCATTGTGGGGAAGCATGAATGCTCATGGGAATGATTTGCACCATCTTTCCACTTGGAAAAGGGGGGGGGGATAAGGCAAATAGATGTGGCCACGTCTCACGCTACATTGGAAGTATGTGGCACTGCTTACTCACTAAACACCATTTTCTTGGATGGTTTACTTAGGCTATGTTTTCCCAGAAGAAAATGTTATGGGTTCACAAGTCCATTCTGATCAACCCAATATCCCATCTCTAGTCAAAGTAGTCATTCATTCCCGAGTAGGAAAAGCCTAATGCTGCATAAGAAGAGCCATGCTGGATCAGACCAAGGGTCCATCCAGTCCAGCATTCTGTTCACACAGTGGTCAACTTACTGCCTGCAGGAAACCCACAAGCAGGACATGAGTGCAACGGCACCCTCTTTCCCATGTTCCCCAGCAACTGGTGTGCATATGCCTTCTGATACTAGAGGTGGCATATGGCCATCAGGACTAGTAGTACTCATTGATAGCCTTATCCTCCGTAAATTTGTCCAATCCCCTTTTAAAGGCATCCAAATTGGTGGCCATAACTACTTCTTGTGGAAGCGAATGCCGTAGTTTAACTATACACTGTGTACACATGGTTTGATTAGTATATAGGCCTTTTACAGCTTCTTGGTGAACAGTTGGTACTTATTTATATAGCAGAAGATCTTGTACACAATAAACAGCAAAGCCATAATAAATCTTAAAAGGCTAGTATGACCAGATGGTCCCCATAGTTATATTAAAGATAAGTCTGTTTAACAACAATAGCACATGGGTGTGTGTGTGATTGTTACCTGTAGGCTTAGTTTTATTAACTTTTAATATTGTTATTTTAAACTGCATTTTTAAATTTGGTTTTAATTTTTTGAATTACCGTACATTGTTGTTTTTATTGTTGGTTTTTATGTAGATTTTATTGTATGGATTGTTGTGAACCGCCCAGAGAGCTTCAGCTGTGGGGCGGTATAGAAATGAAATAAATAATAATAATAATAACAACAACAACAACAGATTGGAAGCATTGCAGAAGTAGCCACGTTTGCGTTAAACAAATTTCAGCTAGATGTTATCTGTTGCTCTGCTATTGCATATAGAGTAACTGCTGCGGTAATTCTCTTCACTCTGCCATCTAACAAAAGTTTAATTTTCTTCTTTCTTTCTATTAAACAAAACATAAATGACAAAGAGTGGCTTACACTAACACAAAAGGAGCCAAATTTCTGAGTCAAAATGCTGATCCCAGTACTATCATGACGCAGGGTTCTAATTCCCCCTCCTCAAGAGGAGAAGCCTGATATAAACCTCTGAGACCCAGAAGAGGATGTGGCCATGGAAACAGTCACAGGCACGGCACCCCCTCTCACCTCAGAGACCTCAGTCCCAGAAAAGGCCCTGCTGGGACCCTGCTTCTGGAGGAGGTCACATTGCCATCCTCAGATCCTGAGGACTCTGCTTCTGAAACCACCACAGCACCCCAGTTGCCTCTATGGCATGCCATGGCATGGCTTCAAAAGCCAGTGTGGCCCCTTTAAGGGAGAAGGCCTCATGCAGTGTGTGGGAGGAGCCAGCAGCCTTTACGAAGCCCAAGCCCTATCTAAGGCTCAGTTTGAGTGTGCTAGGTGCTGGAGCAGTATGCAGACAAGCTTGTCTGGGTTCCAGCACTACCTGGAGCTCTTCTGTGATGCTATCCTGTTCCTGCCTCCCTGGGAAACATGACTCTCCTCAGATCGGTGGTGAAGAACCAATCCATAGTGGAACTCTGTAAACCCAGGCCTCACCAGAACCTGATGATCATAAGTCCTTGCCACAACAGAGGCAGAACAGAATATCAACAGGACCTGTGTCCTGAAATCATACAGATATCTACATTTGCCAATAAAAGGAATGTCGTATTGACCTCCTAACATTCTCATATCATGGACAGTATAGTTGTGAAGAAGGACTGCCAATCGGTCCTTTCTTCAAGACCAGAGATCAAAGGTGCAAAACTGCCAGCCTTAGCTCTGCCGTCTTGACACTGATTCTCTCAGGGTCTTGCCCTTGTCTATACTCTGGATTTACCATGGAACCACAGAGGAACCACACACGCCGTGTGGGATAAAACCAGGAAAGTTTATTACAGGTAAACAGATTACAACAAAAGGTGGGGAATGAGGGAAGGGGAAAAGGTGGGGAAGACACTTTGGTATACTCAGTAGAGCTACAAAATAACAAAGCTAGTTCCTTTACTACCCAGGCACTCTCTTTACCTGGGGGCTGGTCCTCTTCAGGGTTGCCTTAGCAAAACCCTACTCTGTGCTCCTTCACGTGCAGACCACAACACAGGTTGGTGGTCCCCTTGAGGGCTTGCCTCAGCAACAGCCTTAATTCAGCTAGTTTCACCGAGAGCTACTCGGGGCTGGATCCTGAGGTCAGACCAAAGCCCTGGACCTCCGCGCAGCTTGCTGCCCATGATCAACAACGAACCCCAAAAGCCTCAGCAGCAGTATAGATTCTCTCCCCCACTCCTTTCAGTAGCCCAGTGCTTTTAGCCAATCAGGATGAACTTCATCTGGCTAGGCAGGGTGGTGGTGGTTCTTTCCTCATGACTAGGGGGCTTGAGAACATTTGCATATGAATATCTGAGGCACAGGGGCATCAAAGGGGCATCAAAGGGACAGGGGAGACTCTGTGGCTTCGGGGCCCCATCAGATAACCTAAGTACATTTGCATGACTTTCCCAGCCCCCAGCTGGGATTATCATGTTTACAGGTGTGGAAACTCTGAGGCCTTTTCCTTCACAATAGTAAATTTTGCTGGCAGTAGGTTTTTTTGTGGGGAGGGGGGCAGCGGCAGGCAAGGTGTCAAGGTATCCTGAGACGGCCTCCTGTTCCTTTCCACTGTCTCCCATTTTATCTTCCCATCACCACCCAGAGGGCAGGCAAATGAGCCACCCCTTCTCACTCCTGTCATTGTGTACCTGGAAAGGGCAGTTGAGTGGGCAGTGCTAGTAAGGAGCAGCCAGCAGCAGGCCTAGGGAGTTCTGGTGGTGCACAGTGGACCTAGCCCACATACTGCAAAGGAGATACTAGTATTACTAGTATTTAAGTGCTTTAAATGCATTTTGGTATACAGATTATACCAAATTGATATACAGTACAACCAATTATGTAATGGCCTGGAAATAACATGATTCTAAAATATACGGTAATAATGTGGGATTGTTCTGAACTCTCTGCTTCCGACTGCTATGTTTTACCTGCTCACTAAAGGCTGCTGCTCTTCCAAGAACTTATTTGCAGATGCAGTTTGCAGAGAATAATCATCATCTTATTTTCTTTCTTTGTTGAAAACCCTGTATTATTTTTTTCTGTTAAGTCTTGCACATACTGGTTTTTCAAGGCAATTAATACAATTATTGCTGTCGTCAGGGTTGTGGTGGGGGAAGTGATAAGCATATCTTGTGAACCACCACAAGACATAGACATTGCTTTCTGTGGAAACCTTTTGGGGTGGACACACTGTAAACATGTATAAGGTTCATTATTACTTCAATCAGCAGTCAAGCTAGGGATAAGAATAACAAAGAATAAGGATGGATTCATTTTTGGTATGTGGACTTGTAAAACTACTGATAATATCTGAATTGGAAAGACAGAAACAAGAACATGTTCATTACCTAATGCTGCTGTATTGAATTTTAAACTGATGATGTAGTTAATTTGTCTTCGTTCTGATTACAGTAACCTTTCTATCATTTTCAAAAGCAAAGGTTCCCCCCCTCCTTTGAAAACTGTTTGTAAAACTGTGATTACCGTATGTAAAGGATACGAGATCATTCTAATCAGATCTTTGGAAAAGTGTGCTTCCCATCAATACTACTCGTTAAGTGCCAGACCTTGCTGTTTTGTTTAAGTAAACTGCCTTAGCGAAATGGAAGCAGTTTTTGATTATGTGTAATTTCTGTAGCACTTTTCATTATCCAAAATCAAACACCCAGTCAATTATACCACAGAGGCATGCAAGGCTTGCTCAAGTAGGTTAGATTCCTCAAGGTACTCCTACATTAAAAAAATGACAACAATGAGAAAATAGAAAACCAAGCGGGAGGCTCATTGATTCATTCCCTGCCCCTCCCCTGCTGGGAATTATGAAGACACTGAGTACATTCTGCTTGGTGCTGGAATTTCCGAGCATCAGTGTTAAATGAATTAGGTTTCTTCCCTTGTAATGGAAAATCCAAACCCATTAGTGCACAGGGTTAATAGCAAATTTTCCTGTAGCTTCACCCAGAGAGACTGTAAAGGCACTTTGTTGTTCGAGAGGTGTGCCACATTAAAACACACACACACACACACACACACACACTCATATAATATTGCATTACATTAGTGAGTACAATTTTAAAATGTTTGACTTTGAAGGTTGGATTGCGAATGACTCAGTAATATTCTACAGGTTGTATCTAATTGTGTCTGTCCTCTAGTGCAGGGCTCTCCAACCTTGGGTCCCCAGATGTTGCTGGACCACAGCTCCCAGAATCCCTTGCCATTAGACATGCTGGCTGGGTATGCTGGGAGCTGTAGGCCAGCAACATCTGGGGACCCAAGGTTGGAGAGCCCTGCTCTAGTGGAATGGACACAGCTGGTGCAACAGATTTTCCTTCCTCCCTGCAGCACTCACCAAATCTACTCCAAAGGGTTGGGGATCCTCTGGAAAAGAGTTGTGGGGGACAGGTGCAGGGTAAGGAGAGGAAGGGGGAAGTCCCATTGTGTGAGCAGGAGCCCTCTCAGTGGTTTGGATGGCGCCCCAAGCATCTGCCTGCATTCTTTCAGAACACCAGTGTTGGAGGCTGAAAAACTAGTACAGTCCAGATTATGCCAGGTTCTACCTGTGATCCTCCCTGGATAGGAAACTGCCATGGAGCTTTCCTCTCTGAGCTTTCTAAAGGAAAAGTGGAACATAAGTGTAACAAATAAAGTTTAAAACAAGCAAACATGAAGATTTGTAATGGCATGTAAAATTACATTGTATTTCCTGGATTGGTGAACACCAACTTAACATGATTGTATCCTATTTAACTTTGCCCACAGTTCTGGAGTAGGAGGTTCCTGTGGCAGAGGTATATGGACTTTGGGTGCAATCCTATGTATGTTTAGACAGAAAAGAAGTTGTAGGACTTTTTTTCTGTCTAAACAGGCAAAGGATTGTACCCTTAATGGATCTTTCACTCCCTACAGTGCAATGAAATGAAATATCTGGATGCCTACCTGTTTCTGAAAAACAAATGTACCTTCGACGTATTCTAGGAAGCAATTTCAGCTTAAACAGTGCATTAAATATCTCAAAAGGCCAATCACTGTAAATTGCTTCCAGAACTTCTTTAAAAATATGTTAGAGATTTTCTGAATTGCCCTGATGAAACCAAGGCAGCTGACAACCTCATAAAGACTAGAGTCATTCACTCTTTAGCTAGGTTGTCTGAGTACTAGTGGTGGGTGACTTCTACTAAGTTTACCCAATTAATTCACCTGAGTGCAGTTTTATTGACCTTGATTCCCCTTGACTGATCATGCTGATTGGCCATGGCTGGAAGCTGTAGTCCAACACATCTGGAGAGTTAAGGAAACCTGCCCTAGAGAAATGTTGCAGGGTACACATGCCTGTTTTGTGAGTTTAAGCATTATATCCTTTTGCCACCAGGAGGTGCATCTTGTCTTTTCAAAATGGAACAGATGCATTTATGGAAAGTAATTTTACTCCTCCTGATCATGCTTCCTCTACAGATTAAATAAGTAATGTGGAGATTCTTTTGGAAGTTCTGGTACTGTGTTCTTCAACTGGATCCTGGCAATGTAGCATTGTCACCATTTAATGTGGCAAATTATGGATGCTTCAAACATTTACTATATCAAACCAAGAATGATATCAAGTGATATGCTGCAATCCCAGTAGAATCATGGGAATGTAATGTAGTTAGATCAGTGTAATGATTGAATATGAAGTTTGGATCAGGTCACTAATGCCTAATCATCAGTTTTCAGGGTGTGTGTGTAACAAACAAACCATTACTGTATGATATATTTCTGTGAAACAATATACCATGATTAGTTTAAAGTGTTTTTTTCTTTTTAAAAAATACTTACTACTACACTTTGCTGCTTCTCAAATCCTTGATCCTTGAATTCTTCTGAAACTATGGGAGTGCTGATGGAGACTTCTTCAGAAGTCTCTGAACAATTCTGTCTTCACCAAAATATAGACGAACTCCATCCATAAACAATTTTTCTATCTATCATGGGCTTCCACAACATGAACAATTAAAATCATGAATGGGTGTCAACTGTACAGGACATACCACAAAGGAAATATCAACTAAATAGCAGCACTGACAATACAACAGTGGTAATAGATTATCTTCTTGCTTGAAAGATTATGCCAGCGTGCTTTCTGTGTTTCTGATTTAGTGTTAAAGCACGCTGCTATTGTCTAGGGAACTGTTCCATGTATTTGCTCCAACAAGGGATGGTATTGTGTCCCGCTTGATCACGCCAGACAATGCAGTTGCAAACAGATTCTTTTATTGCTACAAGCAATAACAAAAAGTCCATACACCAGGCACCAGTCCAAGAAACAAGCCAAAGTTGAGACAGTCCAAGGTCCAGAGGGTTAGAGATAAGGGTTCAAGAGTCCAAAGTCCAAGTCCGGAATCGTAGCAGCCAGGAGTTCAGATCAAGGGAATCAAGGAGCGTAGAAAGCTTGCCAGGTAACAGTGTTGTTGCTTTCTACACTGAGCATGGGTCAGCAGCTAGACTATAAACCCTGACCCAGCCTCGATCTCAGTCTGAGTCCGATTCTGGACTGGATCTTGGCACAGGTACCGGGCCAGGAGATGCCTGCTACGCCTCTTTCTGTTCACGTGCCTTTCAGCCTGGCGTTTCTCCTGTCGTCTTTGGGCCGGCCGCAACCCTGAAGGGCCCTCCTCCCCTGATCCCTCCTGACAGCCCAAGGCCAGTGCCTGCAGCTGAGAATCCTCCATCCGCTCTCCCTGCTCCTGTTCCCCAGGGGGGGGGGGGACTTTCCAAGGTTGACTGGCCTTGGCTGCAGTCAGCCCCAGGTGTGAGCGCTTCTGTACCAGCTCCTCTTCTGTGTCAGAGCTGGTGCTGAAGCAAGACCCCACAGATGGACAGATCAGTCTGTTTCCAGTTTGTGTCATGTTTAACATGTGATCAGCAAGCATCCATTCATAGGTAATCCAGTCCTATTTCCATATCCATCTGCGAATTAAAAAAAAAACAACACACAAAAATTGGTATTATGTTTTCTAATGTTATTTTTCACACAGTATACTTTTAAATACCCATTTTGGTACATTTTATCTGTTGAGAACTGTATCACAACATTTTGGAGAAGTGCAAATAACAAAATGTGACTAACTGCATTTTGATCCATGTATTAGTCCAGGAAGTGCGATTCAGGCCGGCTCCCTTAAAAATGCTCTTGATCCATAATAAACAGTCTGAATAATTTGCCTGTTTTGTAACACTGTCAATAACAATCCTATCATCACATGTGTGTCCTCTTCTTTTGCAAAATGCAGTGGTGTGGTGGAGGGGGAGCTCAGGGGAGTGCAGCTCTAGGATGACTTATTTTTTTCAGAGTGGAAGCAGTGACAGGGGACCAGTTCGCTCAATCAAACAAGCCACCATGGCTTAAATAAACCCCGGTGGTTTGTTTAAATTGGTAGCACATGCCGGGTGCCACTAGCCTAATTACTCACCCAGGCATGGCTTGTCATGTCATCCAAGCCTGGGCGGCACAGCTTGTTTGAGAGGGAAGCAACGGCTCAAATAACCCAACAACAAGCTATGGTTGAGGGTTGTTTCCCCTCAAACGAGCCATGCTGCCCAGGTTCAGACAACATGACTAGCTGTGCTCGGCTGGTAATTAGGTGCCCCACTGAATTTAAACAAGCCATTTAAACAAGCTTGTTTTAATCATGCAAACTGGGTCGTTATCTGCCACCAGAGCACCAGGGTGTTTGATGGACCCACCTTGCTGCAACAAATCAATGAGGTGATAATGAGGCTTTCAGGTTTTATTATTATTTGTAACAGATTAGCATATAGAATGTCAGAGAATGAGGAAAATAAGCAGAGGGTGGATATCCCCCCCTTTCTTTGATGGGTTCCTACATCATATTAGTAGTTTAAATGATAGCACTTCTTTGCAAGATTGCTTGAATGTCTAATTAAAAGTTGACAGTTGCATTTCAGACTGGCTGAAGATCTTTTGTGTTTTACATGTTGAACATGGGCAGTAAGAAGTAAGCACCTCTGAGATCAATGGAGCTTATTCCCAGGAAACTATGCATAGGCTTGCAGTCATGCTGAGCCTAATAAATTGGCTATCATGGTATGTACGGCTTCTCTTCGGATGTGTGTGTGTATACACAGTCACGATGAGCTTCTACACTTCAGAATTTATCACAGCACCACTGGCAAAATCACACAGGCATTTTTTGTGTCCTCTTAAAAGTTACGTTTAAATAGGCAATGATCTTAACATTTAATATGAAGCCACAGTATTTCATTGATGGCTTAACGAGACCAATTCTACTGCCAGGAAAAATGACTGGCAAACTAAATTGAGACACTGGGCACAGGCAGTAGTTTATGACCCAAACTAAGAGACCAACTTGATGAATAGCTTCCATTCTAGGAAAGAGGAAGACCTATGAAGACTGCAGACTTCATGCCAAAGGGGAGAATGCTGTCTTTTTCTTGGATATTTTAATTCTCCACAGTTCGGGAAATCTAATGAGACAAGATTCCATGTAAAACTGCACAAATATCTGTGTATAATACAAATGCCATTCACTGTAATGGACAGCAAATCCGGTATGCAGAAGAAGAGCCTTCCTTCTGATTCTTAGACATCTTATTGCACGTTTCATTAGGTCTCTTCCACTCCTCTCACTCTTCTTGGTAGTCAAGAATATGCCATCCATTCCTTCTATAACCTACACAATGATGGAATGCAATCAACAGGGAATAAAGTGCCATCCAACCATTAGGTCAGACGTGGGGAGCCTCAGGCCTGTGGGCCAAATTCAGCCCTCCTGGGGTCCCAACATGGTTTGCCAGGGGTCCCCAGATGACCGTGCCCGCCCCCTTCCCCAGGCCCTCTTTCCCCTGGCCACCAATTGTTTGGTAGTTTCCCTTCCCGGCTTTTGCGCTGTTTCCCCCCATTCTAAAAAGTTGAAATGCCTCTCCTCTAAGGCTCAGTTACTGGCAGAAAGAGCTTTGAGCTACAATATGCTGGTATTTTAAAAATATTTTTGGTGTTTTGGGCCCCATCCCTTCTGCATTTGGCCCTGCCCACCGCTGGAATGCAGCCTGAGTGGGACTCCCAAACTGAATCCAATCCTCAGGTCAAAAGAAGTTCCCCACGGACCCCACCCCGGTATTCCTTACCCAATTTGGTTTCTTTTTCTTTTGGATCCAGTGCTTCATTCAAAATTAATCTCCAGCTGTTTTAATCTTCGTCTTCGTCTTCGTCTTCTTTTAGAAACTACTTCTGTCTTCTATAAAAGAGACTGATGAGTTCTGTTCAGTGCCAGAGACTGATCAAACAAGGGCTGGCTTCTATACTTTCAAAGGGAAGGCATCCATTGAGCTATATCTTGGTGCAACATTGGCTCTTTTGCATTGGACAATTAGTCTGCAAAGAACTTATTTAGAGCACAGTCCTATGGGTTGTGCTCTCAATAGACAGAGGCTCTGTTACTTATTTTAACTGAGATTTTATTGTTTTTATCATTGTCGAAGCTCCAGTCAAAGCCCAGGTCACTCTGTGGAATACAGAGATGACTTGGGCAGTAGACATGATCGTGCCCAAGCACCCTCTTCCTCTGAGCAGAGCCCAGCCAGCTCCTTGGTATACACCTGAGCTGAGGGCAGTGAAGCCAGAGGGAAGATGGCTAGAATGCAGGTGGAACTCGTGCTGAATCTGACCGAACACAGATTAGAGCTCATTATTGAGCCTGCTCTGTGGCAGTGAGGGTGGCAAAGAGGGAGTTCTTTTCCACCACCATTGCATCTTCTCAGTGTCATTCAGCAGAACCTTTCTGAGTGGTTCGTGGCCTGTTATAATCTGGGCCAGGGAGGGAAATGGCGGAACCCTCAGTAGCACACTGACAAGTTTCTGCAGCATTTTGAAGATAAAGTCACACAGATCCATCATGAATTGGACTCCACAATTAATACAGTTTCATTAGCAGAGTTGCCCAGAGCACCATCTGGTCCAGTTTTATTGGATGCATTTCAGTTGTTCAGGGCCAAGGATGTGGACAAGGTGCTTGGCCAAGACCGGTCAGCCACCAGTTTGCTTGACCCTTGCCCTTCATGGCTTATTACATCTAATAGGGAGGGGATATCAGGCTGGGTCGAGGAGGTTGTAAACTCCTCCTTGAGAGGGGGAGTGGTGCCAACCTCTTTAAAGGAGGCGGTAATTAGGACACTCCTGAAAAAGCCTAACCTGGACCCAGATGTTTGATAACAACTATAGGCCAGTAGCCAACACTCCCTTCCTGGACAAGGTGCTTGAGTGGGTGGTTGCCAGTCAACTCCAGGCACTCTTTAATGAAACGGATTATCTAGATCCATTTCAATTAGACTTTAGATCTGGTTTTGAAATGGAAACTGCCGTGGTCACCCTGTTGGATGACCTCTGCTGGGAGAGGGACAGGGGGAGTGCGACCCTGTTGATTCTCTTGGACCTGTCAGTGGCTTTCGATACCATCGACCATGGTATCCTTCTGGATAGGCTGGGAGTTGTAGGCGCTGCATGGCAGTGGTTCCACTCCTACTTGGATGGCTGCTTCCAGAAGGTGGTGCTGGGAGATTATTGTTCTGTTCCTTGGCAGTTATGCCATGGGGTTCTTCTGCAGGGCTCTGCTTTATCGCCCATGTGTTCAGCATCTACATGAAACTGCTGGGGCTGGGGGAGGTTATCCAGAGGTGTGGGCTGAGGTGTCATCAATATGCAGATGACACCCAGCTCTATCTCTCATCAAATCCAGGTGAGGTAGTGGCTGCTATGACTACTGAGCAGTCCAATACAGTCCATTACCTGGGCATTGTAATGGACTGGATGAGGGCCAATAAACTGAGACTCAATCCAGACAAGATGGAGGTACCGGATGAGTGATATTCAACCTGTTCTGGAGAGGGTTGCACTCCCCCTAAAGGATCAGGTTCATAGTTTGGCGGTGCACTTGGATCCAGCATTGTCACTAGAGGCACAAGCAGACCCTGTGGCATGGAGCACCTTTTATCAGCTTAGGCTGATATACCAACTGTGTTCTTATCTGGACAGGGATAGCCTAGCTACAGTTATCCATGCTCTGGTAACCTCTTGGCTGGATTACTGCAATGCACTATCTGTGGAGCTGCCCTGAAAATGGTCCAGGAACTTCAGCTGGTCCAAAATACAGTAGCGAGATTGTTAACCAATGTGATCATATTAGCCTGTACTTTACCATCTGCACTGGCTGTTATTCCATGTCCGGGCTCAATTCCAAGTGCTGGTATTAACATTCAAAGCCCTAAACAGCTTGGGGCCAGGTTACCTGAAGGATTGTCTCTTCCCATATATACCTGCCCAACAGAGGATGCTGGGGACTCCTATTTTGGTGGGGTACTTTGTCCATTGCAGGTTTTGCAACTTTTATTTGGAGCTTCATAGGAGCTATCCATGGTGCTCCATGGTGGTGAACCTATTTTGGGGATGGCGTACAGCACCATGGATAGCTCTTATAAAGCTCCAAATGAAAGCTATAAAACCTGCAACGGATAAGGAGCCCCACCAAAATAGGAGTCACCAGCCTCCCCTGCTACCCGGACCCTAAGATTGTCCTCAGAGGTCCTTCTCTAGGAGCTCCTGCCAAAGGAAATGAGGTGGGTGACTACTAAGAAGAGGGCCTTTTCTGTTGTGGCACCCTGGTTGTGGAATGAGCTTCCCAGAGAGGCTTGCGTGGTGCCAACATTGTACTCTTTCCGGTGCCAGGTGAATGTTTTATTTTCCCTTCCAAGTTTCAGACAGCACTCTTTCCTTTTCACTGATGAAGCAGACTACATAGCACAAAGGAGGGTGCTTTCTAGTCCTTCATGTCAGAATTGCACAAGCATCTTCAGAATCCTTCCACTCACCAGCTCAGCCCTGGAAGCAATTTTGAATGCCTGAGCTCAGCTCTGGAGCATCCGTAGTAGTCACCAAAAAGAGAGTATCTTGGGTGTGTTCAGAGTAGTCCCTGATAAGAGGGTATCTTGAACACGAACAGAGTTTCTGATGAGAGAGCATCATGGGCATGTACAGAGATAGTTGCTGTTAAGAGAGTATCTTGAATATTGTACAAAATACAACCAAACCCTACAGAGCAAAAGGTGTGAAGATCATGTAAGCCCAGACACCTCCACTTAGAAATTTAAAAAATGCTTTTAAATGTTAAAGATCAGTGTTGGAAAAGGTCACATATGAAGGGTGCCTCCTTTGTTTCCTGCCTTGCCCATCTTGCCACAGCCTATTTGTAGATGAAAAGAAGTGACATGCTTCTTCCTTCTTGACTGACAAACTGAAGGCTGCTACTTTGGAAGATGCATGCAGCTGGCTTTGGAGAAGTTTAGGCAAATTGCCTTAGGGACTGTTCCAGGTAATTAACACATTACCTTTTCTTCTTCTTTTTTTAATACCAGCCTTGTGTGAGTCTGCAGAAGCAAGCTGGTGCTTAATGAGGACTTCCTGTGGGTGATTATTCTCTGAAGTGTAGAGGTGTGGCAATTAGTTAAAAGAGAAGGGAGAACCCAGGATAAGCACACCAGCAGGAAAAGGTGGTTCAATTAGAGCAAAATAAAGGGAGCCAGAAGTCCTGTGAAGAGAGTCCAAGTGGCAGAGCCACTAGCCAAGAACCAAACACAGCCTCATCTATTCTCAGAATGTCTGTCCACCCACCCACCCATCCTTATTCAGCCATTACTCACCACAAGCAGCAACATGATGAATATTGCAGGGATGCAGGGCCACACGTTTGGCCCTGCCTGACGTTGTGTGCTTCTTCATGGCCTGTTGCATGATGGCGGGAAGGCTCCCTGCATGCTTTAGAACCTCGGAAAATCAGGGTTCTGAATCACACAGGGAGCTTCCCTGGATACAAAAGACTCTATGCTGGAACAGAGGAATGTCCCCCTTCTGGGAAGCAGGTGCATGGGGGTTGCTTGTAAGGTCAATCCCTGCCAGTCCCAGAGAATCACAAGGGAAAATGCACTCCTTAGGTACACTGGCTTTTTGTGACTTAAACCCCCCACCCAACCCCATAAACATTAATAGGATTGGGCTGTTAATGTTGGTATAGGAAAGCACCTTAAAACACTATGCTTTCACCCACAAAGGCTGGGAAAGTGCTGAATGAGAACACAAAGGAAAGGGAGAGATGGCTGATGGTCACATTTAGGAGCATAGCCATTCTGAATTTCATCCATGCTCATGGGCATCCTGAGGGAGGGGGCAATTGATCCCCCCTGGGGATGAGCCATAATCTCCACATCCCCATTCCCTAGCCTTGTAGAACCTGAGATAGGAGATGAAATGTTCAGCCACTATTCTGCCTATTCATTTTGTGAGAAACTAGCACGCTCCCACATTTTAGTGTCTTCTGCCGATGAATGAAGTCACAGCAATGGTTAACACACCCATTATCTGGGTGTATTAACCCTTCTGGGTGGTCTTCCCAGGGATGTTGAAGAGTCCTTGGTTTCGAGTCACGAGTCGAGTCACGAGTCTTTGGACCCGAGTCTCGAGTCCGAGTCCGAGTCCTTGGTCCAAAATGGTGACTCCCGAGTCCCGAGTCACTCCCAAAGCTGACTCCATGAGTCCCTATTAAAATCAATGGGGTTTTTTCCCAACAAAATAAGGCTACTTCAGATGTGTGGGCTTAAATAAATTCTAGACACAAGTGTGCCTTTTTATCTCAAAACTCTGCCACTGATTTTGGCAAGAATAGACCAGGCAGACAAACCCAAAATAACCACGCAGGCAGAGGAGGCAGGGACCCCCAAAGCAGGCAGGCAGAGGCCTTTGTCTTGGACAATTCAAACTGTGGAACTGGTTAAGAAGAGACCAGGCAGGCAGAGGAGGCTGGGAACCCCAAACAGGCAGGCAGAGGCAGCCAAACCCAAAATGTCTGAAAGGTTGCATTTTAGGAAAATGATTTTAAAAAATAAACTTGCTGTACTTCCTAAAACCTATCCATGTTGCATTTGAGGAACACGAGTCCTTGGTCTCGAGTCCTGAGTCGAGTCTCGAGTCCCATTAAAAATATTGGGACTCGAGTCCGAGTCGAGTCAGAGGGGGGACCCAGTCCGACTCACGAGTCGAGTTCTGGAGTCCGAGTCCCCATCCCGGGGTCTTCCCTGTTAGGAAGTAATTGCAGCCTCATAAAAAAAAAAAAAAAAAAAACGATTGAGAAATCTAGGAGTTTCATGTAGCTGGGTTTGGGCATTAGTGTGTCTACCCCAAAAACAAAAGGTAGCAGCAGAGACAGGAGTTCAATATCTTTCTAACTCAGGTCTTGTTCGTATTGTTTTCTGAGTTTATAAACATTTTTTAAATTACCTTGACGATGCGTGCAGATAAAGTTCATCATCATTGTTATACCCATATTGCAGGAGGCAGGGCTGTGGCTGAGAAAGTGTGGGTTACACAAGCCCTGCAAAGGAGCCCAGTGTTTTATTCAACACTGAATTCAGTTTTGTGGAGGGGTGTGTATTAGAGTTGCTGGTGTTTTAGGGACATGCAGATAGGGCTGTGAAATTGATTGCAGCAGCAGTGCAATTCATTAACGGTTAGAATGGGTCTTTGCAATCTCTCTCTCTCTCTCTCTCTCTCTCTCTCTCTCAAGAGAACCTGCCATTTTTAGTTCTTACAGGAGGTCCAAGTGTGGAACTACTCCCCATCTCCCTTACTGTTGGCCTTGGAGCTGAGACAATGTGCCACACAGCTCCACAGAAGTTAACGTTTTCTCATGTAGTGTGGAAATAAACCTCTTGTGAAGGTGCCTATATCTATTGTGCATTGCCTATAAAGCAGAGCCTAACAGTAGGGTGCTAGCTGAGCAAGTCACACCCAAAGGGCCATTTCAGGGGCGAGGGAGTCATGGAAAGAACTGAGGGTTTCAGCTGTGGGTGGAAAGGCGTTGTCTGGACATCAGGTCTACTCATTGAGAAGCAACAGAGGGATAGACTGGGAACACAACAACAACAACAATCCTTTATTGCAGTCAATAGACCATTCCTCTATAGGGACAGGCGAACTCACCCGGACCCCGTCGCATCACTTCTGGGTCCCTGGCGCTGCGTTTTTTCCATAAAAACCAAGGTAAACTACCTTAAAACAGCCGCGAATAGGCTATTCATGGCCGTTTTAAGGTAGTTTACCTTGATTTTTAACGGGAAAAACGCAGTGCCAGGGACCTGGAAGTGACGCGACGGGGACCCAGAAGTACCTTTCCCCGGCACCTCTCCAGGGAGAGGTGCCGAGCTGGGGCAAGGTAAGTACCGCGGGGCGAGTTCGCCCTGCTTCCACCCCCCAATCAAAGTCCATGCACATCCCTACCAGCACAACTAGTTAATTAGACACATGAGAGCGGGAAATCAAATATAGTCTAGTGGAGATAGCCTGGTTCAGAAATTTGGCCGCTTGTTCAGTGATTAACTTATCAGAGCCGCTAAGTAATAAAGTTATTAAACATTCTGTAGGTTGCCCAGGAAAAGACCGTAAAATGGGATAAATCAGATCATTCCTGGCCCTGTGGTAAAAGCTACAAGACAATAAAGCATGCTGTATAGATTCCACCTCAGAGTCGTTATATGGGCAGCATCTTTCAGAAAGTGGGGTTCTGCTATATCTACCATCCAGCAATTTAGAAGGGAGAGCATTAAATCTAGCTAATGAAAATGCTCACCTAAATTTAGGGATCATCAGCCAGCGTAGATAAGGCAGCCCCGCCTTGCTAAAAACAGCTGGTAGACCCAAGGATAGAGGAGAGCAGAGGCCCCTGGCAGCTCCCTGTAATTCTTGTAGATCCATGTCCAACAGCCTCTGTTTTACAATTGATTTAGCACTAACTAATTCTCTAGATAATAACATATTTGGGGAAAGCCCTACCCAAATGATTTTGTTAATCACAGCCTTTGACCAGGGAGAATCGAAAGAGTCCGACCAGATTGTATAAATCAGGGAGTCTATCGGAAGAGCCAGTCTGCAGTGAAGCCAAAAGTGAATGACTTGGGTCCAGGCTAGGCAATTTATCGAATGCAGTCCAGCTTCTAATTTTATTGCAGCTCCAGATACATATCTGGGGGCACCACATAATACCCTAAGGAAAAGCAATTGAATGTCTTCAAGTGGGCATTTAGAACTGCAGCTGGGAATACAAATTTCTCAGAGGCTAGATCTACCTATCTTGGTAGACCTTATCGCCGCTCAGTCACCAGATCTACCAGAAATGGTAGACCAGTTCGCTGATGCTATCAGGGTTTTTAAAAAAATATGCAACCATACACAAAATGGTACAGTTCAAGGAAAAATATGCAATTACAGAAGAACATTGGTGTAGTTTGAAATTCAAGCCACACAAAAGTTGTATTGTTAGCTAATGTAAAAAGTTGCTGATAACAATGTGAAAAGTAAAGTGAGTAGTCCAGCCTCCCCCAGAACCCTAAAACCTGATCAAGCATACTCATTTCTCCTTCTACTGCTAAAGACCCTCCCCACAGAATCTACTGCTACTCTCTACTAGAGCTGCCTTCCCCACCCTGGGGTCCTTCAGATGGTTTGGACTTCAACTCCAATCAGCCCCAGCCAGCATTGCCAATGGTCCAGAATGCTGGGGTTGCAGTCCAAAACATCTGAAGGTTGGGAAAGACTGTTCTACAGAGTGCTCACCGATGTTTCCAAGATGAAGGAAATCTTTCTAGGATGAGTCATGTGAAGTTGTTAATTTCACAATTAACACAAAACGGAGAGGCCTGTGGCTCACGCTGGCTCAGCTTGTCTGAGTGTGGAAAGCTAAGCAGGGTCAGGCCTGGTTATTACTTGGATGGGAGGCCCCTCCTCTAGTTTCCTGCACTGAGCAGGGGGTTGGACTTGATGGCCTTGTAGGCCCCTTCCAACTCTGTGATCTATGAAAATCTATGATAAGGGCAGTGATGCCGTAAAATATCTGAGATGATATTCTTAAAACAGCTGTACTGTGTGTGCGCATTTGGGTCCCCCCCCCCTCTTGTTCCTGTGTGCGTGTTCTTTATTCCTCACTTCAAATAAAGTATTGTTGGAGTTCATGATGCTTCTTGAATATAACACTCTTCTGTATTAATGCTGTTCAGTTCCCAGGATCCTCTACTACTTTGTGTAGGCTTCTAAATGTCATGGAATGACATGCTAAGCAACAAAGAGCACACACAAGGAAAGTGCACAGCTGTGTTGTAGCTGTGCGTGTGAATTACAGCCACAAACTGTTGTGCAGCTTTCCACCCCCCCCCCCAAATTCCTGCAGACACCCATGCATCTAGCCCAGTATTGTATACTACAATGACAGCAGCTCACCAGGTCTTTCGTATTATCTGTGGAAATGCTTTCAGCTAGAGATATTGAGATTGGACCTGGGACTTCCTGCATGCAAAGCATATACTCTACCACTAATCTAATAGCTGACAGGAGTAAGAATCCCTGAATAGCTGTCTGAATCCCTGAATAGCTGTTGCCAGGCTGAGTAAACTGCTGGGCTAGTCAGACTCTGTCTGTATTAGACAATGTGTGACCCTTCACACCACAGAAAGCCGCTTTTACCAACCTGGTGCCTTCCAGAAGTGTTGGATTACAACTCCCATGATTCCCAGACTGCATGGCCAATGGCCATGTTGGCTGGGAATTATGGGAGCTGTAATACAACACATCTGGCTGGCAGCACATTGGGGAAGGCTGCTCTAAAGCATTATTTAAATGTGAGTATTATTAAATATTTCTGGTGATGCACATTTGATCTCGCGGCATTGAAGGATAAGTTGTGGAACTGTCACCCTGCATAGAGAGAACCGCAAGTGGTGTTAAAAGGCACATGTAGAGACCCCTAAGTTCTTTCGGGCTTTCAGAAATTTCTATGTTTAAGTAAACCTAGTAAATCCAGTTTTCTACCCAACTTCACTATTATTCTGAGAGAAGAGGTAAACGAGAGCCCTTTAAGCTTGTTATACTTACTGAGATTGTCAATATACATCCAACCCTAGACAATGCTGAATTCACGCTGGCTTCTTGGTTTAACAAGATGTCATTGTCACTCGTGTACAAGGATATAATATTAGGAAGAGCAATTTGATCAAAACACATCTGGCATTTATCCCAAATTTACAGCTAGGCCAGTGATGGCGAACCTTTTTGAGCCCGAGTGCCCAAACTGCAACACAAAACCAACTTATTTATTTCAAAGTGCCAACACTGCAATTAAACCTGAATACCAAGGTTTTAGTTTTAGAAAAACAACTCATACGGTTGTCCGAACTAATTAACATATTTTGCCTTAAAGAAAAACACAATTAACAGAGCTTTCAATGATACAGTTTTTTGTTGAAAAAAAAATCAACTCAAAAAATTATTATAGTACTACATTGTACACATAGCCTGAAGGGAATTTATACAAACTTTTTAAATAATTAGACACATGTATTTTTGGATAAGGGATTCTCAACTTGTAATATGATTATATGCCAGACTGAAATTGTATGAGGCAAGCTTTACCCTGGGTCCTTTCCCTGCTTCTATAGGTGTCAGATTAGTAAAAGTAAAAGTCAACCTGTACTAGGATGAGCAAGATAAACAAGAAAACTAAACGTGCTTAACACATTTTAAACACTTGATGTCTTGGACTGCAAACACTGCATTAGGTAAAAGTTTGCATTGGGCATGCTTTTGCACAATTAATGTGATTTTTCCTATTGCATGCATGCTGATAATTTGTCAAACCTTGGCTCATACTCCGTTAGTTTGAGAGCAACACATGCAGCACTCAGGTCAACTGTTAGGGTTTTACATCCAAGCCATGCTCTGTGCATCATTCTTCAAAATCTTTTAAATGTGATCACAATGTAGAAAAGAATTCTGTAACAGGAATTCTAGAATAAAATCATTCTGTTCCACACTGTGAGAAAGAACAAAATCATTAGTGTTTTGCAGAAGGGGACAGTCTTTTCGCGATCTGGTGACCAATGGCTCGAGTGCCCACAGAGAGGTCCCTGCGTGCCAGCTGTGGCACCCGTGCCATAGGTTCGCCATCACTGAGCTAGGCTCTGTGTGGTAGTATAAAATTCCTAAAACAACAACTTAGATTATAAAGTCACACTGCTTTTGACTTTATAATCTATAATCTTGCTACTCCATTATAATTGCACTGTAGATCCACTATATTATGAAATGTTTCATATGGGTCTCTAACAGAGAAGTATCTCTGACATTTCAGAACTGTTCTGGAGATGTAGAACAGCAGCTTGAGTACTCTGTGTATTGTAGGCCCTGTAACCCCCTCAAACCTCCCACTTACTTCAGAAAACTATCTAGGGACGTCATCGAATTTGACCTTAGGTATGCTATCAATAAACAGCATGGATTCTTTTACACACAAAGTAGATGCATATATAGTTTTTCCTGCCATAAATAGTATGAAAAAGAGAGGGTTTTTTAAATAATAAAAAAGATACAGTGCAGGCCAAACAAAACAGTACCGCAATCCATCACCAATTTTAAAATGAACTAGGCAAGCAGGTAGGATGTTTTCCATTAAATGTCAGTAACTCACAATATACAGAACAGGTTGTTTGACAGAGAGGAAGTGTATTTTATGGGAGCACCGTCATGCGCTTTGGTAATAAATATTTGTTACATTCCAGCATTATTTATCTTTAGCCAGACTGAGTCAAAATGGTTTTGTGGGACTGAAACATACGGAATGGAATATGAAATCAGACATTGTGAAATTTAAAAAGTTGACCGTCCTTTGAATTTTAATAAACTATTTCCTAAGAGGCAGTTACTGACCTTTGTCATTTCTGATAGAATTCCAGCCTGGATCTAGTAAAGTGCTGCATGCACGAGTGAGATTCAGTCTTGCGCTTCTCAGGGCAAAAATGAACATCACACAGGTAAACACATGCTAGCTTCTAATCAGTAATGTGGGACAGTGGGTGTTTGCTGGTTGGGGCATGTGTGCTTTAGGGATGGCTCACGCTGGCTCAGCTTGTCTGAGCATGGAAAGCTAAGCAGGGTCAGGCCTGGTTATTACTTGGATAGGAGACCCCTCCTCTAGTTTCCTGCATTGAGCAGGGGGTTGGCCTCGATGGCCTTGTAGGCCCCTTCCAACTCTATGATCTGTGAATCTGTGATGCTTGAGGAATCTGATCTTTGCAAGAATCAGAATCTGATCTTTGCAAACTGATCTTCCAGACTAATGTATGGATTGGAACGTAATTATCCTCCAGATTTCTTGGTTCCCAGCTGAAAAAAATCCCAAAATGTATTTAAAATGCATATGTTAGGATAAAATATATTTAGAAATTCATACTTTTGAGTAAAATACATTTATAAATGTGTATTTTATGAGAAAATAATTTTAAAATGCACAGATTTGCATGTACTAATTTACCTATGCTCTAAAGTCTGTAAAGGACCCTGTCTCCTAAGGAAACCCCTATTTGTAAAAAGGGATGTATGGACAGGGTACAGGAGGGCATTTGCTTTCAGAAAAAAACCTCAGGCAGAAAGATTGGGGGGGGGGAGCAGGAAGTGAAGCACAAGTGGGCAAAAAGCCAGCCAATCCAGGGGGATCAGGTGCAACAGAGCTCAACAGGGCCCCTGTGCCTTTATTTCAGCAAGTGCCCATGGACAGCAGGGTGGTGGGGCAGATGACCTCCCAGAGATTCGGCACTCTGAATGAAAGATTGGGGGCTCCAGCCCTAGTGGGCCTCCCCCTAATGCCACCTCTGACTTCGAGGAACATTGGATGCAACCTCTACTGTACTTACCCCATCAATCCTGCAATCCCCTCCTCTGCTGCCTGCTCCAAGACTGAAAATAAGCTGTTTATTTTGGGAGAATGGCTGGGAGGGAAGTGATTGAACCTGAAACCTTATCTATGCACAGCATCCACACTCTACCACTAAAGTATGCACATTTGTGTAGGACTCTGGGGCTTGTACATCCCACCCAGCAGTCTTGTCTCCTCCCCTCTTCCCAGGGATGTTGACGAGTCCTTGGTCTCGAGTCATGAGTCGAGTCACGAGTCTTTGGACCCGAGTCTCGAGTCCGAGTCCTTGGTCCAAAATGGTGACTCACGAGTCCCGAGTCCCTCCTAAAGCTGATTCCACGAGTCCCTATTAAAATCAATGGGTTTCCCCCCCAACAAAATAAGGCTACTTCAGATGTGTGGCTTAAATAAATTCTAGGCACAAGTGTGCCTATTTATCTCAAAAATCTGCCACTGATTTTGACAAGAACAGACCAGGCAGACAAACCCAAAATAACCAGGCAGGCAGAGGAGGCAGGGAACCCCAAAGCAGGCAGGCAGAGGCCTTTGTCTTGGACAATTCAAACTGTGGAACTAGTTAAGAAGAGACCAGGCAGGCAGAGGCAGCCAAACCCAAAATGTCTGAAAGGTTGCATTAGGAAAATGATTTAAAAAAATAAACTTGGATTGTTACTGTAACTAGGTCCAGACAGCACCTGCAGGTGGCATCAAGCAGGGATGTTGACGAGTCCTTGGTCTCGAGTCCCGAGTCGAGTCTCGAGTCCCATTAAAAATATTGGGACTCGAGTGCGACTCGAGTCAGAGCGGGGACTCAGTCCAACTCACGAGTCGAGTCCTGGAGTCCGAGTCCCCATCCCTGCCTCTTCCACAGTCATACTATTCTTTGAGAAATAAAGGTGCCAGCAGTGTTGAGCATGACAGGCAGGAAGGGTGGTACCCTGCCACCAGCTGCATTTGGTCTATGGGGCTGGCAGTTCCTGGATTCTATCTTAGATGGTAAATGATTTCTGTCTGATTTCTGTCCGCTGGGTAGGGCAGACTCTACTGGACTGGTAGACCAATACCTGCAAGTGAACCATGTGACGCTTCACAGTCCACATTTTACTTGATTTTATTTTTACATTTCTATACCGCCCAATAGCTGAAGCTCTGATTTCTTGCACTTGCCAGTTATTTAATAATGAATGTATAAATAGCTCCACATCAAGAGATATTGGGGTGGCATGCAATAAATTAAAATACGAACCACAAAAACCACAGTAAAAGCAAAGTGGGTCAACAAAACAGTGGCAGGAATTTACTGACCAGTCAGGAAATGTTTGCCTGAAAAAGTGGTGTAGGTGTAATGCCTGATCTCCTTTGGAAGTAATGTGGGGTTAGGGCACAATGCTATGCAGGTTTAGACAGACAAAAGTCCCACAACTCCCAGCATTCCTCAGCCAGCATAGATCAGTTCAGTACATTCATGTTCACTCCAGGATGAAAAACAAACAAATATGGTAGCCTGTTTTTAAAAACCAAGGTTTCTGTGTGACTCAGCCCTTCAGTTTTTTCCCCCTTTTAAAAAAGAGCCAATAACTTAGTTTTCTGACATTGGAGTAAGTAAGAACAACAGGGGACAGCTTTCGATCTAGCAATTCCTCACGTAGAGATTCATCATACAATTGTAAGTAACTTTCCTTCATTGGAATGTTTATATAGTAGAGCCAGCCTTTTCATCAGGTGCATAATTGTAGATTTGACCCTTGAAAAAAGCAGGCAGAGCCATCAGCAGGGGTGTTACTAGGTCTGAGTCCCACCCTGGGTCTATTCCCCAGGGCCCTCAGCTTAATTGACATGAAGGGAGCAATTTTCAAAGTGAATTGCAGCTGGGAGAGAAGGGTCAACCACATGCTTCAACACCCCCCCATCCCCCCCAGAAAGATAATTAAACCTAGATTCCTCCCCCCCCTGATGCCAATAGGAGTCTTTTCCCTAAGTTTAATTGCCATGCAGAGGGTGGGATTTCCAGGGGGATCCCAGTTGGGGGGGGGGGAAGGCTTAGCCCCTCTCTCATGCCCCTGCCCATGGGCAAAGCGTTATAGCAGTAAGTATGTGAGGGGAGGAGGGAGTGTGAGAGGAGTGTGGAATGTTGAGATGTCTGCTGATTGGCTGAGAGAGTGAGAAGGGGGGTGAAGCCTGTGTTATATAAACAGCGGGGCCGGTGCTGTTCAGGAGAGGGAAGTCTGAAGAGAGTCTGAGGAGGGGGGGTTTGTGAGAGGGTTGAGAAGTCTGAGGAGTTGGGAGCGGGAGTCTTGTCTGGGAGAATTGGAGAGTGCAGTCAGAGGAGGGGGGGAGTTTTCAACGTTTAGAATCTTTTAACATTATCTATTTCCCTACCCTTAATTGGAATTCAATAAGCTTATTTCATTTTTAAAACTTAAAAGGAGTTGTCCGAATAAGTTACCCTGAAGAGGTTGGTGGCAGCGGAGGAGATTAAGAGTGTTGATTTTTGAAGCGCTTGCAGAGGTGGTGGGCGGTTCAAGGTGGAGGCGGGTGTGTGTGTGTGTGATACCTTCCCAATCCACATGGCAATTAAGCTAAGAAATAATCCTTCCATTGGCGCCAATTGAAGCTTTTTTCCTAAGCTTAGTTGCGTGGGGTGGGAGTCAACTCACAGGAGGATTCCCCTACAGCAAGGCTCAGATGCTTCATAAGGCAATACAGGGCCAGGACAGCGTGGGGCCTCTGTGCTGGTCCCAGGCACTCCATGTTCCCCATCTGTATTTGGGACTGAAAGACCCAGGAAAAGCGTGGGTGCATGGAGGGTAAGTTGTAAGCAAGCACAATTCTGACGTTGCACAAAATCATCACCCATCATGTGACATGCCTGTTAAGGCATCAGCCTTAGCTTCCTGGCTTTTTGGAGTTTGAGCCAACATGGGAGAGCTTTAACTCAGGTCTTAAACCGGCAGTCTTTCTAGGCTCCCTCTATCTTCTCCATGCAGTCCAGTCCTAGCTCCATCTTTCCCCTTCTTCTGATCCCCACCCCCAAGCCTGCTTCTACTTTCATTCCTAATCTTCTTTGTTGCCCCCTTTCCTCTACCTCCTCTGCCCCATTTGCCTCACTCCTCCCAGCATTTAGACATGGAATTGTGCACTGCTTTATTTTATTTTGAATCTTATTGATGGAGTTAATGATGATTGATAAATGGGGTGATTATTCATAGATTCATAGATTTCATAATAGAGTTGGAAGGAGCCTACAAGGCTATCGAGTCCAACCCCCTGTTCAATGCAGGAAACTAGAGGAGGGGTCTCCCATCCAAGTAATAGCCAGGCCTGACCCTGCTTAGCTTTCCACGCTCAGACAAGCTGAGCCAGCATTAATTGAAGGGGAATTCATTAAATTTTGGAGCCAGATCTGGGTGGGAATTGGGAAACTAATTGGGGATGACCCCGGCTTGCTTTTGGATTACCACTCTGTCAATTTTTTGAAACTCCATTTTGGTGCAGAAGTTTCCATTTTTAGGTGTGTGTGTGTGTGTGTTTGTGCGTGAGAGGGGGTGGGGCAGCTCATGAAAAACCCTACCAGTCCCTGTCCTTTTTGCATTTCTTTCCACACCACTACAAAGTAATTTTAATTGAAGAGGTGACATAGTGGTGAGAGTGTTGGACTGGGACTCGGGAGATCCAGGTTCTAGTCCCCGCTCGGCCATGAAACTCACTGGGTGACTTTGGGCCAGTCACTGACTCTCAGCCTAACCTACCCCACAGGGTTGTTGTGAGGATAAAATGGAGAGGAGGAGGAGGATGATTATGTAAGCAGCCTTGGGTTCCTTGCAGGAAAAAAGGCAGAGTATAAATGTAATAAATAAATATTGATTTGGGATGATCTGAGGCAGGGTGCAAATTAACTGAATAATTTATTTTATGTGAGTGTTTTGGATGAGAAATTAATTGGCTGGCTTAGCCTTCTGTGAAATTTAAACAATCCCTAGTAATTATTTCTAGATCTGCATATATAGATATAAATTAGCAGATTCAGTTTCTATGCAGATTTGCCTCCTTATGGGCCTGGGTCCCAAATTTTTTAAGTGCCTAGCAACACCCCTGGCCATTAGACTCACAAGAGTATGATTTTATTTATTTGTTACATTTATATCTCATCTTTTCCTCCAAGGAGCCCAAGGTGGTGTACATGATCCTCCCCCTTTCCATTTTGTCCTCACAGCAACCCTGTGAGGTAGGTTAGGCTGAGAGTCAGTGACTGGCCCAAAGTCACCCAGTGAACTTCATGGCCGAGTGGGGACCAGAACCTGGATCTCCCGAGTCCCAGTCTAACACTCTCACCACTACGCCACACTGGCTCTCACTTGGGTACCAATGAATACAATTGGGTATCTCAGAGACCAGTTCCTTCCATAAAAAGCCTGCTTATTTAGTGAGATTGCCTGGAAAAGACCTTCTCTCTGTGTGCCCACCAGTGGTAGTTAGGTGTATGGCAGATGGGTTGGGCTCGATAATGGCACCTCAGGTTCAGAATGCCCTCCCTAGAGCAGTTTGCCTGGCTCCTACTCTTACCGTATGTGCTTTAGGCTCCATGTGCAAAGTATGGGCTGATACTTTTTAGGAACAGTGATTTCTGCTGGTTATTTTTTTACTGCTGCTCATCCTGCTATTTTCTGGGGTTTCCCCTGTGTAATTGGTTTTGCCTGATTTTTATCTGGTATTTTCTAAGCTGCCTTGTAAACAGCTAGAAGATGGATAAACATTTCTCTAAATGAATGAATGAATGAATGTCCTTTGAAAAATATCTTTATCCTCATATGCCATTTACCTTCATTTCACTTCTTAAATGCCTCCTTAGGATTTAGCCTGTTGTTGCTGCTGCTGCTGCTGCTGCTTATAAAACTGACTGCTTCTTACTTCTGGTAAGGGTGGGCCAGGGCTTCCTTTTAGAGTGAATCAGAACTCTAGATCCAAAGTACTCTGGAGTTAGATTTTTGAATCATGGATCAATCTGTTCTCCCAGTTGGTCCAGACCAACCTTCTATTTAAAATCTTTAAAACTCAGCAGAATCTCCATAATTATTATGAAATTATTAGAATATGCAGTGCTATTGGACTTTTGAACCCATGCCTGACATGACTGGATTAAGCGCAAGTATACACGATAACTGTTTGGAAAGGAAGGCTCTCTTTGTTTCTAAAGCTAACCTTCCTGCGTACGTGTGCTTCTTTTTCTCTGCCAGAGACCTTTATGGCTGATAGCTATAATTTAGTGAATGAGTGTGCTGAAAATCATGCTATAGGTGCCTTCTGGTCTGGCTTGTAGTGATTGCTTCCTCAGAAACCGTGAAAGAAGGGAGAAGAGAAATAAATCGGATAAGACAAAAACACCTGAGTGTTGAAATCGTTCACTGATGGCGCTCACACCATGAGGCAGATGAGTTGCTGGTTGCAACTTTCACACATACCTCGGGCGAGCTGATGATTGTTGTGACTGAACAACAATCTAAGGAACTAAAGAAGTGCTAAGGAAATTGTGTGCGTGCGTGCATGCACACACAGCCAAAGGAGGGAGCAATCCTGAAGCCATGCTGGGCCTTGGGAGGTGACCACAGCCAGGGCTGTACAGAGTATATTGGGACTGCCACATTTTTGTATAAGTGGAGCAGTGTATAGGCACAGGAGATTATATCAACAGAATCCCTGTATCCAATGTAGTGGTGTTATGCTAAAAACTGATTGCATGGAAAGGCTTAATATTTTTGGCTGGTCTAAAC
Organism: Shinisaurus crocodilurus; assembly: GCA_021292165.1. Lineage (NCBI taxonomy): Eukaryota > Metazoa > Chordata > Lepidosauria > Squamata > Shinisauridae > Shinisaurus > Shinisaurus crocodilurus. Next base: position 159,773,300 of record CM037876.1, on the reverse strand, counting down.
TGTCATCGTCAATTTACTCTAATTTAGAAGCTGTCTGATTCTTTGTCATCCTCTTAGTTTTAGCACCCACTCTCCAAAATATATAGAACCTAAACTACGGTCCAATTACCCCCTTCTTCTCAGGTGCTTTAATATGCTCTTGAGCTTCTATTTACACATCCTTGTTCTGTTTGCTCATATAATTGCTGCTAGACTGTATGTTAATGGTTTGAACTTTATCTGTTCACAAACACTGCAGATAATTTCTTCTGCTCAGTAAGGTACAGCTTATGATTAATACAGGGATATTGACTCCTACAGTGTTTCCTATCAACAGCCTCAGTTATGAACAGTTCACCCCAAACATTCAACACTCATATTACTAAATGTGAGTAGAGGCATATGGATTTTGTTAAATCCATTCCATCTGTATTTTGTGGATTGTCAGGCGTCTTTCGTTCCATCATCCTCTCATTGAAGGAATCTGATTTTTTTTTTTTTTTTTTAAAACACAATTTCATTCTACTTGGAGTAAATTGCATTAGCGCACTTGTGCAAATGCGCTAATCGGCATTAGTTAATGTTTGTGGTAATGTGAATTAGTGCAAAACCCACCCACCCAAGTGAAAAACCTGTCCACATGTCTGTGGAAACTGTGTGACTCAGACAAAGCCAGTCCATTGCAGAATCTGTAGGTCAGATTCATAGAAATCCAAACTCATTTTAATCCATTGTGAATTCCGCCGACATCCCTAAACCTAACCCCAAGGAAACCTAAAAACAGTTCCAAAGCATCACTCCTCCTACACAATTCTTCTAGAAAATGTGCACACCAATTTTAATTTGCTCACTTAATTCTCTTTATGGAAGGGCTTGTTCACATACGCATAACTTGATTGGCCATCACTTGATTAGTAGAGATTTTATTTATGACTCACAACTAGATACATGCCTTGGCTCTTTGAATGGAATTGCACTGAATTGATGTGAACGTTCTGCATGTGAATCTTGATCTGTAGTTGGTCATTCACATGTGCAAACCACCACTTCATGCCGTGGCCCACAGGCAATGGATAAGTATGAAGCAGCACTGAGGTATCTCTGCATGCTAGTTTCTTCCTGATACCACAAGACTTCTAGATTTATGTATATTTTGTAAATAACTCCTCCAGATGCTATGCTGCAAAAAAGAAAGCAAGAAAGAAGAAATAAGAGAAGATCAATGAGCATAATATTCTTTGTCTTCTCTGTCCACTTATAATGCTATGCCTTTCACTTTTGTCTTTCTAGGCAGTGTAAAGACAGATTCTTTATGGCCATGGATTGTTGCTGGCACCAGCTGAATGTTAGCTGGTAGTAGAAGAAAAATGTTTTCTAATTATGCCTATCATAGGACTTCACACACTGTTTCTGAGTGTATTCATGTATCTCTCAAATACATTATAATCTGCTCCTCCAGCTGAAGCTCCTGAGATGGTTAGTCTTTGGTTTGCACATTCAAAATTCCACCCACCCAGAAGACCCAAAAGCCGATATTTATTATGCTACAGCATTGACTGATCCTCTGACAGAAACAGTGTGTATGAGAGTCCTTCATGATCATGTTAATGAAAGACACATATTAGATCAGGTCTGCACAACTTGTGACCAGTGTGGATGTTCACATGATGACACAATGGCTTTGATCCATGTGGTGTGGGAACTTCTAAAGGTTAAAGCGAGGAAGTGTTAAGAGGGTTGCCACTTTCAACAGGACCTCCTGGGCAAATACAATGTATGTTCTGGCCCTGAGTTGTAGTATTGCAGGAACGGTTACACAGCTGCTCCTATTGACATTTTCCACTCTGTTCCTAATCTGATAAACTTCAATCACATCCCTTCCCTGCCATTTCTTCTCTAAAATGGTTAGGTCTGCCTTGATTTCCGGAATCAGACCTCACACAGCTGACACTTTTACAGTCCTTGTGTAGTTGCCGTTTGAAGAAATCCTCCTGCCTTCTGTGTCTGCTGCTGTTCCTTTCCCCTTTGTTCTTTTAAAAGCACAATAAGGATCTTAATGCCCTGTTAATATTTTCACTCTTTCATTTACATCTGTTCTGATTGCCCGTGCTTTGCTGTCTCCTATATTCCCTCATCTCCTTAGGTCTGGAACAGTTGAGTCTGCAGCTGTCTTCAACAGACTGATTCTCCTTGGGTGGTGTGTTCTTCTGGCATAACCTTCTCATCTCATCGAGGGAGTTTATCTCATGCACGCAGAAAATTGGTCTGCAGCACAGACTGCCCCTGATTTCCATTGTTGAATGTGGTCAGCAGCTATTTTGGTCTTTTGCAGGGTTTGGCATAAACTGCATTCTGTCGTGCGCAAGGGGGATGTTTCCTAGTGACTTTGTCTTTGGGCATCCATTTGTCTTAACAAACACAGTGCTCTTGAGAAAGAAATCTCATATGTTGCCCCTTTTGACGTATGCCACGCTGGACTCAGGACTTAATTGATGCCAGGGCTCAGCTCTGGCATCTGTTTTTGATGCCAGTTCTCCAGCTTGGGATATATTGGGTAAGAATAGAAGGAAGTGGCTTGAAGATGCAGAGTGCATTTCCTAAACCCAGGCTTTCCCAACCTGACAGCCCCCAGATGTGTGGGATTACAACTCTCACCATTCCCAGCCAGCCTGACCATAGGGGATGATGGGAGCTATAGTCAATCACATTTGGAGGGAGCCAGGTAGGGGGACGTCTGCCTTAACCACTGAGTAACTACACAGATGCCTCACACATCAAGGCATAGGGGAATGACGACTCCCGGATCTGGTGGGTGTTCTTTCCAGACATATTTGAGCTCTGGGCCTAGGGATGCCAATTTTGCCTTCTCCCCACATTCAGTTAAAAAGCAAACAAACTCAAGTTCTTCCTATCCAGTTTCATCAATTTGTAAATTCTGGTAACCTCTTATCGAAAAAAATGGACTGAACAAAATCTTACCCACTGGTACTGGCCAAATTCAAGAGGTTATTTCAGCTATTCCTAGCATGGTGAGGAGGACCATGTTGTACCTCCAGCCATATAGCCGATAAGGCTGAGGAGCCTGTCAGAAAAAAAAAAAAAGAGAGAGGTGACAATCCTAATTCAGCTGCACAAACATGGCTGAATATAGAGGGATTCAAACCCAGACTTTTAAGAGCTCAGCACCCAAAGCACTCTGCTTGGATGGACGAATCTGTCATTTTGCTTAGTCCCACGTGCAGGTGTTTAAATCTCAAGTTTTCCCCATCCTATTTATGAAGACATTTGTGAATTTTGGTAGGTTCTTACACACACACGAACAAAATTCTCACCCATCCCGAGTCCCTGCATCTCTTTTTCTCTTAGGAATTAAGCACTGAATTTACTTCAAAGGGAGTTCTACGACTGTATCATAGACTGGGGGCTTTCCTAATTGCTTTAATTGATCTATCTACAAATTGAAAGGGCTTGCCACAGTTCATCTCAGGATGGCAACAACAGAGACTAGAGCTTGGGAAGTGGAATAGTGGATTAGATATCCAAATCAGAGCAAATACATAACTTTCAGGCGTGTTGAATCCACTCCTGTTGCCTTACCCTGTTGCGTAACTGGAATTGAGCCTCATAGTCCCTTTCTGTGCCATTTTTCTCCTCTTTCTTTCTTTCTTTCTTTCTTGGCAGGAGGTGAGCAGCTTGTTCAGCATGTAGGATTGCCATAGCAACAGTATGTGCGTGAGGTCTGCAGTGAATTTCCATATTTATGGACAAACTGTAGATACAATTTGCATGCAGTCTTCATGAAGAAAGTGTACCCCTGCCTGACAGTATCTGCTAGATGCGTTACATTGATCCATTTGAGCAGTTCGCAAGTGACAGTGTGGGTCTTATTCTCCTTCAGGGCAAGAAAATGTCCTCCCACTCTCCCCAAAAGTATATACTGGTTAAGGAAAGTTTATGTGCTTATTATTGCACCGATTTCACATTTTTAAGGAACTGAAAGTCTGTCTGGATAGGTGGTAGAAAGTTTGGTCTGATGATTGGGCAGAAAGAGGGATTACGCAGCCATCTCGGCTTATTGGCACCTGTCATAGCTTTAAATCATTTCCCCAATAGCGAGATGAATTTGATTTTCTCTCTAAAGCAGCATGACAGTGCCTCCAAGAACAAGCGCTGCCTAGTAAGTAATCTGGACCTGCAGCCTGTAGTACCACAAAATGCTATCTGTCTGGCATTTTTCAGTCTAGACCAGGGCTCTCCAACCTTGGGTCCCCAGATGTTGCTGGCCTACAGCTCCCAGCATACCCAGCCAGCATGGCTAATGGCAAGGGATTCTGGGAGCTGTAGTCCAGCAACATCCGGGGACCCAAGGTTGGAGAGCCCTGCTCTAGACTTACTTCTTCGTGCTCGTGTTATTGCATTAGAAATACACCAGAATATATCTTGAAGTTTCATGTCTCACATGGAATTAGGATTTCGGCACACCATTAAAAAAATGCAGTAGGCAGCTCTAAAAACAGTTAAAACCACATTGCTAGACCCACAGCTGTGCCTTATACAACAAAAGATATTAGATTGGTTCCAAATTTAGTCATACGTTGAGCAGACCCATTGAAATCAATGGGGCAAGAACATAAGAAGAGCCATGCTGGATCAGACCAAGGGTCCATCTAGTCCAGTATTCTGTTCACCTGGTGGCCCACAGGATCCCACAAGCAGGACATGAGTGCAAGAGCACCTTCCCACCCATGTCCCCCAGCAACTGGAGCACATAGGCATATTGCCTCTGGCACTGGGTATGTTAGTCAACTAACTTAAGCTCCAGTGATTTCAATGGGTCTGCCTTAAGTATGACTAAATCAGGATCCATCCCACTCGTTAGAACCCACTGGTATCCTGCCTGCTTTCTCAAATGTGGCATTGTGGATTATATAGCGAATCACATGCCATCTTAGTTTGTATGTTATTGGCTTTGTAGTAAAGTAACCTAATTATGGTGAGAGGTTGAAACTCATAGAAATTTAGTCATACCATTTAATTTTGGGATATATCTCCAGCATTTGGGCACTGTAACAGCAGGCAAACCAATACAGAGAGCTCCTTTAGGAGTTTAAAAACTGTACTCCAACATGGGAAAACAATTTATGCTCCCAAAAACCGAACTAGGCATGGAAGACATGCTACGTTTCTGTGTTAAAGTGGTGAGGGGGAAATCATATGAGTGACATTTCTTGGTAGAAAAGCAGGGTACGAATCAAATAAATAAATCAAATAATTAATAAATAAATATAATAAGGCTGCAAACTCAGTCCTATATAGTGATTTTAATATGTTTTGCATTATGCTTTCCATGAAAGAGATTTCCGGTGACTCTGAAAAGAGGATACGTAAGTGAAAATTGGTGGTTATGTTTGACACTAGTGCTTAATGCAATGAGTTATTGAAATGTGAGATAATGAATTGCTCTTTTGTAATTGCAAAATCATCATATAAAATCATTTTGAAAAGTCAATAATTTGGGGAGCAATTCCAAGGTCCCAGGGAGGGACCGGTGAATGCTGTGGATTTCCCTCTCTGTGAAAGTCTGCTGCTTGAGACATCCCTGGTTCTGGGGTGGAAACCTTCTCCTCTACCCATGGTCCAGGACACTCCTGGGGCATGTTGGGGGAAGCCTTGGATCCACTGGATCCAAAGCTCCTTCCTTTCCAAGACACTCCCTCCCCCCAGAGAGCCAAAAAGGTATGGCAGGCCTGAAGCTGGCACACTTATTTTCCCTTCCATACATGTCAATGGGATGGAAAATTTATGAAAGGTTGAATGATCAGGCAGGGATGTAAAAATCTGCCTGACCACCTTCTGTCCCTGCTGATGTGAGCTGGCAGGACTTAGGGAGGGCAGTTTCTCCACAACCTTAAGATTGTTCTGTAAATTACCTGGGCAGCTCTCTCTTCAACTCAGCACTCCCTGCTTTCCCTGTCCACCATCAATTTCCTGCCAATTGCCTTTTTCTCCTCTATTGTTCTGTTTTCTATTGGCTTCTTGTGGGTTAGAGCGATGGGGAAAATGTTGGTTTTATTGTGTCTTAGTTGTCCGACCATCTTGTAATGTTAAGGTTAAACTCAAAACAATTTTACAAATTCAAAAGGGAGGGGGGAAAGTAATAAAAAATCAGTTAAAGTTAGTGTAACAAGAGATTCTTGATGTAGCAAGAAAACGGAAAGTTCATCAAGTTTTCTCTATTACTGACTAAGGAAGTGTGAGATATGACTTTAAATGATATGTTGACTTGTGGTATCAAATGTTAAAAGGGGCAACTTAAGAAAAACAATTTTAAGGATATTTGGGGATTATTTTTGGATTTTGTGTTAAATAAGGGGAAAGGGAGCATGCCATGTCAAGATATGTTGTATTTTTTGAATAATGAATAACAATTGATTATAGAGATAGAATGTATCATTTGGTCCTGTAGTGATGGGAAAACTATATAAGTTGTATGTATGTTATGTTAGTTGTTTTATATATTGTTTGAAAAAATTCATATATATATATATATATATATAGAGAGAGAGAGAGAGAGAGAGAGAGATTCTCGATGCTTGTTCTTTTCTCGGTGCACAAGCCTTAAAGAATAATGCTTTAATTTTGAATAAATAAGAGGAAAATCAGATAATTCAACATTCTGTATTCTAAAATAGAGAGATTCAAAAGTTTAAAATGTTCACTCTTCTACAATTAAATATGAGAAGGCAAATCTGGAATGCATTTTATTTCTCCTGGGGGGGGAAAATAATTTACAAGGAAGGCATTGCCCCCGCTGCCCCTTAAGCAAATCCATTAAAATCAGACACATTTTTAATTTTCTTCTTTCCTGCAGGGGAGATAACCTTGCTAAGGGGGATAGCTGCACACTTGTTCATTTTTTGTTTTTGTTAAAAAAAAAAAAAAGAAGTCAGGAAGAATGTCTATTCCAGTACTCTTTTTTTTTTTTTTTTTTAATGAAGATACGAAATGTGGACAAAATGGGATGGGGTTAGGAAGATGTAGTTTTGCTTATTTTTGTTCTGCTTTAAGAAAATACACAGCAACATGGGGGCTATATTATAATACAGTATATGAGCACATCCTCTAACAAAGCCATGGGGAACCCAATTAAAACAGCTTGGACATGAGGAGGAAGGAAGGATTAGTGTTGCACATCTGTGAGGACCGTGATCCAGGGATAATCCTCTAGGACCCGGATCCAACTATACATGTGTGAAACCCTATCCAATACCCTGCAATTAGGTACACCATCAACTGTTTCGTGGTGGGGCTGGTTATGACATCAAGGAAAGTTTTTATAGCCAGTTGGACACTCTTTTGTCAGAGATACCTAAGGAAGATAAAATTATCCTCCTCGGCGATTTTAATGCAAGAGTCAGGCGTGACTTTGATTTATGGCCAGAAACTATTGGAAAAGACAGAGTTGGTAATAGCAACCCGAATGGACTCTTACTTTTGTCTATATGTGCAGAGCATAATCTCACTATTACAAACACGCTCTTTCGACAAAAGAATAAGTTTAAAACATCATGGCAGCACCCACGGTCAAAGCACTGGCATCTTCTGGATTATGTAATTGTCTGTGTTAGAGATCGCTGCGATGTACTTCTTACTAGGGCCATGGTGAGTGCCGACGACTGCTGGACAAACCACCAACTAATCCGGTCCACAATGGTTATCAACATTGCTCCCCAACGTAGGCTTCAAGGAAGGAAACCAAGGCGTAAAATGAACATCCACGCCCTTCAAGATCCTATTAAGCAAACTTGTCTTCAATCACTTCTTAAGGAACAATTACCTAAGGAACCTCCTGACAACATTGAGGACCATTGGTCTAAGCTGAAAACCTCCATTACTGCAGCTTGTGAACAAACTATTGGATATGAAACTAAGAAACATCAGGATTGGTTTGATGAAAATGATAATGAGATTAAATATATAATTGACCAAAAAGGGAAAGCCTTCCAAATATGGCAAAATGATATTAACTGCGCTGCCAAGAAAAAAATCTACGCTAGCGCAAAGGCTGAGGTACAAAGAAGAACAAGAGAACTTAAGAACGCTTGGTGGAAAAAGAAAGCTGAAGAAATTCAACAATTTGCAGAATCTCATGATGCACGGGGCTTTTTTAAGGCCACAAGGGCCATTTATGGACCAAAAACCTATGGTACAACCCCTTTACAATCAAAAGATGGCACCAAACTCTTAAAAGACAAAGAGTCTATTGCACTGCGTTGGAAAGAGCATTATTATGACCTTTTAAATCGTGAATCTAAGGTGGATAAAGAGATTTTCTCGCAAATCCCGCAAAAACAAATTAGAGAGGAACTTGCAATACTCCCCACTTTGGATGAAGTAAAAAAAGCCATTAATCAAATGAAGAACAACAAAGCTAGTGGACCAGATGGGATTCCTGCTGAAATCTTTAAAGAAGGGCCCCCCGAACTTGTACAACATCTTCATAAACTCATCGAAAAAATCTGGATAAGAGAAGAGATCCCAGAAGACTTCAGGGATGCCATAATTATCACCCTCTTTAAGAAGGGTGATAGAACAGACGGTGGAAACTATCGGGGCATTTCTCTCTTAGCTACTGCAGGTAAAATATTTGCTAGGATTCTCGCAAACCGTCTTCTATCTATTTCAGAAGAGATCCTCCCTGAAACTCAATATGGTTTCTGCCCCTCTAGAGGGACAGTAGACATGATTTTTACTGCACGTCAGCTCCAAGAAAAATGCAGGGAGCAAAATCAACCCCTTTATATGGCATTTATCGATTTGGCTAAGGCCTTTGATACTGTAGACCATACAGCTTTCTGGACTATCCTTATGAAAATTGGATGCCCCAATAAATTTGTGAATATCTTACGACTTCTCCATGACAACATGACGGCAACGGTTTTGGACAACAACGGCTCTCATGGTGCTCCATTTAAAGTGGGATCAGGTGTTAAACAGGGATGTGTTATCGCCCCAACATTATTTGCTATTTTCATCGCCATGATTTTACATCTTGTCGAGGGGAAACTTCCCACTGGTGTGGGAATTATATATCGAACAGATGGAAAGCTTTTTAATCTCAGCAGACTGAAAGCAAAAAGTAAGGTAATTACAACCTCCGTTGTGGAACTTCAATATGCTGATGATAATGTGGTCTCCGCACATTCAGAGGATGATCTCCAAACTATCCTAAATGCTTTTGCAGAAGCATACGAAAAACTTGGTCTCTCACTTAACATCAAAAAACCCAAAGTGCTTCATCAGCAAGTGCAAGCTAACCCTTTGGTGATGCCATCTATCCAGCTTGGCGGGGCAATACTGGAAAATGTAGATCATTTTCTCTATCTTGGCAGCTATCATTCTGTTACAGCTAACATCGACAGTGAAATCCAGCATCGTTTGAGCTCCGCAAGTGCCGCGTTTTCTCGAATGAAACATAGAGTGTTCAAGAATCGGGATATTTGTAAGAAGACCAAAACACTGGTTTATGAAGCCATTGTATTACCAACTTTATTGTATGCCTGCGAAACATGGACTATCTATAAACGTCACTTCCACCTCCTTGAAAGGTTTCATCAACGTTGCCTCTGGAAAATCCTGCGAATTACTTGGGAAGATAGGCGAACAAATGTCAGTGTACTGGAAGAAGCAAAGACTACTAGCATTGAAAAAATGATCCTTCAATGCCAACTTCAGTGGACAGGTCATGTTGTTCGAATGCCTGACTGCCGTCTCCCAAAGCAGTTACTTTATTCCCAACTCAAGGATGGAAAGCGGAATATCGGTGGTCAATATAAGAGGTTTAAAGATGTTCATAAGGCTAATCTAAAAAAATGCAATATAAACATCGAAAACTGGGAAGCTCTGGCCCATGAACGATCTAAATGGAGGTTGGCCTTTCACAAAGGTTCCATGGACTTTGAAGAAGCCCGAGTGCAGGGTGAAAGGGAGAAACGTGCTAAGCGAAAAGCACGTCAAATGAATCCTTTACAGGACCATCTTCCATCTGGTAACCTGTGTCCTCACTGTGGGAAGCTGTGTGGATCTAGAATTGGCCTCCACAGTCACTTACGGACCCATCGCTAGAGTTCTGTCCAAACTAGCAAACTGTGCTTAGCACTCATCCTGCAAAGATGAGATGCGCTCATGTATTCCCTGAACATGGAGTATTACATCCCCCAAACGTATCCTGCAAAGTAGAATCAGAAGCCATAATCAACCAGACACGGAGCGCCTTGGCATCCTGTCAAGTGCAACCCTGAGCGTGCACTTAGCGTTGCACTTGAAGTCAAGATGGCTGCTGGTGGCTGAGCGAGCCACTGCCGCTTAGATTATATGTAAAACACAGACCAGCAACAACAGCAGTGGATACAATAATATCTTCATAAACCAGCTTTGAACTCATTATCTTTCAGGCAAGGAGAAGCATCAAAGGATACGGAAGGTAAACCTTGATATTTGCTGATATATCAAGTTTGAGGACCGGGAGAGACATCAAGGGAAGCAAACAAATTCACCTTGTCATCCTCTTCCCCTTCCCACCTCTCTAGCCTGAGCGAATCTTTTCAGGACCCAACTTGATATTATTTTATTCACTTTTATAGGGAGTTTTTCTTGTCTTTTAGCTTGTGTATCCTTTTTAACCAGAGTTACTTTTTTAGCCTTGCTTTTATCTTTTTAATTAAGGGAGTCTGTCGAGTTGGCCAGGGCAGCTGTGGGGAGTAAGAATTAGAAAGCAGATAAGTTACTTTAATTAAGCGGTGAAGTGGATTGTGGACTGTGTTGAAATTTGGAAGCATGGTATTTACAAGAAAGACTTATAAAGATTTGGGACTCATCCCTTGCCCACAGAATCGTTCTCCAGAGCCGCGGAAGAGACAAATTAAAATTACTCAGTTTTTTAAGCAAAAGGAGGAAGGGGGAAAGAAGAGCGAACAATGTAAGTCCATACAGGATGATTCCTTGCCTGAATTCACTATGCTGGACTGGTCAGTTGATCTGAAAGGTGCCATACAAGAGCCCAGATCTATGATGTCCTCGCTAGATCTGGCATCAGAGCTGGCCCTTGCTAAGATCCACGCCTCCATACTGGGAGCACAGCGGGAAGATGAGGCAGAGCAAGTAATTAAAGTAGACATTGTGGATGAATCTTCTCAGAATCAACCTTTTAAGTGCGCAACCAACACTTTAAAGAAGAACTACAACTCAATCTCCATGCAAGCAGAGGTTGTAGGGAACAAATATCTTCAGATAGAAGGATGGTTTCTCATGATATCTAAAGAACTAGTCCTCATTAAAAACTTTTTGGCAAAAAGCAATAGGTTGTTAACTACTCTGACTGAATAATTTAAATTGCAGGAGAGGGATCAGCAGGCAAAAGGAAGTGATGATAGTGAAGCCCAAACACAGTCGTTAAATGAGAAGATTCCGGACATTACGCTCAACATCTGGGGCCCTCCTCCGATTGCCACCTCCAAGAGAGGCTCGGTTGGTGGCAACGAGGAGGAGGGCCTTCTCGGTGATAGCCCCCCAATTAGACCCACCTGGCGCCAACCTTACTATCTTTTCGGCACCAGGTTAAGACTTCCCTCTATGCCAAGGCATTTAGTTAGGAGCTTGGAATAGCACGGAGGGGATTGTCACCTGCAGGCTCAGTTTTATTGGCTTTTGTATTGTTATTTTAAACTCTGGAAAATCCTGCGAATTACTTGGGAAGATAGGCGAACAAATGTCAGTGTACTGGAAGAAGCCGGTATATAAATGAAATAAATGAAATGAAATGAAGATAAGTAAACCTCCAAAGAATCATTTTAAAGGAGATAATAAAGTGGTGCAAAATGGGGATCATAAGAAACAGAAGAAAAGAAAAAACATTTAAAAACATTACAAAGCGGGAGAAAAAAGTCCGGTGCTGTCGGAGAAAGGATTTCCAGAGGCTGTTTGACTTGCTGGGCATATCTGCAAAAGCTAACCCTATTAAGTCACCACAGAAGGAGCATGGGAAAAAGAAAAAAAGGAAAAAGAGTAAAAGGTTGATCAAAGACTATTCTCAACAGTGTGGCGTGGAAGCAGATCTTGTCTCGAGCAATGTGTCCAGTGAGCAGGATTTGGACCTGTTGCCAGGACCAGTGCAAGGCAGTTTGGCGCCCTAGGCAAAATCAGATATTTAGCCCCCCCCTTCCCACTTGACTCAGACCTGTACGGTTAAGCACAGCGGGAACTGCTGGAGGCGAAGCGAGGCACCCTGGCTGATCCGGAGCTGTTTTGGAGCATGGGTGGAGGGAGGGCGAAAAGAAGGAAGAAAGAGGGGGAAGGACGGCAAAAGAAGGGAGGAAAGGAAGAGGAAAGCGGTGCGCATGTACGCGAAAGAGAAAGAAAACCACAGAAAGATTATTTTAAAAAAAGATTAAGGGGGGGAAGAGGGGGGGAGACTGATGAAAAAGGAAAGAAAGAAGAAAGACAGACAGAAAGAAAGAGGAACACAAAATGAACTGAAGTAGACCATTGGAGAAGGGGAAAAGACAAAACAGATTAAAAGGAAGGAAGAAAAATTAGACTGGCTGGAAGGAAGGGGAGATTTTAGGGAAGGAAAGCCAAGCGCGGTGTGGACCCGCGGCTCGCTCTTCCTTCCCGCCTGCGGTTTTGCCGATGCCCTGCCCGAACTGCGCGGGGCCGACCGGGCTGGCCTCTCCCACTCTGCTCCCATTTGCCTGATTGCATAAACGCGTCATTATCCAGAGCGAGGGCTCTCGCGGTGCGGGAGGGGGGGCGCGAAAAGGGCTGCTTGGCTGTTCCAATCCTCTTCGATTGCGAGCCCTAATTCATCACCGCCTCCCCACCCCCACCCCGATCGATTCATTCGTCCCTGGGCGGAGCGTTTCTGCGCCCTCTTTAGCCATGCGCCCTAGGCAGCTGCCTAGTCCGCCTAGTGGTAGCGCCGGCCCTGCCTGTTGCAAGATCCCTGGGAAGATGTTCTTTGTAAGGCTCAGGTAAAGTTGGAGGACAACGAGCTGTGTATAAAGCTGGGCGATGCTCCTCACTCTTCAGAATCAGTGCTGCATTTAGCGTTAAGAACTAACTGGAACTTGGTGATGATTCCGTATAAGCTGGTGTTTGTGAACTATCCCAAACCCTGGGGTTTTCTCGCCCAGTCAGTTCATGTCTCACATTTTTTGTATATTGTCAACAGAGTTTTGCCAGGAGCACTGCACTCTAATAATATTGTGAATATAGAATATTTGTATTATGATGGCATAAGAGCACATGCTGTTGTTACATTTAGAGACCAGGGCATAGCTAGCTTTATTTATAGAGCAAAGGAGGCGTTTTTAGCAAGTAGTTTAGTTTTAGCAAGATTTTTTGAAAATCAGGCCCCTTTGGCTCCTTTACTTGACGCTCCAGTCAGGAAATCCAGTGATAACAAGGTGGTAATCAGGAATCTCACTGAAAATCTTATTGATTTAAATTGGTCTCATGACCACAACCAAGCCCCTATCAAGTTAGAGAATCAGGGCAAAATGAGGATTAAAGTAAATCCAACACTAGAAGCGCAACAAACTGAATGAAAGTCTTGTTTTTTTCATCTCAGAGGAGAAAGCTCTCCTGAACTCCTTTCAGGCCTTGCCAGATTTTGCACAGGCAGAGATTTTGGAAAGGCTAGATTTATTGAAAAAACATCTAAGGGAAATAAAGTCATGTGATGGAGGTGGAAATAAAAAAAAGGAGTTGTTGTCACCAGTGGTGGCTGCAGGTGATGGGAGACAGGCTCAGGTCCCAATAAGTAATTTAAAGAGGAGTACAGATATTGCCCGGGCTTGAACCAAATTAAAAGTGACTGCACTGTATGGGTGTTACACGAACCCTTACCTGGCTCGTGGTTCTCCGCAGCTTGTCCTTCTGCGGCAGTGGCCCGATCTCGCTCTTCTGAGCGGCGCAGAGCATTCTCCGCGCCGCTTGGGCCACCGTTGCCAATCGAGCTGATGTCCCCCGTCGCGTCACATCCGGCTGCTCTGGCGCGCTGGACCCCCTCGCTATGTTTTTGGCTGGGGAAACCAGGGCAACAGGGCTGTTTAAGCCCTGTTGCCCTGGTTCCCCCCGCCAAAAACATAGCACGGGGTCCAGCGCACCGAAGCAGGGTCCCGTCGTGTCACTTCCGCCGCGCCGGAAATGACGCGCCGGGACCAGAACAGACGGTGCGGGCGGCTCACCGCGGAGAGGCGAGCCTCTCCAGGACCCGGTAGGCCTGCACGAGCCTCGCGCAGGCGCGAGCGGGGCCGAGTTCGGCCCTGCTCAGCCCACGCAAGCCAAAGTGTAACATCCCTACCACTGTACCTAAGCTTAAGAACTGTGTTGATTCAAGTGGTATAAACTGGGAAGCTATGAGGTACCTGGACGATGGGGAGCTGGGATGTAGTAAGCCATTCAATGTGCCCATACTTCCTAAGATAGACATCATTCATCCTATAAGATCAAATGTAAGTGTATTAAGCCCCTTTATGGATGAATTGATGTGTCTTGACATGGAACACATTCAACATATTAATCAATCGGAAAAGGTAGATAAAAAGAGTTGATACAGTGAGTTAGTTGATACAGGGTTGGGGGATACGATACTAGCCTGCACTTCACCGCAAGTGCATTTTATCGCCCAGAATCATACTTGTGTTAGCTGGCCAGTTAAATTCCTTTCATGGGATGTAGCCGGCTGGAGGGCTTGTCAGCAGGGAGTCGATTTGAAGGAATTCCTTTTTAATTTTGATGTTATTGCCCTTCAAGAAACTTGGCTCATAAATAATGAGAATATTCTTCCGGTTTATATAATATGGACTGAATCAGCTTGGAAAATTAAAGATAAGGGTAGAGCAGTCAGAGACCTAACAATTCTTGATAAAGAAGATTTAGGCTGGGTAGGTGAGTTGTTGTTGAATATTTTTGTTCCCCAAAATTGTATTGTAGTCAGGCTAGAAGAAACCCCAAGCCTAATATTAATAGTAAATATTTATATACCATCAGTCAACTTGCAGTATTATGCTCATGATGTCTGGTTTCTTTTGGAATACTTGGTGGAGGACTTAGGTACGAGATACCCGAATGACTTAATTATTATGCTGGGTGATTATAATGCCAGAATTGGCTCTAATCCAGCACAATCAGTTGAGCGGTGGCGGTTGGGTCTTCATGAAGGCCTCCAGGAGATCTATTGTTGGTCCTCCAGAGACAAGAAAGTAAATAAAGCAGGTCGGAACCTGCTGGAGTTGACATATAAATTAGGGCTTCAAATTTTAGGGCCTAGTGACTCTAGGCTTCCCTATCCATACACTTATTTTACACATTCTGCTGGTAGTGTTATTGATTATATTTGTGTCTCTAGACAAAAGTTTCACCTGTTCCCAGGAATTACGGTACATATTAGAGAAGAGAGTGATCATCAGTCCATATCAACTCATTTAATTTTAGAATCTGATCGGAGACCACTGTCTCAGTTAGACAAGCATGTGACAAGTAGGTCGGACATAGTAAATGAGAAAAGATTAAGATGGGAGCAAGTGAATACCCTGAATCTTAAGTCTTGCCTGAGCTCAAATGAGGGAATAGCTCTGGGAAATCTGATATGTGCCTTTGAGACAAATATTGAATCTGTCTTGTCTGCATACCAGGTAATTTGCTCAAGAATTAAACACTGGTTATTAACCAGGGTCAACAGAAAGGGTCCAAGGAATATAAAATGTACCTGGTTTGATGCAGAATGTAGAGAATCAAGGAAAGGAGTGAGAAAACAAATGAGAATTGCCTGTGATTCTTCTGATAGTGGAGCTCATGCACTTATGCTCAAGCTTAGGCGAAATTATAAGAAATTAATTATAGATAAGAAAGCTAACTATTATGCAAAAAGCTGGGCAGATCTGGAACAGGCGGCTAGAAACAGAAACTCAGCAAGTTTTTGGCGTAATGTTTCGGCCAGACTTAGTATAGATAATCACTGTGTATAGATTCCTGTCTCTGCTAAAGCATGGGAAGATTTCTATTTTGAATTATTTAAGGATAAGGTAAATGGGGAAAGAACAAACTTCACAGAAGATAACCTTAGGAATATTGATGACCTCCCTAAATGGCCTCCAATCTTAAAACAGGAAATAAAGCCCCTTATTCTATCACTAAAGAACAATAAAGCCCCAGGTGAAGATCTTTTGCCTCCTGAACTCTTCAAAGACAATGTTGACTGGTGGGCTACTGTTCTTGCAGGCCTCTTCACCCACATAAGCAATACTGGTCGTATACCTAATGGATGGAAACTTAGCATAATAATTCCTTTATTTAAAAAAGGCGATTGTAGAGACCCTAAACTATAGACCCATCAGTCTAATTGATATCCCTGCAAAAATCTATGCTAGGTTTCTATACCAAAAATTAGAGGAGTGGGCTGAAGAAAACGCTATTTTAGCAGAAGAGCAGGCTGGCTTTAGGCAAGGAAGCTCTGTCATTGATAATTGTTTCGCCTTATCCCATTTGATATCTAAATACACTACAAAGGGTGGACAGCTTTTTACCGCATTCATTGATTTAAGTGCCGCCTTTGATTCAATTAATAGAAATCTTCTCTGGGAAAAACTGACTAAAACAAACATTGATCAGAGACTCCTTTTTCTTATAAAGATCCTCTATACAGACACTAGTCTAAAGGTTAGAACTGGGGTAAACCAAGCTTTAACAAATGAGATCCCCACAAGCAAAGGAGTTTGCCAGGGTTGTATTCTTGCGCCATTCCTTTTTAATTTCTATATCAACAATGTAGTTTCCACACTTCACAGCCAAGAGCTTCATATGCCAAAGGTTATGGATAAATCGGTGAATATCCTCTTATATGCGGATGATATGATTTTGGTATCCACCACACAGGTTGTTTGCGGAGGCTACTGAGACAATTTAGTTCTTACTGTAGGGAAAATGACCTAGTGATTAATAGCAAAAAATCAAAAGTGCTATTTTTTGGTAAGAAAAAGAAGAGATATAAGTGGTTCTTGGACTCAAATGAAATTGAACAGGTGGAATCATATATTTACCTTTGCTTAGCTTTTACTTCCACAGGATCCTGGGCATTGCAGCTAAAGAGAAATACGGTATGCTAAAGGAAACTGCTTGCGCTCAATCTTTAAACAGGCTCCTGAATTATAGACAACCTGGTTCTCTCTTGCCAGTCATTAATGTGTACAAGGCAAAAGTGTTGCCAGTACAAATTTATGGTGCTGAAATCTGGGGGTCTTCCAATAGCAAGGAAATAGAAAGGGTCCAAAATCACTTTTTACGTATGATTTTAGGGGTGGCACCAGCCTGTCCAGCATATGTGCTCAGATCTGAATTTGGAATCATGGCAGTTTTCAGATCAAATACATGGTAGGCTATTTAATTATTCATTCAAGCTAGTTCTGATGAGTGAAGCTAGGCTTCCAAAGAAGTGTCTTCTCGAGCAGATGGCTAAAACCTTGGAAACTTCCTGGCTCTATAAATTTATAAAGGTGTTACCAAGCTATGGTTTTAGTCTGGAGACAATAAACATTTCTAGCATCAATATAAGAAATTCTGTTAAATTAAGGATTTCAGATATTAGAAGTCAGACTGATATAGTTGCACTGTCGAATTCAAGGGCCATGAAATGGCTAGCTAGTACTAAATTTCAATTCAAGGAAGAGAAATATTTGTTTTTTGATATGAAACGGGACCAATGTGTAGCCTTTACTCAGCTCCGATTTGAGTTGATGGACACAATGATGCTACAGGGTAGATTCCAAGGTATTCCAATGAAAGATAGATTATGTATATGTGGCAACTCTGCAATAGAAGATTTGGCACACTATTTACTTGAATGTCATTTATATTCAAAATGTAGAGAACATTATCTATCTTTATTTTTGATACGCATGAGAAACTGGACAGTGAAGGATAAACTGTTATTTCTCTTACATGGTTCCAACTACTTTGTATCCCAGAGAGTTGCCCTCTTTGTTCTCAGAGCAGCCAACACAAGGAAAAAGGAATTGGAAAAACAGATCGGCTAATAGATTTTATTAAATGTTTTAATATGCAATGCAAGGGGTTTTATATTGTAGGTTTTATCAAGTGTTAGTTTCAAACTATATTGTATGTACAGTATTTTTCCATGTATAAGACTATACTTTTTCCTAAAATCGTTAGACTAAAAATTGAGGGTCATCTTATACACGGAAGTAAGCCGAGGAGAGAAGCGCGCGGTTGCGAAACTGCCCAGTGGGGGGGGGGCATCTTATACATGGGGGCGTCTTATAGACGGAAAAATACGGTATGTATTGTATATCATTTGACAATTTTAATGCAAAGTAAAGTTTTAAATTTTAATATGATATTCCTAATTATAATATATGACTTTTAATTCTAATGTAAAGTTTCCTTTCCAATATTTGCTTGCTTTAATGTTTATTTGTTTTTGAAATGGTTGGAAGACTTATTCAATAAAGTTATTCTATTCTTCATTCTTCAACCAGAAACGGAAGCATGGTTTCTGGTTCAGGTGAAATGGCAAACCGTAGTTTGCCTCAAACCAGGAATGGAGGAGGAAGCATGTGAGCCTGAGGGTCCAGCCAGGGACATGCATGTCATGCCAAACATGGTTTGGCACAACAAACTATCCTAAAATATTGCTGATGGAGCACTTGGAAAATAGGATGTCCCTGCAACTAGAACCTAGTGGGGAAATATCTGGATCACCTACAAATGGATCACAACTTCTCTGTATCTAGAAAGACCTAGAGCAGGGGTACATAACCTTTTTGGACCTGTAGACACATTTGCCAATTTGAGAAACTGTCCTAGACACCACCACAAAATGGCTGCCTTGAGATGCATGGCTACCCACAAAGGACAAGTGACTTGCCAAAAGACTGAGTACAAGACCAAGGTGAGGTCTGAACCCCAACACACTAAACTCCTTTCAACTCATGCTTTTCAGCACCATCCAAACTAATTTAATTTGTTAAAAAAAAGTGGGAAGGGTAAGGCACCTTGCTCAGCACAAAGAAAGGTGTTCGGGGATACATTGGTGCCCACTGGCACCATGTTGCCTACCCCTGACCTATTAGGCCAAGAGAAATGGATGTTTTAATGATGTAACCAAGACTACAGGGCCATGCTGAAACTAGGCCATAGAGTGTATCCATCATATTCTAGTACCATCCTCTATTTAAATATATTCTATGCAAGCAACAACTTTTTGTAAAATGCACAGTGACATGCATGACAGGGGAAAAAACCAAACTTGTGGCACCTTAAAGACCAACAGATTTATTGTGGCACAAACTTTTGTGGACTAGAAACCACTTCATCAGATGCAGGGTGGGTTATATTAAGTTTGCTGGCATTTATATACTAGGTCATGTGGGGAGCGGGAATTGTAAGCAGTGAGATCAGAGGGAAATGAAAAATGCAAAAGGCACAGATTGTCACAATTACTTTTAAGCTTCAATATATGTAAAATAAGCACAGTGTTTATTCACAAAGTAGTTTTAATGATGTCACACACGTCCTGGTATTGTTAAGCTAATAAATATCTATCATGGGATAAAAACCCATTATCTTGATTCAGGGTACAGGTGATAGAAAATGATTTTGATATATTTTTTTAAATAAAGTGTAATTCAGCAGTTTTATGCTGGAGTCCCCCCTTTGAAGTTCTTTTGTTCAAGAATGGCTAACTTAAGGTCAGTGACAGAAGTCCTATTCAGGTATCAGGCCTACTCGCGTTCAAAGAATGTATGGAGGAGGAGTGGGCCCACCTATGCTGCCTGGCGCTGGCCCCCAATGGCTCCATCCCTGCCAGCTCCACTCTTAACCTTCACACATTTAGCGCAAATTTCTGAAGCAAGATTCTAAGCATGTTATGCTGAATATGCGAAGGTCAGGAGTGGAATCAGCAGGGACTGGTATGTGTGCGTGTGTGTGTGTGTGGGTGAGGTCGATGCATGCACCCCCCCTCCATGCTTTCTTTGAGTAGACCTAATTAATGCCTGAATAGGCTTAGAATGTCCTGGGAGGCTGAAACATTCAACAACTGATTTCTCAATATTGCCTTTTCTGAGATGAGATTAGTGTTCATTTATTCTTTTGCATGAAGGAAAGCGGGAGAGCGGGAGAGAGGGGGCAGTAAACATCTGGGGAAAACGAGCATGTCCTTGTCTGGAATGGATTAGTTCAGAGGAGAAACAGAAATATATAAATAATTGTGCTGATTCTCTGGCAGCTCAGTAGTAGTGACTCTCTCTGCAAGATGCTGTCTGCAGCAAAATGAAAGCTATAGCCCAGGGCAAGCCATGTGCAGTTCTCCAGGCTGTTTCTATTAATGGATTCAGGGATGGTGATGCATTGGTCTTATGTCATTAGAAGGATGGCCATGTGACTGGCTGGTTGGCAGCTGGCCGTGAGGTAAAGATCCAGACCGAAAAGGGAGCTGTCATTCAGCGAGAGCCGCTTGGTTCAACCACAGCGAGAGGGATTGGCCATTGCTGCTGTGGAGAGGGGAGAACCAGTGTCACATATGCAGTTTGACAGAGGAGGTGGTGGATCTGCTGCTCTAAGATTGCTGGGAAAATCTATAGGGACAATTTAGTCTTGCTCAAGGATAATGACTGAATCAGTTTTATATGGCACAATGCACTAAAGTCCCCTGGGGTTTGAAGTAAGTGTTCCTTGAAACTTAACAATAGCCTGGAGGCATAACTTGCCCACCCTGATGTTCATGTTTGGATATGTCACTACTATTCATTTACATTTTTGGGTACTGTACTGCAAAGATGTTATACTGTACTCTGAGAATGAAGATGCTAAAGAGAAACACTTCTTAAAGAGGGGCCCCTTTCTAGGCAGAAATATGTGAATGAATAAAGATGGAGAAGTTATACTATCCCCCCCCCCCCCAGCAACAAATATGTTGTACTTGCACCAGCAGGTATGGTTTGCTGAGCAGAAATGTGTACATGTATTAATTGTTGCCCTTTTTTCTTCCTTTGTTTTGGAAAGATATATTTACAGGAAATAGGGGGGGGGAATAACTTTGGCGGTTTCTGTTGAATTGCTTGACACATTGACCTGGTTTGGATGACACTGTGGGTTATATAACCCTTGGAGTGCCGCAGCGTGTGCCACCCACATGGCTTGTTGAATTATGCGAACCTGGGTGGCAGGGGTTATTTGAGGGTTCAACAATCCTCACATAACCCACTGTTTTAGGGTTATGCGAGGGTTGTTGAACCCTCCAATATTTATTTATTTATTTATTACATTTATATCCCACCTTTTTTCCTACAAGAAACCCAAGGTGGCTTACATAATCCGCCTTCTCTTCCTCCCCATTTTTATCCTCACAACAACCCTGTGAGGTAGGTTAGGCTGAGAGTCAGTGACTGGCCCAAAGTCACCAAGTGAGCTTCATGGCCGAGCGGGGACTAGAACCTGGATTTCCCAAGTCCCAGTCCAGCACTCTCACCACTACGCCACAAATAACCCCCACTTTTTAATGTCTAAATATGCATAGGATTGCACTCTTAGAGACTTTTGTGTAACAGTGGCCCTATCTTCCATTTGTATCATGTTTCTAGATGTTTCTTTTTAACATTTGCATTCCCTCCCCCTGAAGAATTACGGTAATGATAAAAAAAAAAAATGAAGAGAAGGAAGGCCCTATCAAATGTTGATAACAAGTTTTATTTATTTATTTATTACATTTATATCCCACCTATTTTCCTCTTGCAAGGAACTGAAGGTGGCTTACATGGTCCTCCTCCTCTCCATTTTATCCTTGATTAGCACTGGTACTACAAATTGCAATCTGACACATAGCAAGTACATCCATTTATAAAAATCTCTTTTAAAATCCATTTAATGGTAGAGCAATGAGAAATCAATAACCTTGCACTCAAGTAGTGCCTTTTTAAATTAGTGTTGCCATCAATATGTCATAATCATCATTCTTCTTCCTTACCTAAAGAAGTCATTTTCGCTATTACTTCTCTCATTGGCCAGTGTTATCATACAGAGTGGATTTTCACAATATCCCCTCAAAAGATGTTAATAACAAGGAATATTTATTCACTATTACCTGTATAACCACTGCTAATATACAGGGTTGGATCCAGGCTAAGTTGGTTGCACTTACTTAAGACTGTCCTCTCTGCCGAGGCATTTAATGGCTTTTATGGGCATATGGGTGGCCAGCTGTTTTTTCTTTTCTTTTAACAGGTCTAGTTGTATGGTTGCTAGATGCTGTCTTGACAGCCATAGGATAGGTCGGAGTTCCAGTTTGACCTTGGAAATGTGTTCTGAGGTCGGAACTGGAACTCTGACCTTGGAAGGCCCTCCCTCCACCCTTGCAACCAGCGCAGTTATTTCCATGCCAGCTGTGGCTCTGAAGTCGCAAGACCGACTTTGGAGCCGGTGTTGGGCAGGGGTGTTCTGGGGGGCAGGGAAGGGAGGAGTGAGGCTCCATCGAGATACGACATATCCTGGTGGGGCTTCAGTCCCCCCTCCTCGCGAGCACGGGGAAAACACTTAGATGGCCGAAATCAGCTGTCTAACAGTTTTGTGGGGTGGGAAAAGCACGGAGGCAATCTTCGCCTCCGCACTTCTTCCATCCTCGACTGAATGCCCGTAATCCTCCAAGTTCGGAGGGTTACAGGTAGCCACATGGGATGGCGCTGCCTGTTGTTCAGATTGTTTAAATTTTGTTTTAAATTTTGCATTGAAATTTTATGCTGTTTTTATTGTATTTGTATTTTGTAATGTATTTTATTTTATTGTATAAATTGTTAACTGCCCAGAGAGCTTCAGCTATTGGGCAGTATAGAAATGAAAATAATAATAATAATAATAATAATAATAATAATAATAATAATAATAATAATAATATAGTTCACACTGAAATCAGTGAGACTTAGTCATGACTATTTTGTCCCACTGATTTCAATGGGCCTCCAAGTTTGGATCCAAGCAACCATCTTTAGCGAAGTTTTAATTATTTCAGGAGATAGTAGCTCATGGTCAATGGAATGGAGAGCATAAAGATAAACATGAAGTCTGTAAAATATCTTAGAACCAGATGCAACCTTAGTGTCAGAAATGTATTTGGAGAAGTCGCTGAATTTTTGAGCATTTACAAATTTATCTGATCTACTAGTTCTCCAGTCCTAGAGCAGCTAGGCCTGAGAATGATCCTTCCTCTTCTGGTGGAAGTTGTGACAACACACTAGACCAGGAGTGGGCAACTTGCGGCCTTCCAGATGTTGTTGGGCTGTACCTCCCATCAGCCCTAACCAGCACAGCCAATGGTGAGGGATGATGAGAGTTGCAGTCCAACAACATTTGGCGGCCACTAGACCAATGAGCCAATTCATTATTCATTCACTCCTTCATGACTCCATCATCAAGTGATGACTAGTGTGTAAATAACTCAGCCATCACAGAGAGGACCTCTATATCACATGATGTTTCCTTTGTGAACCAGCCGTACCATAGCCTAGCCGCATCATCCTAAACTAAGCTACATATCTCGGTTTACAGAACTGCATCTTGATTTTTGGCAGTCATTTCATGGAAGAGAGATGGACTGTACCCAAAGCTTGGAATGTGTTTGCAATTAAAACTCCAGGCAAGAAACTATAGATAAGATAATGAAAAGTCAAGACATAACCTCTCTGACATTCCAAATGCACCTGTGCATGCCCGAGATAATATGAAACTCTTTTTTGGAGTTACTGATGTTGGAAGGATGCCAAAAGTTACTGGAAGAATATAAAAACCAGTTGGGAATAAATAAGAGCTACGGATAAGTGATTCTTCCGTTGTTATGGTATAAGCAAGATAATTAAACAAGATTATTATATCATATCATTATGTATCATCAAGAGGCATCAGTATGGGGTGACTTTGCTTTTTGTATCCCCCCTGCATCATCAAGACTGAGCTCAGATCATCGGGTATCTGTCTGAGGAGCATACAATTGGTTACGGTGAGTTACTGATGCAAAGGAAAGATCTGACGGGCTTTACTTGATAAGGCAATCATTGCGAACTGGATCAGTAAATGAGCTCCAATGTTTAACCGTACAAACTGTGTTCATGTACTTACTGGCAAACCCTCCTTCACTCTATCAAGTGTTGAACAATCAGGGTCTCTGAGTCTGGTACACATCTGCATGTACATCACTTCCTTGCTCTCCATTTGTTTACTATCTGTTGGATGATGAGGAGATGAATGTATGAAGTGACTGACGCCAATAAAAAGCATTGATTTGGATCTTGAGAAGTATGAGCAGACTTCTGCTTGTGCAATGGCGTTTCCCCATCCCTTCCTCCCCACTGCAAAAGCTGCTCTTGAGAATCAGGGGATGCTCTGGAAGGATGTGGGAAGGGGAAGGGGGAAATCAGGGTTGAAATGGGCAGGGGGAGTTCAAATACCTTTCCACTCACACAAACCACCTTTGCATCCAACCCACTGTGCCTTTGGCGAGGTGAGAGTGCTACTTGCGCGGTTTTGTATCTATCACGGCCCAATCACACTTGCAATTCCCACTCCTGCATTCATGAGCATGTGAGGGGGTGGCGGAGTTGCATCTGCCAACCACATGCCTTGCCGCCGCTGATGTGTGTGCTTGCTGACCACGCCCCATGCCAGCCATGCACGTGTGGCATACTGGAGAGCCAGTGCGGCATAGTGGTGAGAGTGTTGGACTGGGACTCAGCAGATCCAGATTCTAGTCCCCACTCAGCCATGAAGCTCCCTGGGTGACTCTCAGCCTAACCTACCTCACAGGGTTGTTTTAAGGATAAAATGGAGAGGAGGAGGAGAATTATGTAAGCCACCTTGGATTCCTTGCAGGATATAAGTACAATAAGCAAACAAACACCAGTGTGAAGAGGCCACATGTATGTACTGATCCTGGGGCAATCAGGATTATCTCTTGTATGGAGGAGCACTATGTGTGTACATGCATAGACCTGCTTCACATGGCCATTGAATGCATGTTGGGGTGGTGGTGACAGTGAGCATTACTCCATCCCCCCCCCCCCCATGCATGAGGGGTGTTCATTTGAACACCACTGGTATGTTGTGGTAATCAAATTACAAACATACATGTGTGAACAATCCCTAAGTGATGAGAGACTGGGTGCAGTACATGTGCAAACCAGCTATTTGGGGGATTTTGCACTGAAGGCCAGCATAAGGGTGCATGTTTCTGTTTCCCCAGACTAGCAAGAGCTCCTTGCCATTGCATAAAAGTACCATGCAAGAATACTTGCACATCGGTACCAATAGTAGAGAGGGGGAGGTGGGGGCAACTTATAACCCCTGTTTGTGGCATTGAAGGCCCCCTTTGAGCATCCAAGCAGCTGAGTGGGAATAGCAGCGCTGTGCAACATTTCACAGAGGGAAATTGGGATACACACGGAACACTCCAATTCTCATGCCACCCAAATAATGCATTGGTCTTCACTGCCTGCTCTATACTGTATGCATTTACTCTGCAACAGTCAGTCTGGCACCAAAAGGTCCTTGGGTGAACAACAGTACACTTGGGAAAGCCTAATGGTCCTTCAATATACTATCAACTGCTCAGGATCTCCCTCAGCAATCGCAGCCTGTGAAAAAATGACGAGGCGTGTGTGCTGCCCTCCTTACGGGCATCGCTCCCCCCAAAAGAGAGGACCAAAAGGGTGCAGATGTGCATAAAATCTGCATATGCTAATTCATATGTATAGACGCAAATTTAGAAATAATTTAAATTGAAATAGAATGCCTCTCACCATAATGGGGAAGGCTGTGACCAGATGACCTGTGTGTGTGCTTATCTTGCTCAGTCTGCTGTCCAGGTGCTAGCTGTCGATGGGCAACTAGGCCCCAGCTGCTCTCATTTCTTAGGGTACTTTATCTTTAAATTAGACGTGAACTGAACGGCACTTCAAATATAAGATGACTTCAAATAGAGGTCTGTCCTTGGTAATGTAGGACACATGGCCACCCTAGCGTATATGTTTGCGCATTAGAGAGAACCTCTAATGCTGGGGCCTAGTTAGAGAGAACCTCTCAAACATTTAACTTACCGTACTTCCTTACTTCTAGAGACCCTGGGAAAAGCCCTGGCTCTAGCAACTTGACACTAATGCTATTTTAATAAAGCATCCCCCAGTCAGGACCAAATAGGGGCAGTGACTTACAGGGAGAGGGACCAGAAAACAGTGATGGCCCTTAATAAATAGGGACAGTTGGAGTGTATGCAAACCTACCATACTATTTTCTACCATACTATGTTTTGTCTGGCGCTGGTCTCAACCATACGATTTCTCCCTGTTTGTTAGTCACAGAATGCTGTTTCTGCTCTAGTGGTTCATGCTACTTTTCTTTGAAGAATTTGCAGCGAGAGCTTTTAGTTTAAGTGTCCCAGCCCCTAGCAATCCTTTGCCAACCTTTTGATTAAAAAAAGAAAAAGAAGCAAACATAAATATTGGTTAATGGATTTAAAAAAAAGTCACGTTAGGGAAAATGGTCCAGTTGTTTAAAAGAAACGAACGGATTTTTCTTTTCACATAAATATGGGCCCTTTTAATTTATCTTAACTTTCATGGTTTTTGCTCCATGCCTTTTGATTAATGGCTTCTGAGCCTTGCCAGCGTGGATTTATAAATGCTTTTTAGTAAGAATGCTGGTGCTGAAAAGAATATTAACACCTCCAAATTAAAGAAGAGCCATTGCAATTTTTCATTCTTTATCCTAAATGTGAGCGTTCTTGCTGTACTTTAAAAATGAATTATCTTTGGATGTATGGATGTGTGCCTGTGCGTGCGCCTGTGTGTGTGTGTGTGTGTGTGTGTGTGTAGTATGTAAATTGGTGCCTGTGTTGTTCAAAACTGAAGTTAGGTACACTCTAGGAACCCGCACCACCTCCGTCCCCGCAAATCAAATTCTGGGATAAGAAAATTCAAATTGGGCACTCAAAGTAAATTATGTACAACCTGAGTCTGGCTGCAATATTTAGTTTCTTGGTGCTGCTGGAATATTGAAGTACTGAATTGGAGGTTTGCATTATGAAAGCAGAGAGCAGGGGAACAGTAACTTAGTGTAATCCTATGTATGGCTACTGAGAAGTAAGTGGTATTGTGTTCAAGGAGGCTTACTCCCAGGTAAGTTGCATCCTTAGAGTTCTACGAAGGTGCAAGGATAGAAGGAAGGTCCATGGCACAACTATTTGTGCCTCTGGAAACCCTGGCCAATGTTGGTTTGTGATCTTTTATCAAACTTTGCACTCACACTTTCCAAATCTTTCTTCAAAGCAGTGAGGTCTAGAGACTTAAGGGTTTTTTTTAAGACAATGAATGTTGTGGATCTCAGGAAGCCAACTCCTGCTTCTGAGTCTGGAGTTTGTATTGAAGTGTGGATCAAATATGAAATACTTTTAGTGTTAAACAAGGTATTGTGTAAGAAGTCTTGGAGAAACAATAGAAATGAAAATTGATTGTCCAAATGTTCTTTTTGAAATTATGCACTGCTCAGGATTTGCAAGGACTGATGGATCACTCTTTCTTGAAAGCACAGTATACTTTCCAACTTTGATTGAGCACCTTTTGTTAGTTTCATCATCTGAATGCTGGCTTGGCATACTTTTGGTACCACTGAATGGAACTGGTTTGCTTTTGCATTTCCCTATGGAAATGGATATATGGATTCTGAATTCACCGTTACTTGCATTTGTCTTCTCTGAAATCTGAAGAAAAATCCATATGTTTTAATACATTTATTGTTTTCTTCACTAAGGATAGTGCTGCTTTTTGAACAAACCTCTTTGAGGGCTTTCCTTCCAAATCACACCCTTCCAGATTTCCATGATAAAGAAATCTAGATCAGCTAATGCAGTGCTTATGTTCTGGGGAAATCACATTTTATCAGTAATTATGGGTTCTAGGGCAGCATACAAATATAAAATGGCACACATAATAAAAACAAAATCATCAGTCCATAATGTGATGGACAACAATACATAACTAATCCTGTTTACTAGGAAACGTACTTCTTCCTTGAGAAAGTATGTCAATTAGAGTGTTGTGTGCAATGTGGAATATGACTGTATGAGTGGACAGTTGCACCTATTGGTTAGAATCGATGACAATTCTCCTCCTCCTACCAAAATGAATGTACCCTTTTGTTTGTTTTTGTTGTACTATTTCCTTTTTTAGGTTGTAAACTCCTCTGTTGTACCACAGGAAGTGGCATCTCTACAGGAATACTGCTGGTAGCATTCTTAAATGTAAGAACAAATGAACAAAGGGGAACAAGTGCAATACTGCTCAAGTACTTCGGGGGGTTCCTGGCTTTTGTGCAGCTTTCCCCCATTTTAAATGGTCAAAATGGCTCTCCTAAGGCTTAGTTACTGGCAGTAAGAGCTTTAAGTTAAATACACCTATATTTTTTATTTTTTGCCATTGGCCTCACCTACCACTGGAATGCAGCCCGTGAGAGCTGCTCTGAAATGAAATTCAGCTCTTGGACTGAAAGAGATTCTCACCCCTGCTCTAGTACTGTGTGTGTGTGAATCATTTTCTTTCTTTTAAAAAAAATCTAGATGATGCACATCATCTCTCCAGATCTAGAACAGACATATCTGTGAGTGGGTGTTGTTTCCAGAGAACTGCTATTTCCTTTGGGAAGGCAACCCACAGCCCCATCTATCCAATCTATGGAAATAGGATAATGTGCTGCCCTTGGCTCAATTGGTTTAGTGCTGTTCCAGCACTCTCTTAAACAATAACAGATCATTTTAGGTTTTCCCTCCTTATTTGAAAAGGCCCTGATTCAAATATTAAGCTCCATTGAAAAACAAATACATATCTTTTTGTGAACATTTCCTATATGTCTCATAGCTGTAGTATATTATGTGTTTCTAGTCAAGGCTCTGGAAGTGCACTGACTGCACTCCAGAGAAGACAACTGAATGGGTCTCACCATAGTGACTGGAAAGTTTCAGTTGCACCAGCTCGAGACCTTATGCACTCTTTTACCTACAGGCTGAAGTTGTTCAAACAAAAAATATCACACACTTTTTGTATTGCCTTTTTGTATTATTGACCTGTGGTTTTTTTTTTTAAATTGAACAAAATGGTTAGCCCTTTGACACTTCTGGTTTATAAAATTATATACAATTGAAACACACATTCAACAGGCTTTTAAAATCTGCAGTCTTGTGGCAGGGACAAAAGAAGCTGTATTATACTACTCTTTTTCCCCTCAAAAGAAAATCAAACAGCACTTCATCTACAAAGCTGACCCACAGAACACTCCAAAATTTCAAACAGTGCAGTTTCCCGCAAGTTCTGGTGCAATAGTTATCCAATTAGTGTTCTAACAAGCATTGTTACAAGGTCACATCTGTCTTAAGGTAGAACCATACATTATCTCAGCAAAAGTATGGCCCAGTTTCTGAGATAATGCAAAGACCAGGGGATGAACACGGGTCACATGGGGCGGGGGAGAGGAGAGGGGGCATATGACTCCTAAAAAGTTACCCTTCACCTACCCCTCCATTGCTGGACCCCTGTGGTTACCTGAAGGAAAGGCACTTTTCATTTATTCAGGATTTATTTTCTCTATCATCTATCTATCTATTTATCCATCCATCCATCCTTCCATCCATCCAAAGAGCAATGCCCCACGGGCTCACTTCCTTCTGTCAGTGGCAGAACTGGGGTGCAGAACAGAACTTTGCAGCCAGAAGGTGGTTGATGGTGGGCTCTCTTCCAAACCACAGACATCCAACTCTTTAATGGCGCTTACTGCCAAGTAAGCATGAATAGAATTGCAGACTTAATTGCTTATAGCACAAGCCATTCAGAAGCAAACCCCACTGTGATCAATGATGTATATTTCCTGTTACATGTGCATAGGAATGCCAGGGCTAAAACTGTGCAGGAGTGCGGAGGTGTGCATGCAAGTCACATCCCCCCAGCATCCTTGGATGTGTTGGATCCTGGTTAGTCAGAAGGCAGATCAAGGAATAGGGAGTCAGCTTGTGTTGGATGGGGTTACACTCCCCCTGAAGACACAGGTCCGCAGCTTGGGTGTACTTCTGGATTCAGCCCTGAGCCTGGATGCCCAGGTTTCAGCAGTGGCCAGGAGTGCACTTGCACAGTTAAAGCTCACGCTGGCCCAGCTTGCCTGAGTGTGGAAAGCTAAGCAGAGTCAGGCCTGGTTGTTACTTGGATGGGAGACCCCTCCTCTAGTTTCCTGCATTGAGCAGGGGGTTGGACTCGATAGCCTTGTAGGCTACTTCCAACTCTATGATCTATGAAAATAATGAGCCAGCTGCGCCCGTTCCTGGAGCTGTCTGATTTGACCACAGTGACACATGCCTTAGTTACGTCCTGTTTGGATTACTGTAACGTGCTCTACATGTGGCTGCCTCTGAAGACTGTTTGGAAACTTCAGCTGGTTCAAAGAGCTGCTGCCAGCCTGATGACTGGGACTGGCTACAGGGAGCACACAACTCCTCTGTTACAACAACTTCACTGGCTCCCAGTCTGTTTCTGGGCACAATTCAAAGTGCTGGTTATGACCTATAAAGCCCTATATGGCTCAGGTCCAGGTTATCTGAAAGACCGTATTCTCCCTTATGAGCCTGCCCGTACCCTGAGATCTTCAGGGGAGGCCCTTCTCTTGGTTCCACCACCATCTCAGGCACACCTGGCAGGAACTCGGCAGAGGGCCTTCTTGGTGGCTGCCCCAACACTCTGGAATTCCCTTCCCAGGGAGACTAGAATGGTGCCCTCCTTGGTCTGCTTCCAGAAGCAGGCGAAAACTTTGTTCCGGCATGCCTTTGGGAATAGTCTGGAGCTGTGAGAATGTGATGGATTCCACTGTTTATATTGTTATTGTTGTTTTAACTTTGATATGTTATATGATTTTAATATAGCTCATTTATATTTTTAACTTTTGTATATTCCTATTTATATGTTTTAATTGTACAAGTTTTAATGAGGTAATGCCGCCTTCAGTCCCAGTATTGGGAAAAAGGTGGGATATAAATAAATATAACAACAATAACAAGAATAATAATAATCCTCTAAAGATCTTTACGTGGTTAGTGCTAAGCACATTTGTAAGCACATTTGGCTGAAGATGTCTACAAATGTCCCTGCAATTCCTGATCACAGGGACCTTTGTAAGTGCATTCAACAGAACATGCTTACAACCCATCCACCCCGTACGACCTTAGAACAGGGGTGGGGAACCTCTTTCAGCTTGAGGGCCAAATCCATTTCGGAGGAGCTCTTGGGGCTGCATTCCAGTGGCTGGAGTGGCCAAAGGCAAAAGGGTGGAGAGCCAAAGGCCAAGGGCACAGCCAAAATACCAAAAACACCAGCATGTTATAGCTTAAGGGTGCAACCCTATGCATGTTCAGTCAGAAAAAAGTCCTACAGCTCCCAGCATTCCTCAGCTAGCACGGGCACTGCTGTGAGTTGTAGGACTTTTTCCTGTCTAAACATGCATGGGATTTGCACCCTAAAGCTCTTGCTGCCAGTCATTAAGCCTTAGGAGAGGCCTTTCAGCCTTTTAGAATGGGGAAAAACTGCACAAAAGCCAGGAAGCCACCAACTGATCTGTAGTTTGGGGGAAGGGAGTGGGGCCAGAGAAAGGGGACATGGCCATCTGCTCCCACCCTCCAGAGTTGGATTTGCCCCCCCTGGGCCTGTGGTTTGCTACCCCTGCCTAAGCATTAAATGTATGAAGGTCTTTAAGGAATCTGGGTGTGTGGGCACATTGGGGATAGGGCGTGTTGATGTACCCCACCTAAACGTGTAAACATCTACACGTTTAGCTTTTCTGTGAGCAGGCCAAATGCCTGCCTAGGGCTTTAGTTATCGCTATTTTAAAAGTACATATACAATTCATATACGTCCTACGTACATATAACTCTGGCTATATAAACTTTCAGTTTCAGGGTAGCCATTACTGGAACAACATTATTCTACCAGCTCCAGTGCTGTGTATTTCTTCTGTCCTTGCCTTGTGATTAAACCTCTGTACTACTGACATGTGGACCTCTGTTTCTTGGGCTGCGTGCTGTATATGACTCCTTATTTGTGTTTGGACATCGGCTGTGCCTCAGACCTCTCCTCTGGAAACCACCTACAGTCATGCCTTGGATTGAGAGCATAATTCGTTCCGGAAACGTGCTTGTAATCCAAAACACTCTTATATCAAAACGAAATCCCCCAAAAAAATTTGTACAGAGATTTTTAATTTAAGCCGTACTACAGTACTTGTATTGCAAGACGTTGCTTGTATATCAAGTAAAAATAAATAAATAAATAAATATTTTAAAAATTGCTTGTCTTGCAAAATGCTCTCAAACCAAGTTACTTGCAATCCAAGGTATTACTGTACTTGCCTGGTAATACTGTGTTTTTTGACCACTGTTCCTCCCACTGCACAGAATCAATAAGCTGTAGTCTCCATTTCACTACCACAAGATGTAGTGATGGCCACCAATTTGGACAGCTTTAAAAAGGGATTGGACAAACTCATGGAGGGTAAGGCTACCAATGGCTACGTCCTGATGGTTATATGCTACCTCCAGTATCAGAGGCAGTATGCCTATGTACACCAGTTGCTGAATAACATGGGTGGAAGGGTGCTGTTGCGCTCATGTCCTGCTTGTGAGTTTCCCGTGGGCATCTGGTTGGCCACTGTGTGAACAGAACACTGGACTAGATGGACCTATGGTCTGATCCAGCAGGGCTTTTCTCACGTTCTTAACTATCTTGTAAGTATCACACTGACCTGATGCTAGCAACCGGCACGCATGTAGTTCTCAATTCTACCCTGAACCCTGATATGGGACTCTTTCCAAGTAGTTGTAATCATACAGCAGTCTGTATGATACAGACATGAGATACTACAAAGTGAACAGCAAAGATAAAATGGTGCGAAGCTGAAGTTGGCAGATCAGTGATTTTGGGTATGTGAAAGGGAGTAAAGGCCCCCAGGTGGTAGTGGCAGCAAGAAAAAGAAAAAGAAAGAAAAAGGTGACCTGGTGTGGGAAACAGCTGCCCCCTGGATCCCCTGAATGTTGACAGGGAAGTTCTAGGAAGAACTTCCTGCTCAGCGTTATGTAGGGATGGGGACTCGGACTCGAGGACTCGACTCGTGAGTCGGACTGAGTCCCTCCTCTGACTCGACTCGGACTCGAGTCCCAATATTTTTAATGGGACTCGAGACTTGACTCGGGACTCGAGACCAAGGACTCGTCAACATCCCTGGACTGTTGACGAGTCTTCTGGCTGTGCCAGAAGGAGCGCGATCACCGGTGAAGAGCGCATGGAAGCGAGGTGCGCCGCTGCTCGGCCACTATGGACAGCTACCAGGAGCGCAGCCCCAACGATGTGTTGAGATTTATTTTGATTGATGTGTTGTTGTGGGGGGTTAGGGTTAGGGTCAGACATTTTGGGTTTGGCTGCCTCTGCCTGCCTGTTTGGGGTTCCTAGCCTCCTCTGCCTGCCTGGTCTCTTCTTGACCTGTTCAACAGTTGAATTGTCCAAGACAAAGGCCTCTGCCTGCCTGCTTTGGGGTTCCCTGCCTCCTCTGCCTGCCTGGTTATTTTGGGTTTGTCTGCCTGGTCTGTTCTTGCCAAAATCAGTTGCAGAGTTTTGAAATAAAAAGGCACACTTGTGCCTAGAATTTATTTAAGCCACACATCTGAAGTAGCCTTATTTTGTTGGGGGGAAACCCCATTGATTTTAATAGGGACTCGTGGAGTCAGTTTTGGGAGTGACTCAGGACTCGTGACTCGTGAGTCACCATTTTGGACCAAGGACTCGGACTCGGACTCGAGACTCGGGTCCAAAGACTCGTGACTCGACTCGTGACTCGAGACCAAGGACTCTTCAACATCCCTGGCGTTATGGTTTTACTTTGAATACTTAGAATATGCTTCTAATTCAGTACTCTGGGAGCCTTTGGCTGCCTGTTAACTCCCCATGGCAGATAAAAACATTTCCAAACAAAGTGCACACCCAAAATTGTTTTAGGTGGATTCGGTATTGATTTTGTACTAATAAGAATTAGTAAAGGAAACATCTTTTGACCCATCTTTCATTTTTATTAGAAATATACTTGTAATATCACATTAAAATATACCTTGCATAAAATAACATAAAAACATTTCTTGTTGTTAAACAGAGCTTTGCTAAAGATTCTTAACAGGAAATCGTTTCCTAAACATTTCTTGTTCTAATAGCTTAAAAAGGAGAGATCTCATTCGAAGTTCCAAGTTTCCCTATTCAATACTGAATAGGTTATTCAGCTGACAGGTACACAGGCCTGGTGAGCTTTTAATAAGAAGCTCCTGCATTCTAAAACCAGCACATATTTATACCTTTTTGTGTAGAAATTACCTCACAACTAATATTATCTACTGTCCCATAAATTAGGGCTCAGTCTTAATTATCTCATTGTTGTTAAACATTCCTAAAAAATTAGAACATATAACAAGGCTTACACATACACCTTTCAGGCTAGATGAGATCAATTCTGAATTACACCTTTGAGAATATAACACCTTACTCAAAATTTGCCAATTAAACTGAAATCTATAAAGTTTTCTAGACATCTGTATAGCAAGCTTTTTGATGTGTATACCTTACACAGTATTTTTTGCTCATTAATTGATAAGCAAAAACTTTGAGTACACTTTTGACCTGGAATAATACAATCTCACACCTGTGCATTACTCAAATAACTCGTTGGCCCAAGTGATAGTACTTTAACTCAGCATTTTCTCTTTGGAAACCATCCAGGTCATCTTGACAACTATTTTTATGCTAGTTACCCAGGATTCATTGTGAAATTCCTTGTGTCTTTCTGTATTTTCCCTTTAATTAAATTACTACTTTTTATTTATTTACATTTTCAACTTCTTAATTATTTATCATGAACATTTGGCATTTGTATTTCATAATAAGACATCCTATATTGTTTTAAGAGAGGTGGGTTAGCATTTTCTCAATAGTCTTCCCAGTAAGTCCAATAAAGCAAATCAGCTATTTCCTAAAAATCCAGAACAGCAGTCCCAAGGGAAAAAAGAAAACACTTCCGGTTGGATACTGGTAATGATGACTCCCCCCCCCCCTGCATATAGCACAACAAAGTCAAAGTCATACGGTCAAATATGCTGTGATTTCTTCAGCTGTTTTTGGTAAAGTGCATGAAACAGCCTGTCATGTATGAAGAGTTAATTAATACTTATAGGAGGGACCACCATGACCCTCACAGAGATAAGTGTGGGAAGAAGAATTGCTGTTGTTAGTTGCCATTAAGATGGCTGATGAGCAGGGGTGCAGAACCTCTTTCAGCCTAAGGACCGAATCCATTTCGGAGAAGGTCTCGGGGGGGGGGGGGGGCTGTGATAGCTCCCCAACTCTGGAACAAGCTCCCCCCCGAGGCCTGCCTGGCGCCAACTCTGTTATCTTTTCGGTACCAGGTTAAGACTGCCCTCTATGTCGAGGCCTTTAACAATTCTAAATAGTGCATGGTGGGAGGTGGGTTTCAGTTCTCATCAGCCCCAGGCAGCCTGGCCAATGGTCAGGAATGCTGGGAGTTGTAGTTCAAACAACTGGAGGATTGAGGAAGGCTGCT
Organism: Shinisaurus crocodilurus; assembly: GCA_021292165.1. Lineage (NCBI taxonomy): Eukaryota > Metazoa > Chordata > Lepidosauria > Squamata > Shinisauridae > Shinisaurus > Shinisaurus crocodilurus. Next base: position 159,737,585 of record CM037876.1, on the reverse strand, counting down.
GTTAGGGTATAAAGACATTGCCAATTGTCTCCCAAACACCAGATTTTCCTCTAACAGCTGAGAAGGGGATTTATGTGAGGAAAATAAAGTGGATTTTAAAATAGAAGCTGTGCTTATGTTCAAGTTTATCTAACGCTACTGTGTCCAGAATGCAACGTCGGTGTAGCTTTATGATTCATAATGTTTTTCTACTCCACTGGACATTATATGATATATGAGGCTGAAACCATAGTTTGGAAGATACTATGGAAAACAAAACTGTTGAAAATTTTGCAAATGGTTGATTTTAGTAAGGAGTCAAGGCCACATGAAGAAAAAGAAACCCACCCCTGCTTCATTAAAGACCTGTATTTTGGTTCACTTAAAAGATGTCATGTTTCTCCATTTGGTTCTGATTCACATGGTGCAGCCAAACAAAATCACATGTCATAATTTGATCAGTTTGAAAGTAACACTTCATAGCCTTTTTTTATATGACAGTGTTCACTTAGCAGTGACAAGAATAGTGATGTGTGAAAAGATCCAAAAATAGCTAATTAGGATTGATCATGCAACACCAATTCCGAAAGATTACTCATTAGGAAAACAGCAAATGGAGTTCTAAAAATATTTTTCAGAAAGTCAATTTTGGAAACAAACAACAACAAAAAAGACTCTAATGAATACAAAATGTTGTCATTAATAGCTTGAAAGAAAATGTAAAGTCAGTGCACTTGTCTGACATGGAATTGGTCCAAACATTGACCAGATGCTTATAGCAGATGGTTCACATTTACTCTTATTTTCTATTCCAAACTTGTGAGGAGATACTTAGCATTTGTAGGAGATGCTCCTTAATTTTTTGCAGTCATTTGTACAGATCTCAAGCAGATCTTCTCATTAGTGGTATCGGAGGGATCCACCACATTGACCAACATGGTATCTGGATCATGGACATGGGAAGAACTTGAAATAAGATCCTTCTTATTGGCTAGGATTCCTGCTTGCTCATACACAGAAATGCTCCAGCAACATGGAAAATTGCCATCTTCAAGGAGTATTGTTGGTTTCCTTCAACTATCCAGGCTGACTGAGCCTCACCCTTGTGTTCTATATAAATTCCTCTTTCCTTCAGGATTCCATGCAATAGAACATTCTTATCATCCCAGCTTACAAACTCACCTGCATTGGAGAGGATTGTGGAGGAACCATTGCTCAGCGGTAGAGTATATGTTTTGCATGCAGAAGGTCCCAGGTCCAATCCCTGTCATCTCCAGTTAAGAGGATCAGGTAGCAGGTGTTGTGAACGACCTCTGCCTGAGACCCCAGAGAGCTGCTGCCAGTCAGAGTAGATGGTATAATGCTAGATGGACAAATAGTCTGGTTTGGGATAAGGCAGCTTCCTATGTTCCTATTGGCTCCATCTCTTGCTTTTTCTCCTATTCCTCTTGAAATTTCAGCCCAGATGTCTACATCTAACACCAACATTTACATCCATGTCTACTGCTTTGGCCTGCAGCTCTGCCACTTCTTGTACCGCTTTATAGACCTGGCCCATTACACTTAATTCAAAAAATCACCAAATGTGTGGTATTACATTGGTGGTTTTGATTTCCTTTGGCTTGCCAACACTTTGCTTGTCTTTACCTTATGTTCTGACTAAGCTGCCCCCCCCCCTCCTGTGCCTGATTCTGCAGAGATTCTGCTTACTGTATTAAAATGCATTCCAGGTCACTTTGGAACTATTAAATGCATGGAATCCAGTTGGGTGAAATACACTGATTATGTGCTTTTACCACATAAGAGGGGGACCTGTGGCCCTCCAGATGTTGTTGGATTACAACCCCGATAATCCCTGACCATTGACCATGCTGGCTTGGGTTGATGGAGTCGGAGTCCAACAACATCTGGAGGGCCACAGTTTCCCCACTGCTGACTTCCAGGAGCCTTCTATTTAAGTGAACAACATACTGGCCCCTTTCACACAACGTGGTGTGTTGAGTGCGCATTTGAAGGGAGGGTTGGTATCATGCCTTCTGTTCACATATTCAGGGAAATTCAAAAAGCTAGGGCCCTAATTTTATGGTCAAGTCTCTGCACATGTGTAGGGGCTATTCACAATGTCTCTTAAATGTGCATAGGTCAGGGACCGGCTAGCCAATTCCCCTTCAGATGGCCTCCCTCTACATACCATGTTATAGAAAAATGGCTAATGTGTGAGCCAATGGTTCACAAACTTCAGCCACCTCTGTGCTGTCAGATGTACACTGGAGGCTGCAGAAGTTGCTATATGTCTGAGACCTGTGAGTTATTCTCCGATGTTGATGTGAATCGGTGAGTTCTTTGAGTACAAGATGTGGCTTAGGATAATGCATAACCTGCCCCTGAAACATTTCCAACCATTTGGAAGTTAGATTGGTGCAGATCTTACAATAAGTCTTTTAGGGCTTAAAAACTAAAATTCAGAGATGCCCAAACAAGTGTAGGGCTGCGATATTCTGGAATAAGAGATAGCCCTGACATGTGCATAAAGGGCAGCCTAACCTACCTCACAGGATTGCTGTGAGGATAAAATGGAGAGGAGGAGGATTATGTAAGCCGGCTTGGGTTCCTTTCCGGAAAAAAAGGCAGGGTATAAATATAATAAATAAATAAATAAATAGCCCTGCCTTCCACACACACATGGAATGACAGAAACTCCACCATAGAGTTTGTCTTTGATCTGGACCCATGCCACTAGTGATTGCTTTTAGGGGAAGGAATCCTGACTTGAGAATTAATTAATTAAATAAATTGGCACTTTATGGTAACGTTTCAGAGAACGGAAGTCCAGAATTCATATTAGAAAACCCAATCTAGAAGTTTGCACGAAGGTTCAGTATGGCCCTTGTCATTTCCTTATTTCTCCTGGAAAACATGGCTTAGTGGTAGAGCACATGCTTTGTATGCAGAAGGTGCCAGATTCAATCCACGGCTTCTCAAGGCAGAGATTTAAAAAACCCCTGCCTGAAACCCTGAGAGCCGCTGCCAGTCAGTGTTGTTGACGATACTGGGCTAGATGGACCAATGGTCTGACTCAGTATAAGGCAGCTCCCTATGTTCCTGACCTGGTGCTGTAGAGATCCCCATCATCCCCAGCCAGCATGATTATTAACCCCCCATTATCCCCAGTCGGTGTCATGCTGGCTGAGGACGATGGGCTTATAGTCCAAGGCTGTGATTTATGGAGTGACATGAATATTTCAGTCTTTAAATTGCACCACACTGCACAAAGCCATCCTCTGTCCAAGATTAATGCCACACATGTCCTGCTTTCCTTTTCAATTGTATTTTGTGTTGACAAAAGAGTAAATTATATTTACATATTTTCCCCGGCAATATATGCTGTGAAGCTTCTGATATAAATCAAATCCTTTTGGAGCAGCACAGACAAGATCAGGTCTAATGCTCCGATATCAATCTTGTGTTCCTTTCTGAGCTTTTTGTTCTATAATGCAAAGATGAAGCTGATGCAGAATTTAGCACTTACTTTGCTTGCTTTCATTTAACTCACTTGAGTTGGGTCTGAAAGAAAGGCATTCATTACAGGCAACCCGGTTTCCTTGTTCATCTGCTCTAGCAGCCAGAAAAGTGCAGAGTGCTCAGACGGGGCCATCTTGCTTTTTGCCTCTGAGGATTTGGCTGTCTGATAGTTCCTTGGTACTGGTTCTGAGATCAGACAGCAAGGCCTAGGAGATGGAAAACTAAACCTGATGGGTAGGACATCTTATTCTGTTTCCACTTATTTTCACTCACACAAATGTTTATAGTGCTAACAAGAAAGTTTGGGCCCAAGAGTTTAACAATCACTTTTCAAGAGCCACAGTATTTTGGTTTGGCTTCTATGTTGTTAATACTGAAGATAGATATTTATATGTGAAAATGGCTCACATTAGAACTGACAAACACAAAGTGCAAATGCACAGTACTTAGAAGCAGGCTTTAAAAATAGCAATAAACTTTGTGAATTAGATTTTATCAGGCAGCCCAGTTTGCCTTGTAGTTCACGGCTAAGTTTAAAATGCACAATCGTTTGCCATGCTGACAAACCTTTACACTGAAACAGTGGCATACTGGACGTCTGCAAAACTCCCACAACGTCTAGGAATGTAAATTATCATCCCCCAAGTACAAGGCTTTCGTCTGGTTCTCAGTTCCATGAAATAATTCAACTATTCAGCATAGTTATCTAATCAGGAAAAGATGCATGGACTTCATTTCTACACTGGATGGGGTATCAACGTTGTTACTAAATTTCCCCCAAAGATTATCCCTTTCCCATGATTAAGGAGTGGGCCTGACTCCCTTCACCTGTCCATCTCATGCGACTCCATGCAGAGACTCATATCCATGAAAGCACAATTCAAGGTTCTTTTGAGGGGCAGGAGTCATGCAAATTTGGATCTCTGTGTGTACAGCCAGTCCAACAGTGCTAGAGAGCAGTCACCATTTCCTCTCCACAGCCCAGAGTGCCCCAGAGTAATGCTGCATATGGAACATTTTTCTTTGGGACGGGGTGGGGGTGGGGGATGGAAACCACCACCACAAAAAAAGTTGTATCGACAATCAGCCCTGCTCCCAACCCCCAACTCTGTGTCTGGGGCATTCTGGGGGGGCGGGGGGTGGGGGAGGACATCTGTCAACCAGCAGCCAGCAAAAGAAACTCGGCTCTGAGAAGAACTAAAATAACACTCAGTGGCGAGCTTACTGAGCGGCCTAGGCACACCACTCTCTTTCAGCAAACCCAACAATACAGGTTTTTTTTTTTTGCCTGTATAAAAAAGGTAAGGGTTGCAAAACATGGAATACATTGAAAATTTTTAAAGGAATGTTTACTATTGCCACCATCCCTGGAAGGAAGAACGCTGTAAGAATTCTACTAAGCAGTTATGCAACGGCTGTACACCTGCTCCCTGATGAGCTCCAGCTTGGAGTTACTTCTGCTCACAAATGCATACAGTGAGGCTTCCGGGTGAACATGGAGCTTTGAAAGCCGCACAGAAATTCTGTGGGGAGCTGGCACAGCGTTTCCTGGCCAGAGAATGTCTCAGGCTGGGGGATCTACTTCTCATTAGAGAAGCGAAGATCTGAGGTTACCCCCAAATTATCTCATAGGGTCATAAATCGCTTTTTGTGTGTCGTATGACGGATAAATGCGGTCGTGATCTGAGGTGGGGGAAAACGGCGCTGTTTTCCAGAGACCGGTTTTACCGATCATCAGAAGTTTGCATGTTCGCTTCCAAAATAAAGGAGTACATCTGGAGTGGCTAATTGGAATCTTTCGGCAGCAGAGTGGGATTTATAATTAACTGTAAGTAGACTATGTTTATCTGGGAGGCGAAAAAGATAAGAGAGGAAACCTGAAAGGAGGTCTATAAATCTTATATGTTTGGAAGCGTCTTGGAAATATCTATACGCAAGGCAAGATGTTTGCAGTTGCAGCATTTTTAAACCTGTGGAACGAAATGGAGAGAGAAATTCTAAACAGATTGGAAGTAAGGATCCAGGCTTGGAAAGTAAATCTGAAAGTGGATCAATCAGAAGAACAACGTAAGACGGATTTCTTTACAGGACCGGCAGAGGAGAAGACAGAAGAAGTAAATAAGGACTTGGGAAACTTACCAGAAATTCACAGAGACTTTGAAGTTTTAATTGGGTCGAAGTGGCATGAGAAGACAGTTCAGGAAGATGTTGTGACGCACTTTTTAAAATCTAAGATGGCGGAGCCGGAGATCGGTATGCAGGAGACCACAAAACAACAGAACAAGCTGATTTCATTCTTGGTTCAAAACCTGGAACTTAATGAATATCCCTTTGACAGAGGAAAGCAATGAAAGGGACTATCTTCACGGTCTTTTATTGGCAAAAGATAAAGGGTTGATGTATACTGAACTATATGTCTAGTTGGAATATAAATAATTTTTTGATTTTAAATATTAATGGCAAAGGTAAAGGGATTGCTTATATGACTTATTTGAATTTTAAATATTAATGGTGATGTAAGAGAAATTACTATAAGTAAGGTATAATTATATTTGGTCTGTTTGGAAACATTTATTTAAAAAATAATAATAATAATTTGTGGTTGTTGTTGGGGGTGTTGTTTTGTGGAGGCTTTGAAGTATTAAAGGGGAAGGTCTTTTGTTTTTTTTTGTTCTATAAGTAGCATGATGGCTTATGTGCTTCTGCTGTTCTGTCAGACGTCACTTATTTCTTAATTTTTTAGACTTATCTTTCTTTTCTTTCCTTTAAAAAAATATATCTTGGAGATTAAAAGTGAAGGAATTTCTGTTTAGATAGAAAGGAATAATGAGTAATTGTAATAATACAAATGTGTTGATTCGATGGTTAGGTACTAGAGAGTGCGGGAGCGGTGGAAATACAAAATGCTTTTGGTATGTGGTCATTTGCTAATTAGTTTATAGTTACTTTTTACTTTTGGGATTCTTAATATACTGTATTTTGGAATTGAAAACACTATTTAATGAAACTATAGGTTTTCTTTTTTGGAGTATCCATAAATGTTGAATTTAATAGATTAAATAGTTGATGTTTATTGGGGGAGAGTGGAGACCTCTGGTGTTTGTTCCTTTTAGGGTTCTTTTTTGCCATAACTGGAAGTGATTTTTTGTTAACAGAAAAGATTTTAAGATTAACTGTGGTTGATTAAGCTGTGGAGAAGATTGGAAGTCCATTATTGTGTTTGTGTTTGTTTGTTTGTTTTATTATGAATAAAAAAAAAAGTTGAGAAAAAAAACAAACAAATGCATACAGTGAAACTGATTAGGTGAGCCTTCCCCACCCTGGCACCCTCCAGATGTGTTAGACTACAGATGTGTTGGATTGCAACTCTCAGCTTCTCCCAGCCATCCAGCACATCTGGAGGAGGGCACCAGGTGGGGGAAGGTTGGGTTAGGTGACTCTAAAGTGATAGGTTTTCAATGGAATATCATACTTAAGGCAGTGATTATTAAACTCTATTGTACTAAGGAGCACTATTCTGGTATGGTTATTCTTTGGGGACCATCACATTCTCTTACATGATCCCCCCCCCCCAACATGAAAGGGTGGCAGGTTGGCAGACTTCTAAATTAGAATTCAAGGGGCTGGTTTGCACAATCGCCACAGCCATGGTGATTATTTAAGCCATGATGGGTTGTGGCATTTGCCAGCGGCCATTGTGAATATTCAAGCTGAGGCGAGTGGTTGCCGCAGCTTATTGTGACGTTGGAACCCAACGAGAGTGAGTTGTTCCCATGGTTAACAGAGCACTCACAACTCATGGGCTGTAGCCGGTGGCTATGATCCAGCAACTCAATGGCTGTGTTCGTTGGTGCTCATGATCCAACTATAGCATGCATGGGGGGGAAACTGTGTAGGCAGCAACAGGTCCCTGAAGTTTCCACTGCCGCCTCTTGCACTGCCAATGATGAAGAGGCAAGCCACTCTTCAGTTTAAGTTTTCCACATGCTCTGAACTAGACACCTCAGTATTTTCTGTTGTGATTTTCATTGTGGGCTCTGGGACCACCATAAGTTAGACATGGGCAAATCTTTCAATTTCAGTTTCTCCAACATTTAGATTTTTTTTCACTTTCAAGTTCTTTCTCTCCTGAATATGAAGAGCATTTGGAATTTTGGTAACTCAAAGTCCTGGGTCTGCATGGATGAATCTGTCAGTTTTGGTTTCTCCCACATTTGATTTATTTAAACCTCATGCTCTTTCCCCCTGAATACGGAGAATGTTGCAAATATTTGTAAATATTTATCAGAACCAAATTGAAATGAAATTCTCACCCATCCCTACTTTAAGAACTATAGGTCTGGCATCATCAGACAGCTACCAGGGCCTGGCAGGGACCACAGGTACTGAGGCCTACTCTGGGCCCCTCACGGCAGTAATAGCTGGCCACCACTTGACTTTCTCATAATACCCTTGACATAGCATTGCACAGGGGCATTGTTGGAAATGTAAATGGCCGCCTGCTGCCGCCAGGTAAGCCTGTGGTTGAGGGCCCACCAGTTGAGGGAATGTACCAGAGGGCACTTTGCCATGCAGACCCAGGACTTGGCCAAGGGATCCCTCGAACCTGGAGCCAGCCCTCACTGACATAAAGGACTTTCTGGAGGATGAAGGCAGCTTTTTGTGAACACGTCTCCTAAAGGTCTACTGTGTCATGTCAGCAGCTATATATCAGAGCTCTGAAATAACTATGTTTTCATGAAGGAAACAAATCAACATGCCTCAAGTGTCATTTGTGCCACGATCATTCTTAATTAGATGAGAAGTGATCGCTATACTGTCTGAAAGGTACCTGAAGTGCACTTAATTGACCCACTTTCTTTCTCTTTGTGGCTCCTAGCCAGGAGAACCATCTCAGCCTTGGCGATTATATATTAGCTTTCACTTTCCCAAGAAAAATTGGCCATGGATTGGTTTGCCTGCTTGGGTTTCCATCCTCAATCAGTCATATTTGATTAGAGTCCTGTCAAAACTGCTTCAAATAATTAATTCCCTTAAAAGATTTTTTAAAAATAAATTAAAATATGTGATGAATTTTTCTAGCATGCTTGTTTGTGAAATTACCAAGTGTTTCTCTCTCTCTCTCTCTCTCTCTCACACACACACACACACACGCTGAATAGGTGCCTATGGTAATAGGTTCCAGAATGTGCCGTATAATCCAAAGGTCATTTTGTAAAATGACATTGGGGCACTGAATTTATCTTTTGCTGCTGTTGGACACACTGATTCCCCAGTGCATGTTTCAAAATTGGCCAAAGTTAATGTTGAAATAAAAACTTTTCAATATTCACCCAGTGCACCATACTGACTGCCCTTGAAGTGTCATTTTCTTTTAATGCAATCAGTTCATCCTGCCTTTGCCCATCTAGCAGCTGAGCCATCTTTCTTTCCTGCCCCCTTCTGTCCTCCGAGACTCAACCAGGCCTACTGATGAAGAGTTATTTTTATAGCCTAGGGTCTTGAGCTGTTCCTTCCACAAGAACTTCTTGACAGACAGACAGACAGACAGACAGAGACAGACACACACTGTCTGTGTGTGTGGGAAATACTATTGTTGGTAATTGCAGTTCCTTAGTGGTTGATCTTATGAATTAGGCACTTAAAATAGACTTTGAGCTGCTACGGGAATAATGGGGTATCTGGTCTCAAAATAATATATTGCCAGTGTTACCTTTCAGTTTTTGTTCTGTAGGCTGCATGGACTCCTCATAAAACTTTTATCTTTTAAATCTTATTTGTACAGCGCCTTTGGGATGTGTGACAGGAAAAGTAACTTACAGACTTTATTGCATTTTATTATTACATTGTAAACTACCCTAGGCTAGGCGTTACCTAACCCTATAGCCAATCATGAAATGAATGGACAGATGGACCTTCCCCCGAGCACGCGCAGCTGTGGGCGGGGAGAAACTTTGCGGACGTGGGGGAAGAGAGTCGAGACTTACCTGTTGACGCAGGTAATTAGTCAGCATGGGGGCGGGGCTGCAGGAGCCAATATTAGGCCCAGCAGCCCCAACCCACACCCTCTTTGTTCTTCGCAGCTCCCTCCCTCCCGCCCTGTATACAGTATGGGCTCCTCTGGTCGCCGTTAAGGGACCGAGTAGGAATTTTGGTTCACCCCTTTTAGAGGGATGAGCGCTTTTCGCCTACTCCATACTGCAGCAGGGTTAGGGGGTGTTTGTAATCAATGCATAGCAAGTCAAATTCGGTCACATTTGGATAGTAGGCAGGTAAGTGCGGGTTAGGGTATTGATAGGGTGAGGTGAGCATACCTGGCACCATTCAGGTGACAGGCGGTTTCAGGAGGCCTCAGATTGACGGGTCAGTAGGCTCAGTCAGCTGAGGATCAGGAACGCCTGTGATGCCTTTGTGCTCGCCAAGCTTGTTGTCGTGAGACTCCGAGAGGGGGCGACGCAGCAAAGGCTCCCAACACTAGAAAGTGGAAAATGGGGCGGCGGCGGATTCCTCGCCACCTCCCGGTTTTGGATGCTCCGCCCAATTGGACAACTGAGTGGCCTTGGAGGCCAGATTAGAGTAACCCGCACTCCATCCCTTTGCAGTTCACTGTATGTAAATAAATGTGGCCCAGTTAAATACCAAACAGGTGTCTCGGCTCGTTATTTCCCCCCTACGTTTGCAAATATGTGCAGGTTGGTGTGTATTCCATGCAAGTGTAGAAAAAAACATACGCTTTGGCATTAGAAACTGAATTCAGGCATCCTGAAGATCTTGTTTCTGTAGAAACGACAACAACTAATTTCTAGTTCTTAAGGCTACAAAGATAGGTTTGGAAATGTGCTAGCATCTACAAATCCCAGAGCCAGAGGAGGCTCAATAGAACTTTCAGTAGTCAAGCTTCATGTCTCTTCCATGATTAGCAGAACTAGAATAAATCATGCAAAGCATGCTAATTGGCATCATGTATCTAGGTTGTTGCATCCTGTATCCAGCTTTTCTCCGAGCAAAATTTGGGGCTACTTGAGCACACTTTTTTTTAAAAAAAGTGCACGCTACATTAGTGATGTCTTAACTATCTCATAAATTGGCTATTAGACAGTATTATAAATAAGAACAATTTACCATGGGAGCAAATGAAAGTGTGGGAATTCTTGTTTCATATATCTTGGACTATAAATACGCATGCACTTTATAGTCCCTCATTTGCTCCTGCTCTCTGATGGTTGCACACTGTGGTTTGATATATATGGGAGGAAAAATCTGTGCCATAGTGATAGGAAATGACCTATCATGACCAGGAACCAAGAGCTTTCTGAGACTGAGATCTCTAGTGTCAGTGACTCTGAGAAGGAGCCAGAACCAGTTCCCAGACCTTCAGAAGTGGAACCCTCCACCTTGGATGCCTCACCCTGTTCTCTCAATCCCCATGAGGCACAGTTGCCCTCTGGCACCAAGGAGTGGACCGTGGATTCCTCCAGTGAGCAGAGAGGCCCCGGGGAGCATTCCCCAACCCAGGGATGGGGACTCGGACTCGAGGACTCGACTCGTGAGTCGGACTGAGTCCCCCCTCTGACTCGACTCGGACTCGAGTCCCAATATTTTTAATGGGACTCGAGACTCGACTCGGGACTCGAGACCAAGGACTCTTCAACATCCCTGGGCTGTGCCAGAAGGAGTGGAGAGGAGCGTGATTGCCGGCGAAGAGCACATGGAAGCGAGGTGTGCCGCTGCTCGGCCACTATGGACGGCTACCAGGAGTGCAGCCCCAACAGTGTGTCAAGATTTATTTTGATTGATGTGTTGCGTACTTGGGAGAGGCAGAAGAAGGACCTGAGATTACTCTGTGTGGCTGCTCTGAGTGTGTTTCTGGTTCCAGCAAGTTCATCACCAGTGGAGCGGGTGTTCAGTGAGGGTGGAATTGTGATGAGATCTCACCGTTCCAGAATGGGGGCCAAACATTTAGAAAAAATCATGTTCCTCAAATGCAACATGGATAAGTTTTAGGAAGTACAGCAAGTTTATTTTTTTAAATCATTTTTCTAAAATGCAACCTTTCAGACATTTTGGGTTTGGCTGCCTCTGCCTGCCTGTCTGGGGTTCCCAGCCTCCTCTGCCTGCCTGGTCTCTTCTTGACCAGTTCCACAGTTGAATTGTCCAAGACAAAGACCTCTGCCTGCCTGCTTTGGGGTTCCCTGCCTCCTCTGCCTGCCTGGTTATTTTGGGTTTTTCTGCCTGGTCTGTTCTTGCCAAAATCAGTTGCAGAGATTTGAAATAAAAAGGCACACTTGTGCCTAGAATTTATTTAAACCACACATCTGAAGTAGCCTTGTTTTGTTGGGGAAAACCCCCATTGATTTTAATAGGGACTCGTGGAGTCAGCTTTGGGAGTGACTCGTGACTCGAGAGTCACCATTTTGGACCAAGGACTCGGACTCGAGACTCGGGTCCAAAGACTCATGACTCGACTCGTGACTCGAGACCAAGGACTCTTCAACATCCCTGCCCCAACCAGCTCCTCACTCCCCAAACCCTCACGATCTAGAAGCCAGCAACTGCAGGAAAGGGCACCAGCCCATTAAAAAACAGCAACAGATGCAGCTCTTGTAGAAGTGGAGCTCCCAAAAGGATCCTCCTGGCCTTGCTGTAAAACCCTGCTAGTTGCTCTAAGCCAGTGCTGGGGTAACTTTTTATCAGTAGTCTAGCTGCAAGCTTGTTATCTGTGGTCCCGGAATCACTGCAAGTCCTGGACTATTCCCTGTGGCGCTGGCTGTGATACTAAAACTGCCCCATAGTTGCCTATCCCACGTCACGCCTCCTTGCCTGAGCCATTGCCCAGAGCGGATGATGGAATCCTAGGTGGAGCAGGACAGGAGCACTCTGTTACTGGGTTTAGTAGCCAACACAGGACTTTGACTGAGAGATGGAGCATACTATTTATTTATTCATTTATTTTTATTTATTATATTTATATCCTGCCTTTTTTCCTGCAAGGAACCCAAGGAGGCTTACATAATCCTCCTCCTCCTCCTCCTCCTCCTCTCCATTTTATCCTCACAACAACCCTGTGAGGTAGGCTAGGCTTTGACTAGCCCAAAGTCACCCTGTGAGCTTCATGGCTGAGTGGGGACTAGAACCCGGATCTCCCGAGTCCTAGTCCAACACTCTAACCACCACGCCACACTGGCTCTCAAGTGCTTCTCTCTGTTAGTACCTTGACAATACAATCCTATACATGTCGTCTTGGATGTATGTCCCATTGGGTTCTCTGGGGCTTACTTCCAGGTAAGTGAGTATAGGATTGCAGAGAATATCAAGTTGATCAATAGCCAGGTTCCAAAAGGCTGTGTCCAGTCTTTGATGATGCAAGGGCTTTTTCAGCTCCACTTCCTACTGGAGCTCCCTGGCCTTCTGAGAAGCTTCCCTTGAAGAGAGGGAAACCTCCGAGACTGACATTTCTGGCTGCCACCAGAAGAGAAAACTGGAAACTCTTGTATGCACAGAGAAGTGCTGTCTTCAATCAAAGTACAGCTTGCCAGGCTTGTGACTTGGTGCAGTAAAAAAAATTCGAAACAACTCTGGCCATGTGCATACTTTCTTCTGTCTGCACATATGCCTGACCTAGTTACCTATTCACAGCAGGAATAGTTACATCCAAATTGAACTTTGCATATGGAAGCAAAAGTGGTGAGTAGTTAATGCTGAAGGTACCATGGTTGTACTACCAGGAGTAGAACCCATTTTAAAAGGGTATAGAAAAATGGTAAATATGAAAGTAGCCCAAAAGTCGTTAGGGAGAAAAAAAAACATGGTAGCTGCTTAGATTTATTTTTTGTTATAGAAACATCATAGTGTGTTTTATAATTAAAACTGGGTTGTTATCATAGATAAGACTCAACAAATCTATCTTGATAAGTATGCCTGCAGTTTTTGGATGCAGATTTTTAAAAAGCTGCTTTACAAGAGACTTTAACTTTGCAATATTGATATTCCCAAACTGTGCATTCCAATTCATGATTAGTGCATGAAATGTTAAGGAAAAGGACCACTTGGTGAGCAAGAGACTTCTGATGGTGGAGTGAACATCGCTGATTAAAAACAACCTGAATCACTGCCATGGCTTCAATGCTTGTATGGTTGTTATTTCTTTCACTGTACATGGAGGGAAATTCCAGGATTCTTTGAGCTAGATGGAAAAAAAAATGAACAGAAGAGCCTATTAAAAAAATCCTGCTAAAACTCTTCCTTTGAAGATCCAGTGGTCAATTACAGCTTAAGAGTACAACTGTGCATACATAGATAACTCTGTGGGGTGACCTCACCCCAACACCACTGCTCACTGGGAGAAATGAAATTCTGCTTATCATTACCATGCATAAGGGTGATAATGGACCAGCACAGCCAATGCAGTCTGAACACCACTAAGGGTGCTTCCGAATGGATTTTATTGTGCAATTGCCTTGCCTAATTCACAGAATTTTATGGATGTGGGTGGGGTCTAGATGGCTTTATCTTCAATTTGTAGCCCTCCCATGTTTTTCTGCTACTTCTTTCACCCTTTTTTCTTGCCTGAAAAGGTGGAAGAACTGCACTATGCCTTTCGATTGTTAGCGATAGGAGCCATCTGTCTGGAAGCACCCCAAGAACGTTAGTGTGTAGATAGTGCCATTACTTACTTTAGTCACAAGGTGGAACTAGGCTTAGTTGTATCTGGGTGGAGTCAGGAGTTTCCTGTCTCTTCTGTTCTCGTAGGGATGTAACCGCTCGGCTCGGGGTGGTGGTGTAGCGAGCCGAAATCAGTCCCGCTCACGCCCCCGAGACTTGTGGGCCTTACCGCAACCGGGGACCCACTCACCTCTCTGCGACAAGCCGCCGCGCCGCCTGTGCTGGGGTCCAGTCGCGCCATTTCCAGCTGGACGGAAGTGATGCGACGCGGTGACGGGACCCCGCACCGGCGCGCCGGGACCCGCGCTGCGTCTTTTCCGTAGAAACCAGGGCAACGTGGCTTAAAACTGCCACCGGGGTCCCGGTGCGCCGGCGCAGGGTCCTGTCGCTGCCGGTGTGGCTGCTTGAGCGGCGCAGAGAATCGCTCCGCACCGCGGAGAAATGAGCGGCGGGGGAGCCCTGCAAGGAGAGGAGAGGCGGGGCGAGGCGCCTCCCCCCCTTAAGGTACGTTACACACTCCTATGTTCTGGTTGAAGAGAGACAATCAAGTTCTTCTCCCGCTTCCTGACTGGTATGGAAGGCTTAAAAGACATAACATGCTGCATTGCTGCTGTTACTTAAGGACCTCTGGTTTTCCTATGTAATCTTCCCACTGCTGTGTAGCAGTCGTGATACGGAGCAAGAAATGTCATTAACACCCCAGCCTGAATCTACAGTTTTAGGCACATCTACATTACAATTGAGTCTCATGGAAATTAACTGGACCTCTGTCCAAGAAAATGTGATTAGGATGATAGAGTTGGAAGGGGCCTACAAGGCCATCCCCCTGCTCAATGCAGGAAACTAGAGGAGGGGTCTCCCATCCACGTTATAACCAGGCCTGACCCTGCTTAGCTTTCCACGCTCAGACAAGCTGAGCCAGCGTGAGCCACAGGCCTGTTAGGACCAAGGTGCAAAATATGAATTTCTTTAGCAAATTCTTTCGCGACCAACTATTGCCACTGGACAGCCTGTGAATGTCAACTGTTGTGTGGTTTGAGAAACAGCCACACAGGAATGCAGAAATTTGGTTGACACCAGTGCCTTTATTAGTTCTGGTGTCCCCCAGGTACAGCCTAGTCACTTCTTAATTGCACACTCATGTCTCCATCTCTCATTCCCTCTGAACCAATTCAAGAAGTTCTACAGAGGACAGCGATGGATGAATCTGTCAATCACGGTTTCTCTTCATCTCTCGTTTTTCTAATCTTATGTTTGGCTCAACTCGAACTTTGAAAATGTTGTTTTAAAAAGTTTATATGAAAACTCATAAGCAAACCTAGATTCCACCTAAACATCAGGAAAATTTCCTGACTGTCAGAGCAATAAGACAATGGAATCAACTACCTAGGGAGGTCGTGGGCTCTCCCACTCTGGAGGCATTCAAGGTGCAGCTGGACAGCCATCTGTCAGGGATGCTTTGACCTGGATTCCTGCATTGAGCAGGGGGTTGGACTCGATGGCCTGGTAGGCCCCTTCCAACTCTACTTTTCTATGATTCTATGATTCTGTTTTTGTGCACATTCATCCTAATACATGCATTTTTTTAATTGCTGGAGAACTCCACTGCAAAATTCAAAGAAGTGCAAATTTCGAAGTATAACCGAGTCTTAGTTTGCATAGTGGTTTGAAATTAGTTAAGTTTGCATTAAAAATTTGAAAAACTAAGATGCAAACTGAATGAATTTCCCCCCATCTCTAACAGAGGAAGGATAAGACTGGCATCTGGGGCCCAGAGAGAAACCCCAACCCTGGATCCCAAGTTTTGCACACAAAAAAATCGTTTGCAACTGTACAGCCACATCACGTTTCACAAATAAATAGCTATCCCACAGTAGTGTCTCATGAAGAGGGAATTCAATAGAGTATTCATTGGCTGAAACTGGTTTGTTCATTATGATGAGAAATGAAGAAATGAAAGCTATGTCTGGTCATAGCCAGTGTGGCGTAGTGGTGAGAGTGTTCAACTGGGACTCAGGAGATCCGGGTTCTAGTCCCCGCTCAACCATGAAAGTCACTGGGTGACTTTGGACCAGTCACTCTCAGCCTAACCTACCTCACAGGGTTGTTGTGAGGATAAAATGGAGAGGAGGAGGAGGATTATGTAAGCCGCCTTGGGTTCCTTGCAGGAAAAAAGGCGGGGTATAAAACAAACAAACAAACAAATAAATAAATAAGCTTTCATAGCATTAAAAAATACATCTGGGGGCCTAGAAATTTGTGAGATAGTGGAGGACAGTAAGAAAATTAGAAACTAACTGAAGTTGAGTGAGGCCTCTTCATGGCTCTTTTTAAATATACTTTCTGCATATAAGTACTTGGGGTGCGGTGTCCTGACAACTATGCCAGAGCAATGGCACAAAATGTATCATTATGCCACCACTGTGGCAATGTTATACTCAGACTTTTCAGTGGGGGAAAAGGGCCATAGGTCAGTGGTAGAGCAGCTGCTTTGCACGCAGAAGGTCCCAGGTTCAATCCCCGGCATCTCCAGGGAGGGCTGGGAAAACACCTGCCTGAAACCTGGGAGAGCTGCTGCCAGTCATTGTCAACAATACTGGGCTAGATGGACGCATGGTCTGACTCAGTGTAAGGCAGCTTCCTATGTACCTAAAATGTTGAGGATTGGGCATTTCATTTCTTTAAACACAGAGATAGGGCGGAAGAAGCAATATTTGCATCCTTTGGAGATGTGAGGTTATATTTGCTTCAATGTATGATGCCCTTTGATAGTCAGATGTAGTATAAGTGCAAAGTCGGAATTGTATTTCAAGTCTAGGCCTTTATCTTTATGGTGGTTTATGACCTCCAATGTTATTTTTGAGCTTTATCAGTTTGAGAAACAGTAAGGACAGCACTGATAGCCTAAACACAAGACTGGCTTGTATTTCTACTAAATAGCCAGCTAATGTCAACTTTGTAAATATCCTGGGAAGCCAATAAAATATACCTTAAAAGTCTGGGTAGCATATAGCAGTTTCCATTTCACAATTAGCCTTCTAAATGTACACAAGTGTTAAGATTTTTTTTAAAAAAATTATAGCTCAGAGTTTTAAAAATTCATGTCAACAGACATCTTGATAGAGAAAGTAACATGAAACTATTGCAAATGTATTCAAAGTAGGACAAAAAAAATCAATTTCATTTAATAGTGGAACACAGGGCTGCTGTTTTTAATGAAATAGAGTGGCATTTAGCAGCCTTTCAGATTAAGGTACAATTATTTTGAAAGGTACCATCTTCCTCCCGCCGTTTAAAAACCTCTTCCAGTGTGGTAGAAACCACTTATATTATGGTAGAATATACACCATACCACCATCTTTTCTTAACTTGATCTGGAATGTGTAAGATAGTTTCTACATGCAAAATGTTATGGTAAAGAATACAAAATAGTTTTCTTTTGAGAGCATGTGGAGAACAACCTGAGGTCTGACTGGGAGGCAAATGTCAGAACTAATTTGAATTTAGCTGTCAGCCAATCACATATCAAAAAGCAGTCAAGGAGCTATTTATGATGCAATCTCTGTGCAAACTCAGGAGTTCTTAGTTAGTGGTTGTTTGGGAACTGCGGATCTTACCATGGCTATGAGTTTACATTGATTCAATTTAGAGCCAAAACAACTGTTTGAGATTGTTGTTGTTGTGCCTACTGCCTAAAATAGGTTGGGGTTGGAAGAACAAGGGCCTTTCCTGAAGGCTTACAATCTAAAAGTTATATATACGGGAGGAGGAATGTGACGGATAGTGAAATATTGTGAGATACACAACCTTTTAAAAAAAGCTAATACTTCTGGACTCATGTTCAGGAAGAGATAAATGATGAGTGAACTGAAATTCTTCCTCTTTCCCCCCCAAAGCACTCTCAGAAGTGAATTTTCTCTAGCAGGTGACTACCTCACTTGCTTAATCCAACTGGGCACTTGTTTACAAAGCTCTCTGTTGGTGGCACCCCAGAAAATGAGAAAGTGTGTGTGTGTGGTGGAAATGTGTGGAATTTTGTAAATACATGGATGATCCAGTCCCAGGCCCGGTGCAAGGCAATTTGGTGCCCTAGGCAAGATCAGATATTTAGCGCCCCCCCTTCCCACTTGAGCCCTCCCTCCCTCCAGCCCTATGCCCATTATGAAATAAATTTCCCTCCCTGGGAACTGCCGAGCCCCATAGAAAAACTTTGTGGACTTTGAGACTTTTCCTTTGTGTTCACGAGGAAAGCAAAGAGGCAACATCAGCCCAGCTATGCCAGGAACTCCCAAGGGCCTTCTCCTACTCCATATATATGTAAAAGCCTGTCTCCTCCTGCAGGCAGCACAAGGGATATGAAAAAAGGATGTGAGAGAGGTGTGGTGGCGCTACCTGTGAGGAATAGAGACAAAAGGGCGTCTTGCAGCCTGTCCTACCTCGCAGGGTGGAGGTGCAGAGACACCGGTTTGACTCGTACACCTTCTGGGTTGCAGGGGGGGGGATGCATGTAGTAGAAACATAGCAAAGAGAGAGCCCGTGGATCATCTGGTTCAAATTTAGGAGGGGATTTACGAAACTTGCTACTTCCCCTCCTCTATCACTTTGTTGCAATATTTCTTTATCAGAATAATGTATATTATCCTGTCTTTCCCTTTACCAGCCTAGTGCTCAAGGCAGACAACAATATTCAAAGTACAGTAAAGAAAACATCAACAGCTCAGGGCACAATCCTAAACACGTTGAGGCAGAAAAAAGCCCCGCAACTCCCAGCATTCACCAGCCAGCATGGCTGGCTGTTGGAACGCTGGGAGTTGTGGGGCTTTTTTCTACCTCAACGTGCATAGGATTGCGCATGGCTGGCTGGGGAATGCTGGGAGTTGTAGGATTCCCCCCCCTCCAAACACGCATAGGATTGCATCCTAAAACCATTTAAAACCAAAACACAGAAAAGCATGGTAAATAATTAAAACATTGGAGCCCCAGCTAGCTTAAAATACCTTTCCCTCCCTCCCTGGTTGCTGGAAATAACTGCTTTCAGGGGACCTTGAGCTGAGGAACCTGAGGCTCGCGCGAGGGAGGGAAGGCGAAGGAGGTGTTTGCAGGTGCATCCTTGAGAGGGAAGGCGAAGGAGGTGCATCCTTCCAGCCTCCCACCAGCCTCCCATCATTGGCCCCTGCCCGCCTCCCCTCCTCCAGTCTGTAGCCTTCTCTGCCTCTTTGATGCTGGTTGTGAGGAGGAGCCTGCCTGCTGCTGTTCCTGGTAATGAGCTGGAGGAGAGGGAGGGGTGCGCTTCTTTCGCCTTCCCTTCCCCGCCACAGGACATGATTGGTAAAACAAACTTGGTAAAATACGTGATGTATTCCCCCCCCCCCAAGGCATTTCTGGCGCCTCCTTTAGCCCAGCGCCCTAGGCAGCCGCCTAGTTGGCCTAATGGTAGCACCGGCCCTGTCCAGTCCTATGGATTCAATGTCCTAGCCTTGTAATGCAGCTAAGAATGCATGCAGCTTAGAGCCAGAACATACAATATGCACAATGCACAGAAAATGCCTCAAATGGCTCTACATGGTTGCTACTTTCATGTGGTGAGCTATCTGAGTGTAGCGGCTCAACAAAACATTGACTGAACATTGGGAATGGGGGTGGTATTTATTGAGGTATCATAGGTAAAAATGGTGTCAGAGGTAAAATCTCCCTGTATGGACGGCATTTCACTACTCACAAACCATCCACAAAGGGTAGAAATGGCCACTATGGAGAAGCAGCAAAGACTCTTGTGACATCCTAAAGACTAACACTTTGACTATGGCATAGCTTTCAGTGACAGCTTATGCCATACTAACTTGGCTAGTCTTTAAGGTGCTACCTACAAGACGGTGTGTTTTCTGCAGCAACAGGCCAGCGTGGCTACCCCTCTGGAACTAGCCACTAGCGAGAGTAGCTTACAAGGGCCTCCATGTGGGCAGCCATGTCAGGCATCCAAGCGCGGAGGATAGGGTGACCACTTCTGCATCACCAAAAAAGAGGATTCTAGTTTGCATAACATCTGCATATGATAATTTATATGTATTATAGCTGCAAATTTAGGAATAATCACTATAATTTAAATAGAAATACAACACATCTCACCATAGTGGAGAAGACTGTGGCCAGGTGCCAACTGTGGATGGGCCACTCCAGGGCCCTGGCTCAGCTCTCTTATAGTTCTTTATGTTTACACCAGATAGGCAGCCTTTCAATTGGAGGGCACCTTCAAATAGAGGACTGTCCTCTGTACGGTAGGACACCTGGCCACGCTACCAGAGGATGAAAAAATGGTATTGACCCTGGCCACAATCCAGAAAGCTATTTTAGGTGTGCTCAAGGGCTTGGATGTGCCCATTGGAAGTTTTTATTTGTCTTTCTTGAGCAGTGGACTGTATGCCATATACAGGCCTGTGGCTTACGCTGGCTCAGCTTGTCTGAGTGTGGAAAGCTAAGCAGGGTCAGGCCTGGTTATTACTTGGATGGGAGACCCCTCCTCTAGTTTCCTGCATTGAGCAGGGGGTTGGACTCGATGGCCTTGTGTAGGCCCCTTCCAACTCTATGATCTATAAAATCTATGAAATCTATCAACTGCTTTTGAAAGTCCCTTCAGTGTCAAAAGGAGCTTGTTATGAGGCTGTGGTGGTAGAGAGTGGGTCTCTATTTGAGAAATGCATGGAGCGCAGAACTGTATCATGATCTATATCAGTTCCCCTCCAAAGCCATACCTACACAGAGGAAACATAGATTTGAAAACCAATAATTAAGTTAAAGTTATCCTTCAGTCAGGTAAGGAAATAAATTCAGATTTATTTATTTCTTTCACAGCAAGAGAGGATACAGCTGTAACTGATACATCTCTAAAAATAAACTGCAAACTGCCATCCTCATACCTCTTGGTCTGGAAAAGAGCTGTTGAAGTTAAATGTTCAGTGGCACTACACTAAAAAGAAAAGAAAAGCTGTAAGCATTGCACTGCATGCAGTGCAAACCTATGAAGTATATCCCACTAGTGCTCACTCCCGAGTAAGTGTGTTTAGTGATTAGGATTGCAGCCTTAGGCTAAAAGGCTACAATCCTAAGCACACTTACAAGGCAGCAAGCCTCACTTAACACAATGAATCACACTTACTTCTGAGTAAACATGCATAGGAGTGCACTGTTAATCTTATTCAACTGCATGACATGAACTTTCTCCGAAAAGCCCCTATCAACATTAACAGAATTTGAAGGATTTCCTTGGTTAAGTACATTGTCCATGAATCTGTTCTGAGTTCTGGCTATTGTTGGGAAGTGCCGAAGGTTGGCATACTGATTTTCTGTTTTCCCTTTTCTGCTTATTGTGAAATGCATGAGTTTCAGTCTGTGGTTTCAGTTTTTTACTAGCGGAGGGTTGCGCTCTCTCAAGAGCATCTGAGGTTTCTTGACAGCCTAGTCCACACATGAGTTGTTTAGGAAAACATGTTGACAAGTGGAGTTTCTCTTTCTTGCTGTATCATTTAAATGAAAGGAGTTAGACACTTAGCATCTGTTTTGGCAAGCAATATTCTGATGTTTTTATTTTGAACAAAAAATTCTCTTAGTACCACCAGTGGACCCATTCAGCATTTTCTAAGTTTTCCATTTAAAAGTAAAATGTTGTTCACTTTCCTCATGATAAATTCACTGACCGTCATAATTGAGATTCAGAAACATCTGGGGGTTGTTAATTAAAATTGTACATACTAATAGCGATCTCAATTCTCTTAAGTGCTGGTCCTTATGTAGCTAAAATGGCACCACTCATGCTCAACAGGGAGGTATTAGCAGGCTTAGGGAAATGCAAAGGTTTGCAGAAGTACCACCCCCCCTTTTTTTTTAAAGAAAAAAGCCCTCAAGGGGGGGTCCTTCAAAATAGGCTAAAGAGGATGAAGCAGTGGGCACGGAATGCAAATGAACTTTGGGGGGGCGGGGGAGCGGGAGAGGAGTGTCTGTAATCCTGAACAGAAGCACTAAACTCCTGGCTCCAATACCAAAGTCACAAACTGCTTTTCAAGTGATAACAAGTAAAAAGATTGTTTGGCTTCACCCTTTCAGTCTGACTTCAAGCTTGATTGCTTTAGGTGATGACCTGTGCTGAGAGATGGGCAGGGGAAGTGTGGCCCTGTTGATTCTCCTGGACCTCTCAGTGGTGCCCAGAACTATCGACCATAGCATCCTTCTATGTCACCCCACAGGGATGGGGTTGGGGTCACTGTGCTTAGATGGCTTCAATCATTCCTGGAGGCAGGTCTCAGAAAGTAATGCTGGGAGGGCTTCTGCTCTACCCCATGGCCACCGGCTTATGGGGTTCCGCAGGGTTCCAGCTTTCCCCTCAAACTTTTCGACACCTACATGAAACTGCCCAATCAAATTATTTAGAAATTTGGAACTGAGGTGTCACCAGAATGCTGGTGGACCCCAGCTCTGTCTTTCCTTTTCATCAGAACCTAGGGAGGCAGTGAAAACCCTGAATCGTTGCCTGATTCAGGTGAACAAACTGAAACTTCTTCCAGATAAGAGGGAAGTACTGTTGGTTCGGTGACCAGTTAATCTAGGTCTAGTCTGTTGCAGATGGGGGTCACACTCCCCATTAAGATGTATCCCCTGGAAATATCCATGGGGATACTCCTTGATCTGGTATGGCCTCAGGTGGCAGCAGTGACTAGGACTACCTTTCATCAGCTTTGGCTGCTATGCTTGCTGCATCCTGTCCTGGAGAAGGCAGGCCAGATCATGGTCATTCATGCCTTAGTAGTGTCCAGGCTGAACTGCTTGAATGTGCATCATCATCATCATCATCATCATCATCATCATCATCATCATCATCATCATCATCTCTATTTCTTAGCCATCTTCCCAAAGTGACTTACTTAGCATGGGGTTGCCCTGAAAACCCCCCATAAAACTTCAATTAGATCAAAATGATGCTGCCAGTCGGACATCTCGGCAGAGCATATTAATCTGGTCCCTTTAATCTTCATTGGCTACCTATTATGGCTGCCTATTTATTTTTAGGCTCAATTCAAGAAGATGGCTCTTACCTTTAAAGCCCTAAAGTATTTCGGACCTTTGGCTCCCAAGGCCTGTCTCCTCCTGTATGTTCCCTCCTGTGCACTCTGATCAACACTGGATATCCTGCTCCAGGGTTTCCCACCAACTGACTATGAGGGACAGGGCCTCATCAGCTGGGGAGTGCCCATCCTGTACATCATGTATACTCCTGTACATCATACAGTCCTTCAAATGTATACTCAGAAGTAATCCCCATCGTCCAAAGAGAGTCTGCAATCCTAACCAGGGAGTAAGTACCATTGAAGATGGTAGAAAGGACTTCTGAGTAAATACGTATAGGATTACACCATTAGCCACTTTTAAATTTGCATCCCACCATCTTGTTAAGACCGGGCTTTCTAGGCAGGCTTTCAGTGGTGGCTGATCGGGACTTCGTTTTATCTACTGCTGTGCTGAAGGGGCTTCCCCATTATTCTGACCTTTTATATTGTACGTTTTTTAGATTAGATTTTATTGATGTTTTATGATTATTGATTATTTTTAGTTGTTAGCTGCTCTAAATTTTCTTTCGGAAAGAACAGCAGACAGACACAATTACTAAGTAGAAAAGTCAAGGCTGCAGTCTTGCACAAGCAGAGCAAGGAGTGGAGTATCCTTTCCATTTAGCATCTTCTCCAGCTCTTCCCCAGTTTATGGTGTCTCAGCAGGTCCATCCCTCTATGCAGAAGCCCCTTAGATAAGTGGTTCTCAAAGCTTTTCAACTTGGGCCACCTTCTGAACTTACTCTGTCTTGCTTCCTCCTAGACCAACATCCATATTCCATTCCTCTGGGTGAACATACAAAGATTTTCTGTGCAGTTGCATGCAGCTTGCTGCATGTGAGGGTCTGTGGCTTGGGGGTACTAATCCCAACACTGGCATTAGAGCAGGAATGGTACAGGACATCTCTCAACCACACACAGAGAAGTAGAATTGGGTCCAAAGCAGAAACTCTTCCTGAGCTTCCTTTCCGCCCAAATCAGGTTGGAATGATGGTGGGGTGACAAGTGGGGATGGAGATGCTTCCATGTGAGTTAGTGCGGGTACTCTGGCAGGGGGATTCTGCCCACCCACATCTTGGCTAGTGTGTGGCATAGAAGGCATCACCCACCTCTGGATCCTATACAGTAATACCTTGGATTACAAGTAACTTTGTCTGAGAGCGTTTTCCAAGACAAGCATTTTTTAAAAATAAATTTTGACTTGATAAACAAGTGACGTCTTGCAAAACAAGTCACGTAGGGATGTAACCGCTCGCCTCGAGTGGGCCGAAATTGGCCCCGCTCACGCCCGCCAGAGGGTCTTATATATTCGCTTTGATATAAGAGTGTTTTGGATTACAAGCACGGTTCCGGAATGAATTATGCTTGCAATCCAAGGTATGACTGTACTTCCCTTCATCTCCTTTGGGTGTCCTGCACTTCCCCAAGGTGGAGGTCACTCCACGGTTTGCGAACCATTGTTTTTAGGCCATCCAGCCCCTTGCTCTTGTGCAATTCTCCATGCACATACTGCATCTACATGCTGGGGAGAAAATGGCTTTTGGGTGCCCCAAGGTGAGGCATGGAGTGCGTCTGTGTCGCTGTGTCCTGCTGCGACACACGCTCTGCAAACAGTGATGCCCTTTGCTCAGAGCTATTGTGCTGGGAGAAGGAAGGCTACACTGATTTCTTACAAGCAGATGCGCCACACTCTGTTTCGCTTGGGCAGGATGACGGGTTATACTCCAAAGCTATGCTGTATCCCACAGTAGTATTTTGTTGTTGAAATGTTGAACTGCATTTTGAAAAAAATATGATCCTAAATATGAATGTCCCACGGGAAGTTCTTGTCAAGAACTAAGGCTACTCAGCAGAATGCATGACTTCTGAGTACTCCATGAAAGGTAGGTGGGTGGTTGTTTGTCACCCTCAAACTCACCTTTTACCGGTAACTGTTGAAAATGCAGTGTTTTTCGTGAAGAAAATGGTCAGTCTGATTAAATCCCTATTCAGTAGCGCACACAATGTCTGCCAAAATGTAGGTGGTGGCTATTTATATATCTAAGCCAACGTACAGCTTGACAAGCAAACACTCATTTTAGCATTATAGAAATGTCATATAGCCAGATAATGTGAGAGAACTTTTCTCTTGCAGTTGCCCCTGTGTGTTTCAGAAGTAGGTTTTCCTGAAACTTACAAAATACATTGGCACATTCACATGATTGAGGCACCAGTGACCGTGTGGGTTGGATCCAGGCTAAGTTAGTTGAACTTTGATCCCATTGAAATCAATGGAGCAAGTTAGGCAAGTTAGGAAGTTAGGAGGAAGGAGTGAAGGTGGCAAGAGCAGGCAGAGGGAACATCAGGGCCTGCTCCGCTTGGATTGCCCCCCCCCCCAGGGCTAACTGACGCTGTTTTTGTTTTGTGTTTGTATTTAATTACTAGACTGTACATCGCTCAGAGTGGCCAGATGACTGGCCAGATGGGCGATTAAAAAATAGAATAAATAAATAAATAAATGGGAATCAAATGCAACCAATGTAGTCTGGATTCAACCCCATGTTTACTAATACAGTACTAAGGTTATTTAATTCACAAGGAGAGTGATCCTATGGCCCATAGACAGCATCTAGGGGGCCATGGGATCATTCAGATTCCCAGATCCAAGGCTGGAAACAGCACTCTGACCTCAGAGCAAGGGACCCACGCACAGATCCCCCTCCCCCTACTTCCCAGCTGGCATGGAAAGAGCCACACCAACTGCCTCTCCATGGCTGGGAAACTGACCTCCGAGAGGGGGTAAAGGGGGTGTCCCAAGGGAGGAGACTGATGTACCCTGACAGCGCTCCAGCCTCCTTCCCTCCCCCTCCAAAGCGCCTCAGCTAGATGGCCGAAAATGGCCATCTAGCTGAGATGCAGATTAGGAGGTGGAGGTCGCCTCAGCCTCGCCCCCCACTCTGTACTGGATGCTCGTAAGCCTCCAAGTTTGGGGGGCTCATGATCATCGAAAGCGCAATTATAGGGTTGCGCCCTAAAGGAGGTAATTGCAACTGGCTTTGCATCAGACAAATGAAAATTAAAACACTTTCTCAGCTTTCACAAAGTATATGAAATAGTCAAAGTGATAACATTATTGTAAGACTTGAGTTGTGATCTTAACCACAAAGTGGAGAGCTAATATTAGAATGGAACTAATTTGTTCCGCCTCTTGTTCTCTTAACAAGACGGCAAGCTGTTGCTTAGTAGTTCTTCGTCAGGCTCCATTCATTAAATAATACATTTTTGTTATGGTGTTAAAAAGTGACTCTTTCCTTTAGCAAAGAGGATTAAGGAAAGCTTAGAACAAAGTACACTTCATATCACAGGTTTACAGCCCAGGTTTAAAATACTGAACTTGTGCAAACCCTTTATGTTTGCAAAGTCTCTTCAGTACTGCAGTATAACTCTTACAGTGCAATCCTGTCCATGTTTACTTACGTAAGACCCGTTGCGTTACATGGGATTTACTGCTATGCAAGCCATAAAAGATCATCTACACATGTTCAGAATTCACATATTTTCTTTCTCTGAAACCCAAGCTATTTTGCCCGTCAAGGAAATTTATAATTAGTGTTTTCTTTTTCTAAACAAACCCTCATGAGCAGAGCTTTAAATGTTCATAATTATGTTTGTTTTCATTGTTAGCCACTCTGAAAACCCTTCAGGGTTGAAGGCCAGGATGACAGACAGAGGATAGGCAAGCTTAATTCCCCCCCCCCCTTCTTTGGCACTAAATGCAGCAACCTCCTCATTACGCAAGGCAACAAGTACAAAAAGAAATATTGGAGGTTTTTTAAAAACAGGCTTTTAATGTTCAGGAAAAGAATGAGCTAGCTAACAGTAAACAGAAAAATACCTATTTTCCTCTGTATTGCCTTCCAGTTATACTGAGTTTATCTGTAGTTTTGATTGGTTCTATTGCATTTCTTATGGTCTGAATTTAATACTCTCCTCTTGTATTTTATTGGATTGTAAATCGCTCAGAGTGGGCGGATGTCTGGCCAGATGGGCGATTCATAAATATAATAAATAAATAAAATAATAAATAAATACTGGAGGCCATTTTAGTACTATTTTCACTTATCATTGTTGAGTTCATGGAAATTTGCAGTATTACACCATCAGGAAATTTTGTCTACCCTGTCCCTGCAGCATTTTCTGCCAAATTGTGGAAACATAGGATGGTATGGCCACGTAAATACATATGGATTTTCATAGAATGACATTATAATATTGCAAGAGAGTGGAATAATTGGTTGAAGGGCCAGCAGTGTGAGTGAGTGTATTAGGTTGCATGATGTAATGGAAATTCCTGGCAACAGGACTCAAATTCTTTCCATTCGATGGAAATGAGTTTAGCCACTTGTACTTCAATTCTGTTGTTCTCAGATTTATTTTTTTTTAAAAAATTATGTTGGAAACCTGCATCAACTGTCATTTGAAGTTTTGCTTGGCATCTATAATGAACAAACAAACTGCATGACAATAAGCCGGAAGAGTGATGCATTGTGCTTGTATAGCTGTGCCCCCGTAGAGAACACTCTGGTTGTCATTCAACCCACTGAAAGTCCTATTTAGTAGTCTTGGGTCTTAACAGGAGCCATCTGCTAAAGCATGGGTACACAATCTTCTTGGCCTCAAAGGCTGCATCGGGTCTCTGCTAGGGTGGCCAGGGGTGCACACGAACTCATGTGCACACATTCACATATAACTTACACTCACACTCATGCAAATCCAGAGTTTAACTATTTTATCCCATCCCATAGTTCTTATAATGAATACTCCCCCACATCCCATAGGCAGTATGCAATGCTGCCACTCCACTTACGGTGCAGATGTAGCGCTAGCATAAGCAACCTCAAGCGCAGCACCAATAGCATATGCTGGAGTGACGGGTTTCTCTGGAAAACCCATCACTTGAGCATACGCTCTTGGCATTGTGCTAGAGCAGGGCTCTCCAAACTTGGGTCCCCAGATATTGCTGGACTACAGCTCCCAGAATCCCTTGCCATTAGCCATGCTGTCTGGGTATGTTGGGAGCTGTAGGCCAGCAACATCTGGGGACCCAAGGTTGGAGAGCTCTGTGCTAGAGGTTGCTTATGCTAGTGCTACATCATTGGTATAAGTGGAGCAGCAGTGTTGGATACTACCCGATGCCATCAATTTCCCCCTCTATTTTTATTTATTTCATTGCGACCCGTTTTCTGTATCCCATCCTCTTTATAATGAACAGTTCCCCCCACATCCTCCCCCAACTATTTCCCCCTTCTATTTTTATTTTATGTTATTGTAACCCAGTTCTTATAATGAATACTCCCTCCACACTCCCACTCTTCCCCTTCAAAATATGTTTGGCTTGCTGTTCGTTTGCAAATCAGTGCTTTGCTGTGCCTTCTGGAAGCAGCAACAGCAGTATACAGCACTTGCAGCAGGATTGCCTTGCAGGAGATGATCTGGGAGATTCTCCCAGATGGCTCTGTAGTTTCTGCCATAGAAGCGCCGTTCCTAGACTGTCCCCTGGAAATAAGGAAATAAGGAAGGCAGTGTCCTTGGATCTCCTGAGGACATTCAAACACAAAAATTGGGATGGTGGAGGCGGTGTCCATTTACCTTTTGGTAAGCCTTTCTAAGCCTAGGCTAAGCATTTTTTCCTGATCTGTTTCTCTCTCTCTCTCTCTCTCTCTCTTCTATGGCAGTCATGCTGCCACATTCTTCTTGGCTGGGGGTCTTTGGGGGCTGCCAGTGAGGAGTTGGACGGCCAACAGGGCCACACCTTTTGCACCCCTGGGCTTAAGGGTGGGTTTCAGCAGCACAAAATAATTAAACTTTCTAATGCCTTCTAGAACTAGATCACTTTATGAAGTAATCCCAAGGGCCAATTGAACATAAAATGAAAAACTCAATTACAGTGTTCCAACTGCTAATTTCTGTGTATCTTCTGGGACAGTTTGACGCCAAATCTCTTTTCATGAATTTAAGTTTGCATGGATAATGGCTGGTGATGTACAAACTGTACCTGACCTTCTCTGCTTTTTTTCTGTCTCCTGATTATGTGAAATTGTATTGTTGTGGTGTGTTTTTTTAATCAGTAGGGAAACAATAAACAACAACAACAAAATGAAATTCAGAAAAGCAAATACATTATCTCTTTGGGTGGTACAAAATTATTTAGATTTCATAGATCATAGAGTTGGAAGGGGCCTACAAGGCCATCGAGTCCAAGAGGAGGGGTCTTCCATCCAAGTAATAACCAGGCCTGACCCTGCTTAGCTTTCCACACTCAGACAAGCTGAGCCAGCGTGAGCCACAGGCCTTGCTCAAAGTAAAGAATCTCTTAGTAGTTAAATTACATCCTTGTTGCTAGCTATTTGATCTACATGAATTCACAGTCCAATATTCTGTCTTTTTCTAGGCATGAAAGAAGACAAGGACCACAAGAGAAAGGGGGGAAAGACGAAGAGGAAGGAAGGGGGAATGAGGTGAGAGTGGAGTGAAGTGGAATTTTCTGTCAACTGGGAAAGCAGCCAGATGAGATATTGGGTCACAGCAACTGTTGCTTTAGGGCAATAAAGTTATTCTCCTCAAAGCACTCCAGAAAGGCATCCCATAAGTCATTAAATTTATATCATTCATTACTTCCTATAAACATTACACATTCCCAGGATGCTAATTCTTGGAATTCTACTGTCCAGTCATTAATATTGGATGGAGAGTTGGATTTGGAAGCCTGTAAAATCAGTCACTTAGCAACTAAGGCAACATGTTGAATGCAAACTGCATGCACCTTATTTATTTGGTTTTATATTAAACTTATATGTTGCCTTTCTGCAAGTAACACGTAAGGCAGTTTAACAAATAAGAAACTATCATGAAAGCTATAAATTTCATGAAATACAAATTACAAGGTTGTTTCTTTGGCACTCGATGGAACAACCTCCCTAATGAAGCTGCTATTTGATTCCAATTCATCTAGGTGGGGAATATGTCCAGTGCAGCAGTTCCCAAGTAAGCCAGAAATCCAGAACCAGACAAGTAGGGACTTAAAGGTGCTTGAGAATGTTATCTTGTTCCCTTGCACTGAGCACCAAAGGTTTTCTTTCTAGAATTTTCCAGATTATGCTCCCTGTATTAATTCTCTTCTGCCAGTATATTGTCAGGCCTAGCCCAAGCACTGCTGTGGGCCCTATAGTTTTAGAGTCAGAATCTGATCCAGAAGTGGACCAGGGCAGTTTAAGATCCAGTTCAGTAATGGAAAGCCTGGGGCCTGAGAGTTTAGCTCAGCCTGGTTTCTTACCTGATAGCAGGCCAAGGGAGGGGGTCTGGTTTGAGCTTGCTTAGGCTGTGGAATGTTAGAGTGGTGAGAGCCTGGCCTCCCATCTGATTACAGGCTGAAGGACAGGAGAGCGTAACTCCCTTTGCAGCCACAGCTGCAACTTAAAGCTTTAAGTCAAACCTCTGATTTTTTCAACCTGAGAAATGTTCTGTGGGAATCAAGCAGAGGGAAGGGGCTTGAGAGGTGTCACCCAGGTTAAGACGTCAACTCAAGAGGATGGAACAGAGAAGCTCTGTTTGTCTTAGGGCTCGTTTATGGGCTTGAATCCCGTCAGTTAGATCGTCAGAAGGAGGGCTCTAATAGCCCCTTCCTTGCATTTAAACTGGAGCCAAGGTTACTGGGCCTTTGCTGGGACCAACTGTCTTTTCTGCCTGAAACCCTTTCTGGCTGGACTTTCCACCATCTGCCTGAAACACTTTTTCATCCGAGCTCCATCTTCTCTGTTTAAACCATGTATCACTGAGAACTTGCCTGGAACTATCTTGAATCTTGGACTTAGTCTGCCAGGGAGCATCTGCATCTTAGAAGCCGTGCATGGGAACCTCTCTACTGCTTGGTGCACGCTCTCTTGTCTGGACCTATTGTTGCTTTAATTGCCCAAGATACTGACTTGCCTGGACTTATCATGAATTATGAACTTGAGCCTCTTGACTGCCTTGAAACTGTTAACGGGAGCCAAAGCAAGGCCTAGTGAGCCTGTGTTGGGAATGTCATCTTAAAAGCCCATAATGCTCCCTTGCCTGGACTTATTGTGACTCTTGACCTTTGGTCTGCCTTGACATATGCACCATAGATATTCTGATGTAGAATCTGTTGTTACACTGATCTCTAACTGTGTGTGTAAATTCTGGTTTTGTAACTTGCTTTTGAACCACGTCTTGAAATGCCTGGAATGTTACCGTGCATTTATCGTGACCCTTAACCTTGCCTTGCCTTCTGAACCATAGAGATTACAGCTTGGAAAATATCATTGGACTTATTCCTAACATGGGTGTAGTTATTAGACTTGAATAGGGATTATGAAAATTCTATTTTGCAGTGGAAATCTTATTTATTTATTTATTATTTTAAGTTTCAACGAAACAAAACCATAAAAAAGAAAAAAAGAAGAAGAGATATCTATAGATAGATAGATCTAAACATATCAGTTAAACATAAACTTCAACAAAGGCAGACCAAATATCCATATATGTATCCATTTGAGAGTGGCGTCTATATCCCATCCATTCAAATGTTGAAAGCATTGCATTATAGGAGGTGAACATTTATCCTTCCATTGTTGTAATATTAGTTTTTTAGCTGTCAAAGGGGCATGGGAAATCAATTTACATTGACCGTGTGTTAATTTCCAGGAAGCAGGTAGATAATTTAAAAGAACATATGTATCAGTAAATATTAAAGCAGGGCTCTCCAACCTTGGGTCCCCAGATGTTCCTGGCCAGATGTTGCTGGCCTACAGCTCCCAGCATACCCAGCCAGCATGGCTAATGGCAAGGGATTCTGGGAGCTGTAATCCAGCAATATCTGGGGACCAAAGGTTGGGGAGCCCTGTATTAAAGGGTGCTCCAATACAAAGTTCATTTGTATTATAACCTCCTCCCATAAAGAGGCAACTACTGGACATTGCCAAAACATATGATTAAAAGAAGCATTAGAAGTATTACACCTCCAGCAGTTAGCCAACATATTAAACA
This sequence comes from Shinisaurus crocodilurus, assembly GCA_021292165.1. Taxonomy (NCBI): domain Eukaryota; kingdom Metazoa; phylum Chordata; class Lepidosauria; order Squamata; family Shinisauridae; genus Shinisaurus; species Shinisaurus crocodilurus. Next base: position 159,705,282 of record CM037876.1, on the reverse strand, counting down.
TATGTTGTGGTGTCCAATAAATATGAAACAAGAGTTTTTGTTGAATAAGTTGCAACCTGAGATCCACTGAAACTTCAGATATGGATGTTAAAGTGACAAACGACAATCCATTGCTTAGACTGGATAGGGCATTCCAATTCCATATTCTAGTCCTGCTTTAGACCCTGTGTTTCATATTTATTAACTGATAATACATAATTATAAACATGGTTTGTCGCCGGTGGATATAACTGATCAGCCTCAATAGGTGTTTCAAATAGTGTAGGAAACTGTGAAGCTGTAAAAGCTGCAGAGTCAAACCTACATTCTAACAAATGTTGCAGTTGCAAGTATTGCCATTCAGCTGTAGCAGGCAAAAAATCATATTTGGCACGCAAAACTGAAAATGACAGAAACTCATTATCAACCCCTACTAATTGAGCCAAAGTAAAAATCAACTTATCCTTCCCAGTCGACCACAAAAACATTTTCTAACCAATTTTTAAGTCTGGATTTTGCTATAAGGTCAATTTAGTATGCGAAAATGGATCAAAATGTAATTGATGTGATATTATCCACCACATGTCTCTAGCGACCATAACTGTGGGAGGAACCCTATGCCATCCACTTGAAAAGAGGATCCAGACAAGAAGATTTCAGAACTGACCAAAGTGGAAAATCTAATCTAAGTGGGAAATACCAACATTTAATAAAAGTCAGCAAATAGACCCGATGATATGAAACAAGATTCAGAAAGCCAAACCCACCTTCCTTGTTGGAAAGTTGCATCATCTTCAAGGATACTCATGGCAGAGGGGAACCCCAGAAAAAAAAGAAGTGAAACAGAGAATTCATTTTTTGATAATATTTGCCAGGTAAAGATAGAGCAATTCCACATATAACATAGACAATCCAAGGTATAATATTCATCTTCAGTGTATTAACCTTACCCCACAAAACTTTAGTGATGCCCATCTGTCTATATCCCATGAGATTTCATTAGGCAATTTGTTCAGATTTAACTTGATCATTAGAGAGATGTCTCTGGGGATAAGTATAACCAAATAAGTAATGAAATCTGGGCACCATTGAAATTGCCAATTAGCCAATACACTTTGTGATACGTTGTCTCCAATTGGCATCAATTCAGACTTTGACCAGTTAATTCAATAGTCAGAAAATTCACCAAAAATATTAGTCAACTACTTCAAAGTTGGAATACATGCCTGGAGTTGTGAAATAAACAGTATGAGGTCTTCTGCATAAAGAATAATTTTGAATTCTAAACAGTCAGTCATGCACAAAGCCATGAATATTACTGTTCTGTCGAATAGCACAGGCCAGGGGTTCCAAACATATCATCAAATATCAATGGAGAAAGTGGACATCCTTGTCTGGTACCTCTCCCAAGTAAAAAGAAAACTGAAAAAAGACTGTTTGTCATAACTCTAACTCTAGGGGTTGAATATAAAATGTTAATGCATTTCAAAAATTCATCAGGGAAGCTGAAATAACTCAGTGTAGCAAAAATGAATTTCTAATGAATTTTGTCAAAGGCCTTTTCAGTATCCAAAGAAACAATAGCAGCCTGGTCTGTTATACCTGAGTTTAAAGCTATTAAATCAACAACTAATCTAAGATTATTGGCTGCCTGTTTATGTTTGTTAAATCCCACCTGGTCTGGTCAAACCAATGTTGTAATGATTTGTTGCAATATATCAGCCAAAATGGCAGGTAATATTTTAATCTACATTAAATAATGAAATAGGTCGATAGCACAATAAGTGTGATACTTGCCAGGTTTAGGAATCACTGTAATATAACCATCATTTAACGATGAAGAAAGGGAGCCCAATTCAAAAAAAAAAATTATAAAGGTGATACAGTTTTGGGACTAAGAGGCTAGAAAATGTTTTATACCACTCTACTGGAATGGAAACCCATCCGAACCTGACAATTTCATATTAGTATTCATATTAGTAATTGCATATTAGTATTCATATTAGTAACTGCTTTCTTAATTTACTCCATGTGCAAAGGAGCCATAAAAAGAAGCTGCTGTTGTGAGGAATCTATGCATGGAGGGAAAAAAGGCATCTATATCTTCCTCCGATGTTTCGCTATCTGTACTATTCAAATCAGAATAAAACTTTTAAAATTGTAAATTTATATCTGTGGGAGAGGTATATAGCCTATTATTCTTATCTTAAATAGCTGAAATAACATTACAATGTTTCTGCTGTTACTAGGTGATGTGCCAAAATCTTCCTGGGACGTTCACCATTTTCTCAATATGCCTGTTATAAACAGGTTAAAGCAAATTCCTCCTGCTGTGAAAGGATATTATTCAACTCATATTTAACTTTCTTCAGTTCCTGATAAATTTGTGCAGTTGAGGAAATGGCAAACTGGGTTATAAGAGATTTCTATTTCTTATTAAGTATTATCTAGTGCATTTTTTTAAAAAAAAATTCTTATAAGAAGTGTAGGCAATAATTCGACCCCATATAAAAGCTTTACGGGCCTCCCACTCAATGGCTCTAGAATCAACAGTGCCCTCATCTTGATGGATTTTACCGGTTTGGTCCTGGAAGATTTTGTTCTGTTTCCCCCCGCTGGCATTGACTCAATCTGTAGTGATTCGATCCAATATGCGAATTTTGGATTTTTAAAAATGGTGGTGGCAATTTGCGCAAATGGGATCAAAGGGGTTTACAAAAAATTTGGGTCCTGTTCTTTGCGCAAATGGGATCGTGTTTTTTTAATATTATTTTGGGGGCCTTTAGATTTGCGCAAATGGGATTGTGTGTTTTTCCGCTGAGACTTTAAATTTCTGCAAATGAGGTCATAATTTTTAAAAAACGTTTTTTATCAGTGGTTTTTCATAAGTCCACCTATCGCTATGTATTCCCGTTATGAATATCCTTGTCAGTTTCATCCTCTCCACACACTACTTCATTTAGTCCAGCAAAGTCATATTCCATACTGGTCAAAGAACTTGTCAATTTTGTCCTACACTTCGGCACTTCCCAAGCGAAGTGGAGGGAGTGCTGCAGTGGAGGATGAAATTGACAAGTTCTTTGACAAGTAGGGTATATGGCTCTGCTGGACTAAGTGAAGTAGTATGTGGAGAGGATGAAACTGACAAAGATATTTACAACAGGACTACATAGTGGACAGGTGGACTTGCGAAAGATCACTGATACATTTTTAAAAAATACTTTTTAATGACCCCATTTGCTCAAATTTAAAGACCCCCCCCAAAAAACCCATGATCCCATTTGCGCAAATTTAAAGACCCAAAAAATAATATTAAAAAATACACAATCCCATTTGTGCAAATCATGGGACCCAAACTACAGAGTGACTCAGTTCTTAGAAGGACTAGCTGGAATGAAGAATAATTCAAGGAGAGGAAGAGACAAAAGTCACTGGTTTCTCAGCTGAGCTGATGGAGTGGTTCTGATCCCTCACCCCACTGTAGCCTGATGGCATGGAATTACAGGTGATTGTCCCCTAGCCTCACATAAAGAATTGTTGATGTGTCTTTTTATGACAACAAAAGAGATGTGGGTGAGCAAATGAAAACAACACATAGTACCAACCCATAGGGAGTGCATTTCCAAAGTATGGGATATTATGGTTATTCATAAGTTGACCTGCCAGATTCAGGGGGCTAATATGGAGTGAAGCTATTCTACTTCTTTAGAAACTTGATTTATGTTTTTGTCATAAGGCAGTTTCATCTGGGAAGGCTGATTTTTCTCAATAATACATGTATTTCCTTATGCTAATGATTTGTGGGATGGGTGGTTCTGCTTGATCTTATCCCTGCATATAAATATACAGCTATGTACATTAGCAACATTTGTAGCTATGTAGTAGTAGAGTTTATTCTAAAAGTGTAATCCTGTACATATCTATTCAGAGGTAAGCGCCATTGTTCAATGGGAGTTCAATGGGACTTACTCCCAGGTAAGTGAGCATAGTGAGCATTATCAGCCACATACTGGGTTTAAGAACATCTTCTAGATTGTGTACAAATGCTTTTTGGTGTCATGTGAATCTGTCTTCTCATGCTGCAGATTAAAAGGATAATATTTTGGATCCCATCTGTTTCAAGTTGATGGCCAGGAAATATTTATTGACTCTCCTCTCTATTTCCCAGTATCTTAATTCAGGCTAACCTAAATGCTAATTTAAGAGAATGTAGCTCATTAATTTGAAATTGCAAACCCAATACTACATTATAACACTCAGGTGCTGGAGTGCTATAGCTGCTAATAATAATAATAATAATAATAATAATAATAATAAGTTGTTGTTGTTGTTAATTTCACAGATAACACTCTTCTTTATCTCCATGGCATGCAGTCTTTTACTGATACAATATTTCATGTTTTCACTCTAACATACACAGTTTGCCACCAACATTTGATGGTGTGACAGCTACAAAAAGGGGCCTATTTAGCAAACTGCTATTGCCCCCCTGCTACCGAATTTGGTGGTGCAGTGGCAGGAGTCAGGGGTTCAGCCCCCAGTGGGTTTTGGGGGTGGGGACAAAATTGGCCTCCATATACACCCAGAGGTTGCCTACCCTGGTTTAGACAAACTATTTCCCCCCATAAAGGCTTTTCTGGATTTTCTAATCAGTGATCTCTCAGAGCATGGGGTGGTGGTGTCTGTGCATACACATATGTGCATGTGCCTGCTCAATTTTTGACCAAGGTACTCCAGAATGGTCCTACTGACTTCACTGAAAAGACTGGAGTAAATGGTGAGGACTGTTTGCTTCAGGAAGCGGTGAGCAACAACCCATCAAGATCAGATCTTTTAACTAAGTTTCAAAGGGGCCTGTAGAATAAACTTGATGAGGGCTCTAATTACAAAGTTTTCATTTAGTTACATGAATGCCTGGGATCTTCCCCTTGTCTTGGGAGTAATGTGTTTATAATTCTAATAGCTCACAGCTAATCTCTGTCGTTAGGGACTGACAGTGTACTGTAGGTGTTAATGAAGCTGCCTACATGAAGAAGATAGGAAAGGTTAACATGCAATCTGTTTGTCTGATATTACTTCAGGTCCTTACTTCAAAAAATCCACATAATGAGTTAGAGAGACTCACTCATGCAAATCTGCTTTGCTTCCTATTCTATTCCAAGTCCCAGGGGCAAATAATAAACCTGCCACCGATAGCATTTCAAGTTAGTTCTGCAGCTCTAACTGAGGCTAATGTAATGTTTCTAAACCAAAGTGTCCTCCATCATCTAGATCTTTTAATAGAAAATGAACTTCTGTACTAAATAAGGGAGAGAGTTTCTTGTCTGCTGAGACAAACCTTGGTTTCCTCTCCCTACCCCTCAAAGCCCATCAGCTATTTGCTAAAACCATATTTAAAACCCTCTGAGTCAAAGGAACAAGTGTATTCCACCATGGCATATTTTGCTAATGGATCATAGTAGTTTCCCACCTTAGAAAACCACTTGCTAAGTCTAATGCCTTGGCTCTGTTTCCTTTATTGCTCTCAAACATGGCTAGACTTATGGTTCACTGTTTTATATCAATAGTTTCAGAACTTTTTTTTTTTTTTTAAAAAGAATGAAAGCAGTTCTTCAATGGTTCGCGTAGATAAATCAAATGTTACAGAAACAACCATGCTTCACAATTCAACTTTAGGGATGTAAGGGTGCTTCCAGATGGGAGGGTTCCTAGCACTAACAATCAGAATGCTTTGTGCAGCTATTCCATCTTTTTTCCTTACTGGATTTTCTACTCCTGTCTCATTTAAAAGCAGAGCGGTAAACTGGAAGTGGTGAGGGGACTGGGATCGGCACCATTTAATTATTTTTTTACCAAAGAAATACACAGACCAACAATAATGTCTGTTTCTGTCTGTCTGTCTGTATCTCATTCTCTCTCTCACCCACAATATTCATACTTAATGAATTAATTTCATTAATTAATTTATCTATAGGTCAGAGAGAGAGAGAAGAGAGAGAGAGAGAGAGAGAGATGCAGATCACTCTTGTAGTTGCAATGGTGGTTTTTGTTGTTTTGTGTTTTTGCAGGCTATATAGTATGACCTTTTACCAGCCTGCATCAATCCAAGGTGAATTGCTCAGTGGTGAATAACTGTACTGTGGGACCGGGTACTCTCTCTGAGTCTACTTAATTCTCCTTACTGAAGAAAGGGCTAGGATGCTGAGACCTTTCAGGAAAGAGACATTAGCAAAACAAAAGCAGCTAGTGTGGAATTAGGTTTTGCTTACATTTAGAACTGCAAAATAACTGAAAAGATTAGAAAGGTCATTTTAGGTTTCTGATGACTCACCACAGATCTTTCCCTCCTGTTTTTTGTGGGTTTTTTTTTTTTTAAACAACATATAGTTTTCAAAAGTATAAAAAAAATGTAGACTTTTTATCTTAGATATCTTACCTTGCCTTTTGATTTGTTCACTCTAATCCTTGTTTTAGGTGAATAGTTTGAGAACCTTTTGTCCAAATTCGTATCTTTCATCTGAGTAAAGAGAGCTGATGCCATTTAGATAATCTTTTGTATTCTGAAGATAATGGCTTTAGTGTCATTATCAACACACATTTTTTGCTGGTATTCTAAGAAACCAGTCCTGGTGAAAGATCATGCTAGATACTGAAGAATGTAAAATGCCACAGGCACCTATATCACTATCCCAGTTAAATCTAATCAGCTAAGATCCTGAAACTGAGCCTAGTTTTCCTTTTTCACTTAAACTGAATATTCCTCACTTTACATGCTGGGGCTTTTTTTTTTTTTTTAATACCTTGTCTCACAGCTAGAATCACAACTACTACAGGTTCTGAGTCTCAATGTCTGTGTTCTGCATTAGCCCAGTTCTGGTCCTTAAATGCAGATCCAGCCAGCAGGAAAAGAGTTGATTGTAATCTTCTTAATCTAACAGAAGATTGATGGACTGCAAATCATCATTAGCAAGAATGTCTCCCTCCTCTGATTTGCGGAGTCACTAACAACATAATTAGCACATGTTAACCATAAAAACATATTTATTTAAGCCATTTGTAGACCACTTTTACAAAGCTTGAAGAAGTTAATGAGTAATGCAACTTAAAATCAAAATGGCTATATCTTAATTTGAAGGTGTGAAGGTTGTAGACTAAAAGGCAGGTTTAGGTATCACCCTACATGCAGGACTCAAGAAAACAATGATGGGCTAGATAAGGCTTTTCCAACCTGGTGCCCTCCAGATGTTTTGACCTAAAACTCCCATCATTCTTCACCATTGGCTATGCTGGCTAGGGCTGATGGGAGCTGTAGGCCAAAACTACTGGAGGGCCACAAGTTGCTCACCCCTGATTTATATGGTCATAGACCCGTTACAAAATACAAATGAGCTATCAAGCACCAGGTAACAGAAAATATGACATAAGACACAATACAAGCAGGATATGTAGAACTTAACATGAACCCAAGGGACACTCTACACAACTTAAAATCATCCAAGCTCTTATCTTAATTATCAAACTTTTTTTTTTTTTTTAAAGCTTCTACTAATATACTCTCCTCATACAAAATTGAAACAAAGCACCAGGTAAATGCTTTAAAAGTGGGAGGATCCCACTTTCTAATTCCATTATAATATTTACAACAAAACATGACATGAAAAAAGGTTTTCTGCTCGATGATCTTCAGCATAAACGTCATGGGCAGGAATCAAGGCCGGGCACAGCAGCCTGGGATGTTCGATCCTAGGAATCAGCTGATCTAGGATAATATTGCCACAAGAAAGAAAAATACATTCTGTTCTTTTACTGCGGTGGCTGGGCCAGTCCTGGAAAAAGAATAATTCCCCGGGAGCTGTATTGAAACCTGATAGATTTTCTGTGACACGCCAAGGCTTGTAATAAGAGCCAAATCAAAGTATCCTATGCAGCATAAAATATATGTCTGTCATTAGGGCCAGCATTGAATCCCAACAAAAAGTTCTGCAGTTCTAAGGGCCATTGAGGCATGTTTTAGAAAATGACTCAATGGCTGCTTAGAAGAGCACAAGGCATATGAGAAGTTCTAATAGGGCAGAAAATACCATCATATACTGGTGTTATATAATTTTAGTTTCTCTCTTTCTATAAAATCAATTGTCCTGGAAGCTGCATTGCATACTGACAAATGGCAGCACTTTGTCACAAGCAATTATGCCATGCTACATTAACCTGCCATATAGTCTATGACGTTATGGGAGTCTGAGTGTGTTCAGACTTTCTCAACCAAGGGAAGTATTCTCAGCTCCATTAAGTATTTGTAGGAATTGTACAGAAGTTGTTAGTTTGTTTGTTTTTGAAGAGTTTGGAAAGAAGCATATATTACAATAGCCTTCCCCAATTTGGCACCCTCAAGATGTGTTGGACTACTGCTGGCTGTGGGATTATGGGAGTTGTAGTCCAACAAGTCTGGAGGGCATCAGGTTGGTGTAGGTGTTAGGTTCTGTATAGGCCTGGACACGTAAAAGAAACTGCCTTATATCTTTGCTCTACTGAAGACTGCTTTAAATTAAGGTGAGACATTTGAATACAAAAATTGTAGGATAATTCTAGGAAGAAACAGAGGAGGCATTGCCTTTGAGACCCAGAAGAGGAGATTCAAATAATTGAGAAGTCTTAAGTAGATAATTTAGACTGGCCAGTTTCATTGGACACACTCTGCTAGTGACAATCTCTGCCAAACTGGGAGAAGCCCTTTTGATCTGTATGATGGTGTCTGATAATGGATTGTGTATTGTGTAAGATAAGAAGCCTAATTCCAGTTTACCATTTAGATCAAGAGTGTTGAACCTTATTCTGCCCAAGGGCTGAATTCAATTTCAGAGAAGCTCTTGGGGGCCACCTTGCAGTGCTGGGCAGGCTGAAGGCAAAAGGCGGTGGGTCAAAGGCAAAAGGGGTGTGGCCAACCCTTCCAAAAATACCAGCATATTTTAACAGGTGCTGAACTGGTGTCTGGAGCCAGGAACAGGCTGGACGAGGGACCAATAAACTGAAGCTGAATCCTGACAAGATAGATGCCCTGTGGACTGGTGGTACTCATGTCCAGGAATTGGATGTGCAGTCTGTTCTAGATGGGGTTGCACTGTCCCTGAAAGAGCAGGTTGTAGCTTAGGGATAATCCTTGATCCAGCATTGTCACTTCAGGCCCAGGTGGCCTTGGTGACTAGGAAGTCCACCGCCATTTTGTGTTCCCCCTCCTGAGCACCTTGGGTTAAAAAGGTTCCATTTTGACTGGAAAAGGTGAGCTAGTAAAGCTCCAGCAAAACAGGATGACGTACACTTGAAAGTTTCCCACCACATACCTCTACTTAAATGGACCAGGAGGTGTCTCCACCAACTACCCACTGGTGTGGGACCTCCTGAAATTATCAGTGCCAAACCTTCCTATCGAATCAAAGTCTCAAGGTATTGCCTGTCAATTGGATATGGACAGATTTTGAATGCCCTTTCCTAGACGTTCTTCAAATTCCACCTAGAAACGAGACCCCTTCTTTTGTTAAAGAAGAACAAGATAACAGCCTTTCTTTTGTACACCTTGAAATCAACCTTCCAAGACTACCCCACTCCATTGTGAATCTTCTGACACCCAAACCTATAACTTGGTTTGGAACACCTGAGCTGTTTTAAGTCTTCAGACTGCCCAAGTATCCCCCTTTCCCTCTTGAGTCACTCCATAGCCATTCAAGTGTACCCTTCATTAGTTTTTGCTGGCACGACTACAGCACAACTGGAGCTCCCACCTAGGTGTCCATTCTTGCACCCTTGGATCACTGCTCCCTTCCTCTGTCTTTGGATATAGCATAAAGGAAGAATATGTTTTTTTTCCTGGATTTCCTTCCTCTTTTCTAGCCTACTTTCCAATTACAATTCCAGCTTCCTCCTTCCTCCCCCTCCACAAACTGAAGCAAACAACTGCAACAACATCAGTTCTTCTCCCTCCCTTTTCTGGGACAGCATTCACAGTTAACTGTTAAATTGCCTTTTGTTATACTTTCTCAATAAAACCCAATTTCTGGAAAAGTTCTGATTCCATCTTTGTTGCTTTGCTGAGTAGATGGGCACTCCATTATCTGTACTAAACAATGCAAAATAACTCACACTTTGCTCCCTTTTGTTTTGGTTAGAGTGCTAATTGCTGGGCCAGCCTGTCCTCCAGCAGAATAGAGCTAGGGTCTCAGTGGGAAATAGTGAGCAATAGTTCTCGTAGCATATTTGAGCTAAATTCCTGCCCCCCTGAGTCATTTGTGTTTATTCCCTGGCCTGAACAAGGAGAAGTAGACTGTAGATGTGTATATAGAGGCATGTGTCCTGAGCAAGCAAGGTAACATGTACCACAGACGAAAGATCGTCAAAGTATGCCATGATTCTTGACCATATGCATGGTCAAATATGACCATATACATATATATATATATATATATATATATATTGGGGGGGACACTCTCTAATAATCTCTGTCTCTTCCACAAACCAACCTTTCACTCATTCTCATAAACACACAAGCATCCCCCCCACTCCCCCACATGTCTCTTGGACCATGACTGACCACTGCTCCCATTTCTGGCCTACACAGTGCTCAGCACTGACAGCATGATTGGACCAGGTGGACATGGACTGGCCAGCTAATCTTCTGTTACTACTTCTGCAAGCTCAGCAGCCTAATTGGTTGGCCCAAGATGAAACATGGTGGGCATTCCATCTATCACCACCACCAGATCCTCATTGCTGCCTGGTCTGCCAAAGTGAAGACAAAACACAGTGAGCATGTTATAGGGATGTGCAGATTTTGCTAAATCCATTCCATCTGTGTTTCATGGATTGTTAGGCGTCTTTCATTCCATTGTCCACTCATTGATGGAATCAGATTTTTTTAAAAATCAGAATTTCATTCTGCTCACTCTAATTCGCATTAGTGCCAATTTGTTAATTAGTTAATGTGAATCAGTGCTAATGCACACTTGCACTACTGCATGTTAATGCTAATGCAAATTAGAGCTAACCCCACCCCGCCCCAGTAAAAAAACCGGTCTGTAAATCCGCAGAATATTGCACGATTCAGAAAAAGTCAGTCTGCTGCTGCAGGTTGGATTCATAGAAATCCTAACTCATTTGAATCCATTGCAGATTTCCCCAGCATTGTTAGGCATCTGGGTGGTCCACCTGCTCTCACTGTTGCATCAGTAGCAGCCTGGTTGGCTGTTTGGGACAAGCTCAAACCAGCCCAACATACACAGCCACTGCTGCCTCTCTTCTCTTCCCCCATCACATCTCAAATTTTGCATGCATGTTGCAACATACTTAGAGTAAGACTTCAGGATCTTCCTTTCCCCACATAACATCAATCAATCAATAAATGGAGGGAAACCAGAGCAGATACAACAAATCCTGCCTCCCTGCATCACACACATCTTGCCTGGCAACCAGTCCCACACTAAAACACCTCTGGCCATGCCAACAAACATAACAATACATCACTGGCAATGTTACTCACAACTGAAAAGATAAATGTCAGTAGCAAGGATAACAGATTCGGTGCTTCATGCTAAGGCAGAGTTAGGTGAAAAGATAATTTGAGCATTCAAGGATTGTCATTATTTGGCAAGGTATCTGACAACCCTGCAGAAAGAAGAGGCAAAAGCCGTTGCCTTTACACACACTTCATGTTAATAGAAGATCTCAGTGAAGCTTTCTTGTCGTATTGCACCTGTGCCATCATAAACACTTGCAATATGGGTTGAACAATGCCAGACTTCAGTTGATGTGCATGGTGAAGACATTCAGTGGAAGCAGAGAGCCACTGCTGGCAATTAAAGAAACAAACAACAAACAGCTGCCATTCCAGTCAGAGCCTGCACCAGGGCTGCAGGAAAAAAAAAAGCCACATTTGGTTCCTGTTAGGAGGCAAGGTGAATCTCCTGATCAGAGCTGGAGTTTTTCCTGGACAGGAAGGCAGCTCCATTATACTTCTCAAGGTGCTCGTTTTGTCCCACCAACAATTTAAGGAAGTCTATTGTGTCACAGTTCTTAATATCTATCTATCTATCTATCTATCTATCTATCTATCATCATTTATTAATTTATTATATTTATGAATCGCCCATCTGGGCAGACAACCGGCCACTCTGAGCGATGTACAATCTAATAAAATACAAAAGGGGGAGGGGGGGAACACACACACACACACACACACAGTATAAAACACAATTAAAAACAGTACAAAACTTAAAAATCCTAACCCATCCTATATTCCCGCCTGAAAAGCCACATTTTTAATGCACGGCGGAAGCTAATCAAGGAAGGGGCATCATCATCTATCTAACTAATCTATTTGTGATCCTTACATATTTCTTAATACAATAAAATCCCTAGGTGGTTTTAATCTGCCCATCTGGATATCCACATATCACGGAATGAATAGAATGCATTAATAATGTGCATTGTGAAATGTTAATAGAATTGATAACAATATGCGATGCATGTCGTGTATTGCCACAAGTGGCAATAGACAACACAGCTCCTTCACCCACTGTTAGAAAGGGCAGCCTGCTGCAAGCCTTAGAATGTTCTATTCCAGGGGCGCTTTGGAGCAAATCTAATATATCCTCGAGCTCTAACTATTGAAGCACGATCTGTTCTTTGACATTGTCTGTGAAACTGTAATTTCTTCCTGTGTCTGCAACTGGCTTGGAAAATGTAATTGGGCATCACTGAAACAGCTGTTTCTCACACCGGCTGACGGACAGTAACACTTTAAAAAGAAAAGCGTTTCCTTAAAATTGGTCATGCCCCATCTATAAATTACTCTTTTTGTATATTTAGAAAGTGCTGCACTCATAACCATTTGTCTGAAAGTGCTGTAGTGTCTTTTATTCTTCACTATTGGATTGTTGTTTGTTACATTAGTTCTGCACTCCGGTAACTTTGCTTTGGTAAAATACAATTGGTTGCTTTATTTTAAATTTCAAGTGCCTTGTTGCCATAGCTGAATGTGAAAGGTAGGCATTTTGGAAACAGTGATTGACTTCTGTTTTCTCTTTGCAGGAGTTTCTTTTAATCCTTGGTGTGTGTGTATGTGTGTTTTAAAAAAATACTTATTGCTTATTGAAAAGCAATTATTTTAAAGACAGAGCTAGATCAGGACGTGTGTGTGTGTGGTGGGAGGGGCTTTAAAGTACACGGATCACAATTTGGCAATGTAAATGGCAGGTGCTGCAGCTCAGTCCAGATTGTAACTACAGTGGGGGGAAGGATTAAAGCCCCCATACCCACCAGGCTACAGGCCTGGTTTAGATCAGACCCCCTGCACTTGCTCTAGTAAAATAGAAAGAAAAAGACATAGTGGTGAGCTATGTCCTTAATGTCATGTTTGCTCTGGATCTTATACTGTTGGCATTATAGGACAGATTCCAATAAACAGCAGTGGCTGGTGGCTCCAGTGTCAGTGGTGTGATGTATCCACTGTGCTGAATCCTATTTTGCAGATAGGATTCAGCACCATGGATAGCTCTTAAAAGTTCAGACTAAAACCCAGAGTGGATATACCGTCCACTGTGTAGCCACTACCAGCAGCCACCGCTAATAAACACCCATTGCCTATGGTTCCCCTCGCCCATCACCTTCCGCTGTGTTCTATCCCCTCCCTTGGTCATTGGCCCGTGGTACAGTCTGTGATTTTGAGGTTTCATGCTATTCAGTTTACAACAATAGGACAAGTATACAAATCACTCTGCTGTACAGGTACATGAAAGAGAGGAGAAAAGAAAGGCAAAAAGGAAAGAAAAACAAACAATAGATAACTTTTTGATGCTGCTTGCAAGCAAATGAATTCCAGGGTGTTTGGTACACAGAAGACATAAGATGCTGCCTTATATCAGGTCAAGTCATTGGTCCATCTCGTTCAGTATTGTCTACATTGACAGGCAGGAAAAATGCCTGTAAATTTATCCCCCCCCCGCCCCCCAAGGCTTGCCGACTTTGGATTTTAAAGGTTTGGGAAGAGACCAGGGTAGAACCTGATAGGCAGAGACAAAGTTTAGTCTGGTGGATTAGGGGTAGTGCCAGGGTTAGGTGTAGTCAGACCTGGTGAGTCTGGTGGTGAGAGCATTAGCAAAAATAATCTTTGTTGGGCCAGCTCCGAAATTTATGGACTTTTCAGATTCTTATTCTAGTTAGCTGCCAAATGCGGCTTTATTGTTTGGACCAGTAAAAAAAGGGGGCTTTTAGTAATCCTATAAGAAATATTTGGCAAGCAATACCTGTCAGATCTGAGAACCCATTCCTGGCTTTCATCATAGCGCTACAGTAAAGGTGTTTAAGGCAGTTGGCTGCTATACTCCATGTTGATTCCACCACTCTCGATATAAAGTACAAATTCATGCTTTGCCAGCAAACACATTATAGTTTTTCTCTTTGAGAATTCAGCCAATTAGCTGCAATTTGAACAGGATATTAGTTCAAGAGAAATGGTGGCTTACCCATGAGATAGAGAGATCCCTTTGAAGTCATCTGTCCATTTAAACTTGATAGTTTGCCAGTGGTGTGTGTGTGTGTGTGTGTGTGTGTGGTGATTGTTAATATCGACTAGCGTTTCTCCTGGGATAAAGTGGCTACCGTTTTACTCATTTCCTTTATGAATTTGCATCAGGATTGAGCTACAGCCACGGATGCAGGAGGTGGCAGGAATATGATGACTATTGTTCTACGTTGCTAATTGTTGTTAGTAGCTTCTTAAAATGAGATCCTTTAGGGGAAGTATAATAAACAGGGTTGAAGCAAGACAAGATAAAGCAGCAGGCTGTGTAATATATGTAAACAAGTGTGTGAATGACTCCTAGGGCGGATTGCCCTGTCTCTTACTAAGCAGTTGTAGTAGAACTGGTAAAACATTACTGCCTGTTTTCAGGGCAGAGCCCATGAGAAGGAAAACTGTTAACAATAATGGCTTCTGTAAGGCAGCAGTGGGTTTATCACTGGGAATAAGTGAAAGGTAGCAACCATATGTCTTACTCAGACAAGAAAGAAGAAGTGTCTACAGTTCAAAAGACATCTCTTGTGGCTTAGTCTTGAACAATCAACAGAGGAGGACTGGTACATTACAAACAGTTTAATCTACATGATTGCTTTATCTTGTCATTTTCCTCCATAAATAAGACACTCAAAATATTTGTTCCCCCAACCCCCTTGCATTTCTCACTTTCCTGAATGGTAGGAAGTTTCAGGGGAGTCTTTTGCAGGGCTAGTTTCTTTCTGAAGAGAGAGCACTAGAGACTTGCAGTACTTTTGTAATATCAATTGATGCATGTACAGATTGTCACAGGCTGGCAAGGCCCTTTTCCAGGGGCAGAAAGGAAAACAGGTCAAATAGTGTGCCCACACTCTTTTTTTCCTTTTTTTTTTTTTTTGCTCTTCCATTCCTGTGGCCTTTCCCGCTGGCACCAGGTGGAAGTCTTTAATTCTCTGGTAGCCACCATCAAGCCAGCCTCAAGACTCTCTAGGTCTCGGGCATCTACCCAGGTAATATGGGTTGGCAATTAGATATAGGGCAGGTACCCCCCCACACACACGAAATTTCAATTAATAAAATCTAAAGTTTACTGAAGAAAAGTGTCAATAGGAAAAGGATCTTTAAAAGCTAAATGGACACACACACACCAACGACCATACGAGTAATAGGGTACTAAAATAACCAGAGGTAAATGCATCCAGTTAGCCTAACTAGATGGTGTCCTCCCCGCTCCCTTTAAAAAAAAATCTAGATGCTAATTTACACTAGAGCCCCTTCCATGTATCATGGAGCACTGTCACAGTATCTCCATCAGTTCTTCAGTTTCAGAAGGTCTGACTTTTTCTGTCTTCTAGAATTCTGTCTGTCTGTCTGTCTTTCTGCCTTTCTTTTTCTTTTTTCTTCCTTCATTACTCTCTTTCTGCCTCTGACTTTTACCTGATACAAAACTCCCCCTCTCTTCCACTCCAGCCAATCAGTTTGTCTATTCCTGCCAACTTTGTTTCTGTTTCCTGACATAAAACGTTTTGCCCTCTCTGCTTGAACTGTATACTAATATCTTGCTTCTGTGGCTGCCTTTTTGACCTTTGCTGAACCTTTTAAAGACCTGCTTCCTTGAACACAAACGTTTACAGAATTTCAAATTCCATACTCACTAGCAGTTTTGGGAGTTCCGTCTCTTAAGGCAGACAGTGTTGTGCCAGTCAAATAGGGTGGAGTTGGAAAGTAAACTCCAACATTCAATATGAATTTAACTCATGCAGACAGCAACTGGTACATATCAATTCAAAGTGCTAGTATTAAACTTTAAAGCCCTAAGTGGCTTGGGGCCAAGTTACTTAAAGGGCCACCTACACCCATATGAACCTGCCCAAGCATTAAGATCACCTATGGAGGCCCTGCTTATATGCCTGACAGGAGGTATGGTTAGGTTGGCGAGCACAAAAGAAAGGCCCTTCTTGGGGGTGGAGCCCCAAAGTTGTGGAACTCCCTCCCCCAGGAGATAAACACATTTAGCCCCCTCCTTATTTTGTGTTCGGTGGGCCTGGAAATATTTTTGTTTTCAGACTGCTTTTAATTAAGAGCGCAAGTTAGCATTTTCCTGATGTTGCCGCTCTGACTGGATCCGTTTTTTTGGTCCAATGGTTAAAAACAGTTAAATGAGAATGAGATGGCGAAATGAAATGATACTGAATGAAATGGTTAAATGAAATGATACTGGCTAAAATGATATGAAACGAAATGATTTTATTAGTGTGTGTGTGTGTGTGTGTGTTTTTAGGTTTTTTTTGTTTATTTTGCTTATTATTTTTTTGTTTAATGTTGATGTGAATTTTAATCGTTTTTTATTATTTCTTGTGCACCACCTTGAAAAAAATATTGTATTTTGAAAGGCAGCATAGAAGGGCGCCCTCCAATCTGGCTGCCTGTAACCCTCCGAACTTGGGAGAGTTATGGGCATCCAATGGAAGGAGGGAGAAGCGTGGAGGCTAGGGTTGCCTCCGTGCTCTCCTCACCATCCAAAACAGGGGCTGAGGCACTGCCTGGATTCTTCAGAGGATGGTGGTGCCTTGCTCCACCCCTCTCTGTCCCCCCAGCACCAGCTCTGAAAACGATCTTCTGTCTTCGGAACCACAGCCGGTGTGGAAAGAACTGAGCTGGCTGTGAGGGTCCTCTGAAGGCAGAGTCCCCGCTGTGACCTTAGAGGGCTTTTTACAAGGTTGGAGTGGGGACTCAACTTTTCCAGTGGCCAACCAGACAGCGTCCTACTAGCCATAGGATTGGGCCCTAAATCTTCCAAATAAAATATATACGTAAGTATCATAAGCAAACAGATACTGCATCTGTTGAATGGGTAGCATTTGGAGGATAAGTATTCTCTATACAGGGAGTATTGAAGAGAACATTCATTTGAAAAATGTGTCACAGCTTTGATTATGATGTATGATACATCACCATTTTGACAGTTAAGGAATAAGGTGGTTTCCCCTCTCTACCTCCTCAGAAAGGTCCCTGAGGCAATCAACATGCTTAATTTAGCAGTTAAATTAGATTGGTTTCAGCAGCTGCACTTGCGTTCTTTGGAAGCATGACCCTCTGAGATGATCTCTTCCACCTCCTCTTCCAGATCTAACATTCACGCTGATTTCTGAGGCACAGAATACCCTCGAAAGCTGGAACACAACATGCCAAAAAATTAAACGACCCTTGTCACTTCTTTGGAAAGGATGTCAGAATAATATTAACCTTTTAACTGAGCTCGTGTTGTTCTCTCTCAGTAATTGAGAAGGAATACATGTGTAATGGCAACTGCTGTTTTTTATGAATTAATGATTTTTGGGTGGGTGGGGTGGAATTAGGAGAAAAACCTAATAATAAATATAATAAAGATTTGATTTTTTTTTTGAGGAGAAAAACAAATCTTGCTTCAGGACAGGCATAGTCTAATCTACCTATGAGGCAACGTGAGCTTTACTTTACTGTTTCAGTTCAATAATATTTAAAGAAAGAAGTGGTGGTGAGGCCACTCCTGAAGAAACCCTCTCTGGACCCGGAAGATCTTCTAAACAATTTTAGGCCAGTAGTTAATGTTCCTTTCCTGGACAAGGTCCTTGAGCAGGTGGTGGCCAGCCAGCTCCAGACTCTCTTGGATGACACTGATTATCTAGATCCATTTCAGTCAGGGTTTAGGCCTGGTTTTGGCACAGAAACAGCTTTGGTCACCCTGTATGATGGCCTATGTCGGGAGAGAGACAGGGGGAGTGTGACCCTGTTGATACTCCTAGATCTCTTGGCGGCTTTCGATACCATCGACCATAGTATCCTTCTGGGGCGGCTGTCTGAGTTGGGAGTGGGGGGTACTGCATTGCAGTGGTTCCACTCCTGCTTGGATGGCCGACTTCAGAAAGTGGTGCTTGAGAGATATTGTTCGGCCCTGTGGACACTCCAGTATGGAGTTCCTCAGGGGTCGGTCTTATCCCCCATGCTATTAACATCTACATGAAACCGCTGAGTTGGGTCATCTGGAGTTTTAGAGTGTGTTGCCATCAGTACGCTGCAGACACACAGCTCTATTTCTCCTTTTCATCTTCAGCAGGTGAGGCTGTGGATGTGCTAAACCGGTGCCTGACTGCGACAATGGACTGGATGAGGGCTAACAAACAAGCTCAACCCAAACAAGACTGGTATGTTGTTAGTGGGTGGTTCCTCTGACCGGATGGAGTTCAACCTGTTCTGGATGGGGTTGTACTCCCCTTGAAGGAGCAGGTCCATAGCTTGGGGGTTCTCCTTGAGCCATCATTGTCACTTGAGGCTCAGGTGGCCTCAGTGGCTGTGGCACGGAGTGCCTTCTACCAGCTCTGGCTGGTGGCCCAGCTATGCCCCTATCTGGACTGGGATAGCCCGATTTCAGTAATCTATGCTCTGGTAATATCAAAGCTTGACTACTGCAATGCACTCTACGTGGGGCTGCCCTTGAAGACTGTTCAGAAGCTGCAGCTGGTGCAAAATCTGGCAGCCAGATTAATAACTGGGACCAGGAGGTCTGAACATATAACACCTGTTCTGGCCTGCTTGCATTGGCTGCCTATATGCTACCGAGCCCGATTCAAGGTGCTGGTTTATTTTTTATTTATTTATTATATTTATACCCCGCCTTTTTTCCTACAAGGAACCCAAGGCGGCTTACATAATCCTCCTCCTCCTCTCCATGTTATCCTCACAACAACCCTGTGAGGTAGGTTAGGCTGAGAGTAAAGCCCTACACAGCTTGGGACTGCAGTACCTGACGGAACACCTCTCCCAACCACAATCTACCCGGACACTACACTCAGCATCTGGGGCCTTCCTCCAACTGCTGCCCCCGAGGGAGGCTCGGAAGGTGGCAACAAGGGGGAGGGCCTTTTCTGTGGTAGCCCCACAACTGTGGAACAGTCTCCCCACTGACGCCTGCCTGGCACCAACTTTACTATCCTTTTGGCACCATGTTAAGACTGCCCTCTATACTGAGGCATTTAACAGCTCCAAATAGTTCACAGGGTGGTGGTTATGTCACCTTATTATCCAGTCTATTTTTTTATATCTTGCCTTAGCTATTTAAGTAATTTTAAAATTGTTTTTAAAATGTTTAGTGTAATTTTTTTGATGTTTTTATTGTTTGTATTTTTTTATATTGTTATTTTATTGTAAAATTTTATAATTGTTGTAAACCAGCCAGAGAGCTTCGGCCTTTGGGCGGTATAGAAATGAAATAAATAATAATAATTTAGCCTTCACCAGAATAATGTGTTGGCCCCATATCAATGACACCTGATTCACATATACCAGAGGTGTCAAGCTTCTTTCAGCCTGAGGGCTGAATTCAATTTCAGAGATGCTCTAAGGGGTTACAATCCCCTCGTGGGCAGGGCTGAAGGCAAATGGCTGGCCTCTCAAAATACAAAAATGCAAGCATATTGTAGCATAAAGCTCGGGGGGGGGGCAATCCTAGAGCTCCTAGACAGCACCTGAGGGGACATCGGATAATTTGGATTCCCAACTCTGAGGTCAGAGACCTGCTCTCTCTTAGGTCAGGAAAGTGACCTTGGAGAAGGGTAAAAGGGGGTGTTTCAGGGGGCAGGGAGGGGAAGAGACTGGAGAGGCCAGGATATGAGTTGTCCTGCAACCACTCCTGCTTCCTTCTCTTACCATCTGAGACGGTCCAGCTAGATGGGCAAAAAAGCCCGTCTAGTGGAAAATGCACGGTGGGAGGATGGGGAGGCGAAGATCACCTCCACCACTCTTCCTGCTCTGCATAGGATGCAGGGACGTTGAAGAGTCCTTGGTCTCGAGTCACGAGTCGAGTCTGGAGTCTTTGGACGCGAGTCCGAGTCCTTGGTCCAAAATGGTGACTCACGAGTCCTGAGTTACTCCCAAAGCTGACTCCATGAGTCCCTATTAAAATCAATGGGTTTCCCGCCCAACAAAATAAGGCTACTTCAGATGTGTGGCTTAAATAAATTCTAGGCACAAGTGTGTCTTTTTATTTCAAAACTCTGCCACTGATTTTGACAAGAACAGACCAGGCAGACAAACCCAAAATAACCAGGCAGGCAGAGGAGGCAGGGAACCCCAAAGCAGGCAGGCAGAGGTGTTTGTCTTGGACAATTCAAACTGTGGAACTGGTTAAGAAGAGACCAGGCAGGCAGAGGAGGCCGGGAACCCCAAACAAGCAGGCAGAGGCAGCCAAACCCAAAATGTCTGAAAGGTTGCATTTTAGGAAAATGATTTTAAAAAATAAAATCTTCGCCAGCAATCGCACTTCTCTCCACTCCTTCTGGCACAGCCCACGGATGTTGAAGAGTCCTTGGTCTCGAGTCCCGAGTCGAGTCTCGAATCCCATTAAAAATATTGGGACTCGAGTGGGACTCGAGTTAGAGGGGGGGGGGACTCAGTCCAACTCACAAGTCGAGTCCTGGAGTCTGAGTCCCCATCCCTGATAGGATGCCCATAAGCCTCCAAGTTCAGGGGCTTATGGGCACTGTGATAGGACTGCACCCTTACTGTCAATAACCAAGCCTTAGGAGAGGCTTCAACCTTTTAGAATGGAGGAATAAAACTTGCACACAAAATCTGGGAAACCACCAAACGTTCAGTGGCTGGGGAAGGGTCATGGCCCTCTAGTCTGGGGGAACCCTAGAGGGCCAGATTGGGAGAGGACCTGATGTATACGCGTTGCAGCATGGTAAGATGCTTGAAAAGATAGTCACATGTAGGCAGTGCCACGTGGCAAGCTGTTTGTGTGATGCAGTGCCTGATCTCATTGTGTAGATCCTTATTGTGCCAGTGAGTAGGAACATAAGAAGAGCCAGCCACGCTGGATCAGACCAAGGGTCCATCTAGTCCAGCATTGTGTTCACACAGTGGCCAAGCAGCTGCCCTTGGGAAACCCACAAGCAGAACATGAGTGCAAAAGCACCCTCCTACTCATAAATGAGTAAGTACAGAATGAAGTTTGTGTTGGCATGGTGAACATTTCTAAATGAAGTGGACGTGATTCACTCAAATGGTTTGTCATGTTGACTGCCTTTGTGTATTTGCAAGCAAGGCTTGTTGACACATACTGTACAGTACTTGTTGACCGACTTGCTTGTGTCAGACCTGCACAAATTGTGACAGCTGAGCTGAAAATGTCTGGTGTATGGTGGCTTATAAGGGGATTTGCTAAGGTTCCTATTCTTGCTGGCTGCCTGGAAATGCAAAAAGATGGGAGCTGTGATACACACCTGATAGGCTACAAAGAGATCAAAGAACAATGGAAAGATGGTGATCAAAAGTGTCCAAAGAAGATAGTTATAAAAAATGTGGCCTATTTTAATACATTGCAATATAGAGACAACCACTATAATTATTGTACATGTATTGTATATGTGGTTTTACACATGTTTGAACATTCTATTATTTTTGGACTATGGGTGTCAGAGAGTTGTAGACATGATTAATGCACAATATATGTATGATATTTTCAGTGGCTGTGTGTCTGGCAACTATGCATGGATGATAGGCTTGGTGGGTCACAGATTGTTCAGGCTTACATGAATGAGCTATGTCAGATTAATCAACACAGATAGAATTCTGCTATTACTTGACAACTGAAAGTCAATGCTCAAGTTCATATATTCAGCTCATATATTCAGTGGAGGTGGTCAAGAGTTGAATAATGAAGCGAAGGGTGCCCTCCTTCTATAAGCATTTAATCTGACTGGATGTTCTAATGGATGCATCTTCATTACGACACAAATGAAGCTATGACCTAGACAATTTAGGTCTTGAATCTGAACCTCGGTACCTGTTCACAGAGTTGATAAGAATTTTGGGCTGCTGTTTCCTGCTACCATGACATTTCCCACATACTCTCTCCCTTCCCGCCAATATCATTGTTCACTCTGTTTATCAGGAAGTGCATGACAGTAGATGGCATAAAAACAGTGGTAGAGAAAAGCAGTGGCTCCTGGGGCAGTGTAGGGAAGGAGATTTGGGCCAGCAGCACAGGGTGTCAAGGGTTGGTATGGCTGGGCACCTGCCAAGGGCCCACACCTCACCTGGGGACCCACTGACAAGAGACCCCTGGACCTGCTTCTCCTCATCACCATTGCAACCTGCTTGTTCACCTACTTTTCGCTCTGGCTTAGAGGGGGTGAACAAACAACCAAGCTAACAGCATTGGTGAGAAGGAGTAGAAGTAGCTGCTAGTGTCTGCTTGCTTACTGACTCTCTGCTTGGCAAGCAAACAGGTGGTGGAAATTATGAGGAGGAGGAGGCGCAACAACTGGTGACAAGGGCAGTGAGGAAGTGAGCTCTGAGTGAGGTGGCCCATTGAGGATGTCTTGCCCAAGGACTTCCCAAAAACTGGAGCCAGCACTGCAGCAACAGGAGGCAACTTACGATGGCAATTGGAGCAGCTACAGCAGCTCTTTTAGCTTGGCTAACTACTACTACTACTACTACTACTACTACTACTACTACTATTATTATTATTATTATTATTATTATTATTATTATTATTATTATTATCTCACCTTTTCCCCAATTCCCAGTTAGATCCAAGCCCATCCTGAACCCAAATTTACCACCCCATCATGTCCATGTGCACTGCTAGGTACCATCAGTCTGGAAATCCGGTGGGCTTGGTTGCCTGAAGATGGCTTCAGCAGGAGAATGGGTAACCCATGGGTTATTGTTGAGCTATTCTAGCAACCACTGCATAGATTGATTGATTGGTTGGTTGGTTGGTTTGAAATCTGTAAGTGTGGAAAAGCTAGAAGAACTGAAGAAAAATCAGAAAGAAGATCATTTTTCTGAAGTCATTAAGAATCTCATATTCTTCACCTGCCAGAACAGACCTTGGTGTGTTTTCTCCATCAACTCTGTGCGGAAGGAATTACGGTACATAACAGGGAAATATTGCTTATTTTAATGTTCAAGGGTAAAGATGATTGCAAATAGAATTTTCTTAGTAAAAGGAGTTTTAGTCCCTAACCTGATTAGAGATGGGAGCACAGGGACACAAAATAGCAGCTGTTGCTGATATTTCATCTGACTTGCATTTCAGCAGAGGGCAAACTTCTTGTGCATTTCTTACAAATGAAAAACATGTCCTCTACTCTTACCAGTGGCACAGATGTAACCCTTCCAGCAGATCTCGGTAGTGAGTAGAAAAAGCCATGCACTATTGCTTCTAGAAGGGCATTAATTTTTTTATATCCATAATGTTAATTAATTCTGCTAAAATATAGCTTTCTCAACTTTAAATAAACCCTTTGTTTCTTGACTCCTTTATATGGAATGATACGGTCATGATCTCAGACCTGCAGACACACACTCTGGCATTCTGACACAGGAGGCTCTAGATCAGTGAGACTCTTTTATTAAAAGGAATCCTACAGCAAAAGCTTAATGGTTACAGTCTTTAAAAACACATGTAGCTGGTGATGGTTGCTATAGTCTTTAACAGTATTCTCACAACATTTCAAGGCTAATAACTACAGCTGAGTTAAAGACCCAGACAACAGTTTCCCAGTTGTAATCTCTGTGGCTCCATGAACAGGACAGAGGCAGAATGACTCCCAAGGACATCTGTCTCAAGCAACCAAAGACCAGGGTTCAAGAGAAAGATGCAAACTAATCTGCGCACCCACACAGAGGTCAGTACCAACTTTGCCCACCGCACTTGAACCTCTGTGTTGTGTGAGTTCAGGCTTATCAGATCCAAGAAGAGTTCCAAACAAGTTTAATAGCAAGTCAAGGATAATTCCCTCATGTAGAGATTTCATCTTCCAAAGCTTCCTCCTTTGGGATCTCTACATCGCCTGGCTCCAGGCACAGGAAAATCTAAGAGTCAAGATTGATCCCAGCCCAGCCAGGCTCTGAGGCCTACTTCGCTAGAGCACATAATCCACAGTCCACAAAAATACACAGTCTATGAAAAACATGGCGGTCTTTTCATGGCAGGTTCTTCACAAAGTCCAGAGAAATAAAGAGTCTAAATAAGTAGAGTTCATATACAGAGTGCTTCAGTAGGCCCAAGTCCAAACAGAGGGGATGCAGGCAGAGAAAGACGAGAATGTTCAAAGTGATGCTTCCAAGACTTTGCATCCACTTTAAAACTAAGGTGTGGCTACGATAGCCTTCCTACCACACAACTAACTGACAGGGGCTTTAGCCCATCACAAGGCCTCTATCCAACCAGGGTGTTTTCTTTCCACCCATCAAAGGTGAACCATCAACCTGAGTGACACCTCTGCCCCACCCTTCTACTAAGTTCCCAGAGAAGCTGCCAGCTTCTCGTGTCTGAGAAGGTCAACACTCCATCTGGACCAGTGGGAGTGACCTGACTTCCACTTGCTCTCACCGGAGAACACTTACAGAGTTCCCCTTGCACAGGCCATGACATTCCACAGGCTCTCTTGGCCTAAACCCTGCCAGTCCACTTCTGATCAAATTCTAACTAAAACTAATAGACCCATGGCAACACTGAGGCTGGGCCCCTGACATATATATCATATTGGTATCTAGATGCTTGGCATGATAATGAGTCAAAGCATTGTTCGATCAAACTTAGTATTGTCTGTACTGACTGGCAAGGGTTCTCCAGTCTTTCAAAGAGGAGTGTTTCCCGATGCTGTCCTTCCTAGGGATGCCAGGGATTAAACCCAAGACCATCTGCATGCAAAGCAGATGTTCTACTACTGAGCTACGAGCCTTTTCTTGGTTTGGAGGGAGGTTGGGGACCCTTAGGCAAGATGGTTCCAGTGTGCCCTCCCAAAAGACAAAGAAACTCCTAGTTTAGGAGACAAGAAGTGGCTACTGCTCCCAATAAAGAATCACACTCAAAATGCATTAGGAATAATAATAACAATAAGTGTTCTTGTAAATAAAACATACTATTTTCTTCAGCACCATGTGATGTCCACCTATTTGTTTTTTTTCAGTTTGGAATTGATATTGCCCACCCCCCTCCCATGGAAGGGGATACCTGATGGCCATGGAAAGAACAGAGTACAACAGTCTTGCATGCCTTTTGGCCCCGCTAACATTCACCTTCTTGCTTTCAATTGCTTTTGCAAGGTATTGGAGATCACAAGTTATGCCTGCTTTATGACAGGTGTAGGCAGAATTCAGGCTTGTGAGACCTACTTAGTTTTTTTTTTTTTTTTTTTAAACTAGAAACCAAGGTCCACCAGAGGGATCCAGAAGGTCCACCAGAAGGATCCAGGAGCAAAACGGTAATGTGGGGGAGATGGTGGAGCCACATTGAATAACCTGGCTCAGGGGGTGGAGCCAATCACCCACTGCACCCCATGAGCTATACACGAGGAAGGTTTGCATATACAAGTACAAATCTATATCTGAGTTACTACAGATCAGGGATTCTACCTGATTCAGAAGGGGTTAAAAGCTGCGTTGCTGTTGCCAAGAAACCCTTGCCAATCTACTGCAAATCATCCAGAGATCTACCAGTAGATTCCAATCTACTTTCTGCCCACCCCTGCCTTAAGAGGATGCATAGTTAAAACATGGGACCTCACATTAATGGCAACATTGACAGACTATATAACAGTGAAAGGAGGAAGATGAAGGTGGAACAAATTTACTGTAAACTGATCTCCATTTATTGATTTTTTTTGCAAAAGATAATGCTTTATATCAAAATATACAGAATTGTTTTTAATGGTTTAATTAGAGTAAGTTAAGATCTAAGATCTATACACGATATACCCTGAGTATTTGTTAGACATACCGTAAGTAATTTTGTAATCGATATAAGTATGTAGTTAATACGCCACATTGTGTTTCTTCATTGTTTCTTGAGGTTCTTTGGGGAAGATTATTTTGGAAATATTTTTGTTAAGATAGATAGATAGATAGATAGATAGAGTCTACATGGGGAAAAATTACAAAAAAATGAAACCACTCCTGGGTGCACCTGCTTGAAATTTGCAGGCTGTGAGGATCCATGTGGATTTCTGAAAGAAGTAGCAGAGGGTCACCCCTCACCCTGGCATATCCAACCCGCAGAGGGCCCCTGGCAGTCTGTGGATCTTGGCAGGTGCCCCTGCCTATTCTGGCTGCTGCTGCTGAAGTACCACTTCTAATGCAAATAGTAATGAAAAGCAAAGATGTCCAAGCTTTAAATGCAGATCTGAGCATCATACTCAGCTAAGCATTATACAGAATTATATTGAGCTGGGAATTGTAATTCGTTAAGCACTGGGGGTCAATGGGGAAACATGTCTGGTTGTTGCTTGTGTTTAATTCAGTGTTAATTTAATCCAGTATTAATTAATTATTTTAATCAGCTTGGCTGCTGAACTACCTTGAAGGACATGTTGAAGGCATAATATTAGAATGGGGCCAAACCACTCATCTCATTTCAGGTTCATTCTTGTGGGTGCTAAAATGGGTCTCCCATTCCCAGTAATTTTCTGTACACATTGCAAACATTTTCAGATGGTTTCCATGATGTTCTTCTCTATGACCTTTTCTTTCGTTCTTTCTTTCTTCTTTCCTATCAGTGTCGTTGGCCTCACTTGTCCAAACTGGCATTTTCTATGATAACCCATATAATTTTGTTGATTAAATCACACTGCTGCTTCTGAGGGGAGGAAGTCTGACTCAAAATCACTTGGGTCACCACAGCACATAGGATGCAATGGCAGCCAGGATGGGTATTTGAATCTGAAGACAGTGAGGGAAAAGAGCGGAAATGATGCTGAGAAGCAGCAGCCGCCAGGGGAACAAAATGGCACTAAATAGCGTAGAAACAAGGTGATGTGAGTGATGTTTGTTTTTGTAATTTCATCAGTTCCATCAAATGTGCTACCTTATCTACAAAGCAAAGCAAATTTGGAGAATATCAGTGCACCCCTGTAATAATTCACTGTATCCTTCCTGCTGAATTCCTGACACTACTGGAAACTTCCTTCTCTTTTACAGTTTCTGCAAAACCCTCTTATAAAATGGCTGGACTGACTAGGCAAATTTCTCTTCATAGGCCATTTCCTAATTTGTTCTGGTGGCATCAGGAGCAGCAGTGTCTTGAATAACCAACTGACACAGCTGTTAGGAAGGTAGATGCTTGAGCAGTCAGTTCACGTTTCAGGGGTTCAGGGGTGCTGAAGCATGACGATGTATTTTGCAGCATTGCCTTCTATTTGGAAATGGATCTTAAATCTTTCACAGAGGAGAGATCAATGAATCATGTTTTTTCCTGAATGATTCAATAACTGTTCTGGGTTTTTGAAAGGTACTGGCTTCTTTTGCTTGAAAGATCTGAGTTGGAAATCATTCCTTTCCTTCCTTTTGTTTTTGTTTTGTTTAAAGAAGAGTTATTGTTGAAAGGCTGCCAACAGTAAGCAAAATGACCCTGGTTTATTTTTAAAAAATGATCTTACAGTTAATCAATGAGAGACAAAATGTCTTTTTAGGAATCAGGACAAAGGAGCCTGCCACAGGTGGGTTGATTAATCCTTGCTTCTTGATTCAGGAGATGGACTTTCACAAAGGTGCTTCTGAAGTCAGCTGTCAGTCTGGTTGCATTAAGAAGAAGACCTCCTAGAGCCGTGTGCAGGAGCCATGTGCAGGAGGTGTGTGCAGGCACTATGACTAAGCCCAGGGGTGGTGCAAGGTACTGAAAAGTTCTGGGGCTCAGGTCCATAGGACCAAAAAATATATATAAATAAAAATGTATGTATTTTATATAAATAAAAATAAAGCACAAATTTGCAGATGTTAATTTACATATACAGTGGAAAAACGTGAGCGTGCGGAGCTGCTGGTTAGAGCAGAACCAGCATTTAGTGGTTACAGGCTGCCCTTTTGGGAAGACTGGATCTTTACCTGGCTTCCCCCTTATACTACCAATAAGACACACAGTCTTTTGGAGGTTAAAAACAGAGTTTACTCACTCAGATCTTGCAGATTGGATACAGGCAGGCTTAAGAAAGTATTTACAGTTGTGCAGGAATCATTAGGTAGTCGACGTGTTCTGAACTTGGGAAAAGTTCAGGCATGCTGCTCTCGGCTACATCTTCAGACATGCTATTGTTACAAGTTCATGGCTCAGACTGAATTTCCCGGGCAGGAAGAGAAGGCACTGGCTACGCCCACATCCTGCCCCGGAGGACATCTGGGTAATGTCCACAGAGTGTCTGCTCTAGGAGGCACAACTCTGTGGTCCCAACTACATCATGCACCCATACATGGCGTGAGGTTTTGGCTGCACATTCCCTACAAAAGGGAATGGTTGCCTTTCATTCCTGTAAGGAAAAATAAGGAGCTCCACACAAACCTGATTTCCACCTTGGATATGCTTTGTCCTCCCTATCAGGGATCCCATAGAGAATGGTGCAATGGGTAGCACTGAACATCCCAGGGCTCCTTGCGGTGCGCAAGCCTTCCTTCTATGCACATCCTATCTTTCATTGTGATTGGGTGTTTCACTTGCAAGAAATACAGGTGAGAGGGTTTAGGCCTGCCCCAAAGAATTTGTAGTCTCACATCCTCATCTTTAAAATAAACCTGTGGAATGATTTACACAGCTCCATGCAGTGAATCCTGTCCCCAACCCCCAGTTTTTTTTCTTCCTGTTCTGAGATGAGTCCGCACATGCAGCACTATTTTCACTAACTATCAAATCCACAATTAATATTGTTCACAATGGAAGGCTTTACTTATCTCTACTTCAGCATTACTTCCAGGATTCTTTGCACGTGCACACTTGTGTCTGATTTATATGAGTATACATGGATATGAGGCATTCTGAGCTTGGAGATTGCACCTTGCAGGTGGCTTGCAGGTACATTTCTCCTGGTATGAACCTACCCATATACTATGATCAACATCTGAGGCCCTCCTCTGAGGGAGGTTCAGAGGATGGCAAGAAGGGAGATGGCCTTCTCTGTGCCCCCCCCCCCCCCCGTGGAATGTTCTCTCCAATGAGGTCCGCCTGGCACCAACATTGTTATCTTTTCAGCACAAAGTTAAAACTTTCCTCCCAGACATTTGATGGCATATGATGGGTTTTTTTTTAATGTTAGTTTTATTGGGTCATGGTAGTTTTATTGTTAATTGTTTTTAACTGTTTCAAACTGTTTTGCATGTTAAAGGTTTTATATTATGTTTTATCCTGTTGTGAACTGCCCAGAGAGCTTTGGCTAAGTATTGGGTGGTGTAAAAATGTAATAAGTGGAATGAATGAATGAATGAATTTCATCTTTCAGGACTGAGCTCTGGTTTTGTTTAATCCCTGCCCTGTGGGTACATTTCTTAGTATTTTCTGAAATTGTACCTTTATCTAATGATGCAACTGGCTTCTTAAATCAGATTATGTAGTAACTAATATAAATATAATTTGATTCTCCCTGCTGCTTCTGAATGAAAATGAGGAAAACACTGGGCTCCACTAAGAATGGCTGCCTGTGCATGGAAGTACAATATTCAATGTTTTGAAGCTGCAAGGCATTGCTAAAGCTCCCTCTAATCCTCACTGCCATTGTTCTGAACCATGGGCTCATCTGTTACACTGCCTGCAGTATTATAAACTTGGTTTGAAAGATGGAATGTGGAACATGCGTCACATTTTGACTGAGAATTTGTTTTGGAAAGGACAAAAAGTGTTAATGGCTCTGCTAAATGGCTGGTATTTAAACTGCTGCTCTTGGACATATGAAAGGGAATATAAAACAATAAAATGTCATATGAAAGCTATAACATTTCAGGCTGAAGTATAAATGTTTAACTTGGGATGACTGGAGTTCCATTATTCATTGTCAACATTTTCTCTTTTTATGAAAACCTCAGGAAGTCAGGTCACTGGTACAAGTTGTATCACTGAAAATAATGTAAGCACCGTTCCATTATATTTCAAACAATTGAACATTTTATCTTCTGTACCTCTGTAGGATCCATACAGCAAAACAAGCATAGCACTTCATATGGTCAGGTACAAACCAATCCTATCCATATTTCCCCAGAGTGTCACTGATTTCAGTGGGACTTACTCCCAGGTAATCATGCATAGTGCTGCTCTAAAGCATACTTTCTCACTAGATTACTGAATAAACACGATTAGCACCGGGCTATAAGGGCTTTTCAGCACTATCTATCATGTGTTTTTGGTTTCACCTTTGTAGCATACGGAGCACACATCTCAAAGATACACATCTGTTGCAAGAATATATCGCATTTTCCCAGCATTCAGATCATAATATTTTCCATAATGTAATGTTGCCATAACTAGCACATCTGTCGCTGATAGGCTGGATCCAATGAAAGTATTCCTGCCACTGACTGAAGGAGCCCTCCTATCAGTGGATGGGTCCTTCTCTTTGAGGCAAGGCACCTTATGGATCCAACCCATTGAGTGCGATGTAGCATGTTCTTGCCCATATTTGTGGTATCTTTGATGTCTCTAGTGATGAGCAGCTAGGGTTGCTAGTTACTCCTTGTATTACAGTGAAGGGAGAGAGGGGCATGCCCTGACTCCCTCCAGTGTAGTCAGGGACAAACAATTGCCAAGGTAGACTGCCACCACCGCTTACCCCCACCTCAGCCTGAGCCAGGGGATTCCCAGACCTTACAGGGCACTCTTGAGGGTTAGGGATTTTATAGGGGTGCAGCTGCACTCCTTGTATTTCCAAGCCTCAAACCTAAATGTTAGCAAGTAAATAAGCAGAAGGCTTCTGGACTTAGTACTGAGGTTTACCTGGAAGAAATCACACACAGCCCTAGAGGTAGAGATTAGGTTTATTTACATGGGGAAGGGAAAGGGATAAAAAGGTGTACAAAGTTCAGAGAAACCTTTGGAACAATGCTCCAGGCAAAAAATAAAAAAAAAACAATACCTAAACCCTATCGTATATGTTACCTAAGCATGAGAGCCAGTGTGGCGTAGTGGTGAGAGTGTTGGACTGGGACTCAGGAGATCCGGGTTCTAGTCCCCGCTCGGCCATGAAACTCACTGGGTGACTTTGGGCCAGTCACTGCCTCTCAGCCTAACCTACCTCACAGGGTTGTTGTGAGGATAAAATGGAGAGGAGAAGGAGGGTTATGTAAGCCGCCTTGAGTTCCTTGCAGGAAAAAAGGCGGGGTATAAATGTAATAAATAAATAAAAATAAAATGGGTCTTCCAATAGGACAGGGTCCAATCCGGCAGGAAGCCTCTGCTGGATCAAAACGCCTTCTGTGGCTAGAAGGATCCCATTGGAAATTTCATAATCAAACTCCACATGGATTTTCCAGTGGGAAGCCTGTGTTCAGGATTGCTGCTGATTGTTGCTTATGAAGCTTTCCTAAAAAATAAAAAATAAATTAAAAACCCATCATTTTTCATTTTTTTGCTAACATTTTTATGTATGTTTCTTCATAGGAATTATTCCAAAAGGAACAATGAATGAAGATGAAAATGTTATATCATAAACCATATGGCTGTTAACCCAGTTCAAGTCTGTTGTGTAGAAATGGCTGTTAACCCAGTTTAAGTTTGTTGTATGGATATGCCCGGAGAGGGTCATCATGTCACCTTATTGGGTTCACGTACACTACAAACTCCAACTGGTTTAGTGGTTATTCCCTCTCTCCAGAGAAACCTGGGAGCAGCAGTTCTTTGAGGAAACTACCCTCACCGACCAAACTACAACTCCCAGGATTCTTTATGTGTGTGTGTGTGTGTGTGTGTGTGGCATGAAAGTAAACTGGTGGAATAGTAATATATGTTTGTAAAATAGATACACCTATACCTTTTGGCAGCCCAAGTACTGATATTTTTGTTGCTCCCCTAGCACTGAGTGTTTTCTTTCTAGATCTCTACGCCTATCCTCATGAATCTGGCTTGTAAACAAGCTCCCTGCTTAAGGAAGCTTAAGCAGCTCCAGTAGTTTATGTCTCCGGTTGCTGCACCCTGCAAGAACAACTGGCCCATCACAGACATTACCTTCCAGGCACCAGGATAGCATACTGGCAAACCCACCATTAATCCTTATTTCTATTCTTTCTATGATGGATGTACCATAATCACATTCCTCTCAGAGTTAATGAAAAAATATAATTGGATTTACAAATAAGCTAGGCAATTCCCCCCCCCCCCCCAGCTTCCCTATTGTTCAAGGCTGTGGATATTGATACTCCTGCACTACAAGTCCTCCACACGAGTGTATTCTTCCATTTACATTTTATGTATGTCGAACAAAGCACCTGCAGCAGCACTGGCTAGCTTTCCCTTTGAGTTATAGTGATGGTGCTCTGCCACGCCGTTTGAATTCAGCTGCCATGTTTACTGCCCAGTGGGTGGGCACCCTGGCGAGTTGGATATAATGAAATTGCAGCTTGGTTTTACAGATGCCGTGGAAAAACAACATGTCAAGATGAGGTGACTGATTAGTCCTATCTTCACATCTTTTCCCCCCTGACAAAATAAAGTCAGTGGGGGAACAAAGCGATGTGCAAAACACAACATCTGTGTTTAAAGTGAGTTCTACCAACCAGCCCCCCCCCCCAAAAAAACACCTTTTTGTGGAAGGAACTTGCTCCCTGAAGAGCTTTGCAAACACAGCCTTTGTGGGACCAGTCCTGTTACCGGTAATTAAAACAGTTCTTAATAACACAGCAGCT
Organism: Shinisaurus crocodilurus; assembly: GCA_021292165.1. Lineage (NCBI taxonomy): Eukaryota > Metazoa > Chordata > Lepidosauria > Squamata > Shinisauridae > Shinisaurus > Shinisaurus crocodilurus. Next base: position 159,672,119 of record CM037876.1, on the reverse strand, counting down.
GGCATCAGAGTTTTAATTAAATTGTTAGGAATGTTATAACTGATCTCCCCATTTCTGTCTGCTTTGAGCATGGCAAAAGAGAGAGAGAAAGAGGGAGGGAAAGAGAGAGAGTTTTAATAAAGATATCATCACTTATCCTGGACGCCTCTTGTGTGGCCCACTGGCCCAGTTCGAACACTTCTGCAGCCAGTGGAAGTCTTCATGGCGTGGAGGAGTGAGGGTACACCTTTTCCCACCACCACCACCACCATAATGTAGGCATGTGATGTTCAGTGGAGACAGGAGTCACAGCTTTAAAGCCCGGAGATGTTTTGATTAGCAGGGATGATGCCATTATCTGCCACCTCTCTTAGACTTCTGTGTTCCTTCTGAGCTTAGCTGTAATCCTCACAGTGGTGGTGGTGGGCAGGGAGAGAAGAGATGGATTTCCCCAGCAACGCTATATTGTTGTGGATTATCCCTGTTGTAATGCCAAGTATTTTGATGAAGCCTGGTCTTGAATGGTCCAAGCCATTCAATTTCATCTCCTAATGGAGACAAAAACTGCCAGAACTGGTTTGTTAACTTTGAGATAAAAAGTTTCTCCCTGGTTCTGGGCAAAGAAACTCCTGGAAAATCTTGAGCTAGTGGTCATTTGAAGACTTTCGCTGCTTAGGTAAGTGTTTGAATTGGGCCAGCAGTAAACAGGAGCTGAACTCTAAGTAGGGCCTAAGGGTACAATCCACCACTGACCTTTTCCTGCACAAACTCCATTGGAATGAATGGGAGCGGCACACAGCGCCAGCTTTGTGGGGGCCCTCGCCCCAAGTGGTGGGAGCATGGGCAGTAGTGCCAGGTGGCTTAGCGCTGCCAGAGGAATGGCACATCAGGGACATTGTGGGAAATGAAAATGGAGGCTCACGGACCTGGATTTCATCAAATCCAGGTGAAGCAGTGGCTGTTCTGAATCAGGGCCTGGTAATGGACTGGATCAGGGCCAATAAACTGAGACTCAATCCAGATAAGATGGAGGTGCTGTTAGTAGGTGGGTCATCTGTCCTGTAGGGAGATACTCAACCTGCCCTGGATGGGGTTGCACTCCCCCTAAAGGACAGTGCGTAGTTTGGGGGATGTTCCTGGACCTCAAACTGTTGCTGGAGTCACAAGTCGACTCGGTGACAAGGAGTGCCTTTTATCAGCTTAGGCTGATTTACCAACTACCACCCTAGACAGGTAGGGCCTAGCAACGGTGATCCACGCTCTGGTAACCTCTCATATGGATTATTCAATTGGTTCAAAATAGAGCAGGTATTAGCAGTGGCCCCTGTTTGAGCCCGAGAGCACCATATGCCAACACCGGGCCTGGCTGCGCAACACCTTTCTTGCGCAGCTCCCCCTCATACGAAAATGTAATGGTAAATTGTGCCCTAAGGAATTTAACCAGATTGAAACTGTAGTTTTCACTGAAAGGATGTGTAGATTCTTTCTTTGATGTACATAAAAGAGAATGGATTTTCATTTGACTTGCCCATCTGGAGAAAATGCCCATTAAATATGAAACAAGCTTTTGAATATTCTCTCTCTCTGAGTTTATGCTAACATTAGGGCCATTAGAGCAGGATTAGAATTGTGCTTCATTCTCAGTACTGTAATTATCTAAATTAGAGCTAATGCAGTGCAGAAATCAGGCTATTATTTTAGATTTTCTGTGTGCGCTAATTTGGACACCTTAATTTTACAGAGCCATCCAATAAGGTATATTATGTATCAGGTAAATCTTCTATAATTTATTTGTATTAAATCACCTCAGTTTTTCTATTTCTTTTGAAGGACTGCCAACCGGTCCTTTCCTCAAGACCAGAGATCAAAGGTGCAAAACTGCCAGCCTTAGCTCTGCCGTCTTGACTTGATTCTCTCAGGGCCTTGCCCTTGGTCTATACACTGGATTTAGCACTGAACCACAGAGGAACCACACACCGTGTGGGGTAAAACCAGGAAAGTTTATTTAAGGTAAACAGATTACAATAAAAGGTGGGGAATGAGGGAAGAGGGAAAAAGGTGGGGAAACACTTTGGTACATACAAGTAGAGCTACAAAATAACAACTCATTCCTTTACTATATAAATACCCAGGCACTTACTCTCTTTGCCTAGGGGTTGCTCTTCTTAGGGCGTGCCTCAGCAAAAGCCCTACTCTGCGCTTCTTTGCGTCCAGACAAACAACAACCCAACCCAGAAGCCACAGCTGGCAGTATAGACTCTACCCCACCCCTCCTTTCCATAGCTTGGCTGTCCTTGGCCAATCAGGATGAACTTCATCTGGGCTAGGCAGGGGAGGGGTGGCTCATGACTAGAGTGCTTGGGCCATATTTGCATGCGAATACCTGTGGCACAGAGACATCAAAGACATGGGAGACTCTGAGGCATCAGGGGCCATCAGAGGAAGCTACATTTGCATGGGATTCTCTCAACCTCCAGCTGGGATTATACTTGTTTACACCTGTGGAGGTGTGTGTGTGTGTGTGTGTGTGTGTGTGGTGCAGGAAACTCTGCCGCTTTTCTTCACAATTCTTTCTGCAGTTTCTTTCTTCCTGTTTTAGAATCATTGGGGTGGGAAGAGGGAGGGAGGGGGAAATGTTGTTTGGAACTGAATCTGTAAATTTTATCCTTTTTGTAGGTCTTTTTTCCCCTTCTTTTTTTTCTTTTTTTTTTACAAAAATATTAAAATAAAAAGTATCTTTAAAAAATATATAATGCAAGTCTTTTTTTAAACCTTTAAATTTAACCACCTTGAGGGTGCTCTCTGCCAGGAAAAGCAGTACATAAAATAATAAATAAAAATATATATAAATAAGATCTATTGAGACAGCACATTTTCCCCCAAGCTGTTTCTTTAAAATGCATTTGACTGTTTTAAAAACGCTACCATATGCACTGTGAACAATAAATCTATTACTTGGCAGCAGAGTTTACTTTAACAACATATTACTTAAAATGATTTTTCACCATCTGTTCTATGTTCTAAGTATACTCTCAAACCTAACCAATAACAATTATGAGCTTATTTTTCATTAGCTGCAGACCAGGAATTCAACAGAGCCTTCAGTAAAGCATATTGATGTAGCATTGACATTGGAGCACTTTCCTCATGTATGCTGATTTGTTGATCTAGGGACAAAGGTGTAAAACAGGCCTATTGAACTTCTTTCAATCCAAGGGGCGAATTCCATTTTGGAGAAGCTATTGAGGGTGTGGGGGTGTGTGCTTTCCAGTGGTGGGCAGGACTAAAGGCAAAAGGGGTGGGCCAACAGTACCACCATATTTTAGCTTAAAGCTCTTACTGCTAGTCCCTAAGGAGAGGCATTTAAATCTTTTAGAGTGAGGCAGGAAACCAGCAAATGACCAGTGGTTAGGGGAAAGGGGTTTTTGCTAGGGGAAGGGGGCGTGGCCATCTGGTTTGGCCCCTAGGCTTGAGGTTTTGCACCCCTGGTGTAAAAGGTCCTGGATTCAAGTCCTAGATAGGCTCTCCCAGGTGAAATAAATTTAGTTGGCTGGGTGCCTTTAAAAGAATGTCACAGAATATTCTAGCTGGAAAAACTCACACATTTATTTAGGAAGGACTGGAATGGGCCATGTGGAAACCTCTTTTATAGCACAATCCTATGCTTAAAATATTTTGGTTGGGGAGCCTTAGGATACTGATGAAGTATCCTGCACCAACAGATCTTGGAGATGTGCCAACGCTGGGGACACAATACCGGCATATCACCAGGAATATACCAATGTTGCATTACACCAGTGTAGCCCCACCAATGGCAAAACTCTTCTGCTGGAGGGGCTGGAAATAGGTGGCATCCAGGACGGTGCTATGGGAAGAGTGGGACTTTGCTGGAATCCTGAGTTCTCTCAGGATTCACACATAGTCTCAATGCTGACATAATGTTATGCTGGAAAAAGTGGTGGTGTAAGTTAAAATGCTCCCATTCATGTCCGTTGCGAGCCCCAAACCACTGCCCTGCCCTCTCATCATGCTCTGCTCTACCCACATGGCTGCAAAAGAGCATAGGATTCTAATTAGCTCTGCAGCCAGTCATGGCACACTCACAGCCCTGCCAAGGAAACCTTAACTCAGATGATAGGTTGCCCCCTCCCACAAAAAAGGGGAGGAGAAAAGAGGACACAAATTTTCACATACACACACACGCATGCACGCACGCACGCACGCACGCACACATACATACACACACACATATATGCAGATTTAGAAATACTTATTATAATTTAAATACAAATACCGTACATCTCACCACAGTGTAGAAGACTGTCTGTGACCCGGTGACCCGTGTGCTTTGCTGTCTGGGTGCTATTGATGAGAGCTTCAGCTATTGGGCAGTATAGAGATGAAATAAATAAATAAATGAATAATGATTGATGGGCAACTTTAAGGCCCAGCTCTTTCTTCTGATGGTTCTTTATCTTTAAACTACACAGTCCTTGAAATAGAAGACACCTTCAAAATAAAGGACAGTCCCCTGATAGCTCCTTAAATAGAGGACTATCTTCTGTACTGGCCGCCATATCTATGCCATACATACTTAGAACATTCAAAGGGAAACTGGTAACTGTGGGGGGATAAAAAAAAAGCATGCTTACAGCACAATCCTACATACACCTGCTCAGAAGTAAGTCCCACTGAGTTCAACAGGGCTTACTGCCAGGAAAGTCAGTCTAGGATAGCAGCCTAGCAGTGCAATCCTATACAATCCTATAGGATGTATACATCCTTTACATCCTATACATCCTAACCTACCTCATAGGGTTGTGAGGATAAAATGGAGAGGAGGAGGAGGATTATGTAAGCCGCCTTGGGTTCCTTGCAGGAAAAAAAGGCGGGGTATAAATATAATAAATATAATAAATAAATAAAATGTCTACGTAGAAGTAAGCCTCACTGAGTTCAATGGGACCTAGTCCCAGGTAAGTGTGGGTAAACATGAGTAGACATGAATAGGATTGTGCTGTTAATGTGGTTTAAATGTTATACTCAAACGTCCAAAGCTTTATTTGGAAATAATTTTTATTGGAATACCTGTTTAAAATATGGCATCTCAAAAGCATATACTTCCCTTACAAAGTTTAGATTTTAAGGGAGAAAAATGAAGGCACTGAAAACTGCTAGCATATTAAAATTAGCACGCCTAAAGAGTTGCACACATAACTATATGCACTTTCTAGAGATAGTCACCTAAAAAAAAGTTAATTACAACTTTGATTTAGATTTGACTGGTATTGGATCCATTATTCATTATGCTACTAATTAATTTTTATGAAACAATTCGTTTCTAAAACCTGGGTTTGGAGTGTGGAGGTGAAGGGAGAGATCAGTGGAAAAATATAGCTACAGGAAAAAATATAGCAATGGAAAAAATTCTGGGGGGAAAACATCCCTTTCAGAAAACTTTCTATGCAAGATGTTCCATTCCACACCAGTGCCTGTCACATATGCCTGGATCTGTAAGTGGGGGGCAACAAATGCCCTACAGTATGTCTTGTCTGCTGCTGTGGCTGAGTGGTTAGAGAGTTGGGCTGTTTGCTCCCTCTCTTTTGCTTCGGACATGAATGTTTCTGGCCGGCATGCAAAAGGTGAGTTTGACTTTCATCCTCCATTCTCCCTGGTGGGCCTTTCCACTGCCTCCTGTGTCACCTGCTTAGTGCTCTATGCAGCGAGCTAGCAACATATGGGCCTGTAAGAAGAATACAGTGGTGGTGGCTTTCCTTGTTGCTTCTTCTTGTTCCTTCGTTCGTTTCCTTGCCTGGCAAAAGGCTATTTCTCCCCAGATGGATGTTGTCCCTCCAGGGGTACTTGAAGCCCTGTTTGCTATACATCCCGCCTGCCAAGCAAGCTGGGTGCCCTGCTGAATAGCCCATCCTTCCTCCCCTTTCTATAGGTCAGTAAAATAGTGGTTATGTGCAGTTTGGATTTATTTATTTTTTTGGTGAGTCTCATAAGGGGATTCAAAACCCTGTCTGCAAGCAGCTCTGGAGCCCTGCAGTTGCTGAGCACCTGGTGCTTGCACCACAGTCAGTGACACTGCTGGGGGCACGGAGGTGCCCTTGTGTCTGGTGGGTTGTGTGCGTGCGTGTGGTAGAATAGGGCAAAGTTGCTGAAGCATCTTCCTGTTACAGTGCATGGATTGGTTCCTTCCCTGAAAGAAGCCAGTCAATGCATGGAGACAGGGAGATGCCTTTGTGACCTCACTGTATCCCTTGGAGGCACCTCCGTGGCATGGATTGGCTTCCTCCATGCCTGACTGGTGTGGAGGGCATGCTGCACCCTTGACAGTGTTGCCATGGATGCTGAGGGAGTGGCTTGTGCAGATGCGATGTCCTCTATTATTTAGTGTATGCTGTCATTTTCTTTTCCACATTGCTGCTGGGTGTGCGTAGGGTCCCAACTAAACTACACTGATGTTACGCTGGTGTAAAATGGCTGCTGGAGTAGCAGGACCATTGGATTGGATCTTCCGCCGCTCACTAAAAACATGGCTGTTCAGGCGGGAATATGGGGTGGGCTAAGATTTTAAAATTTTAGACTGTTTTAAATGTATTTTATCCTGTATTTTATCCTGTGTATATCGCCCAGGGTGGCCAGTTTGCTGGCCAGATGGGCGATAAATAAATGTAAATGATAATAATAAAATAAATAAATGTAAATGATAATAATAAAATAATAAAAGTTTCCTGAAAACTTAAGATCAGAGCTGGAGGGTAAACTAAGAGAAGAAAGGGTTATTAGATTGTCCGATTGGGTGGAAAAGATGGGGACTAGAGATCAAATAATGGAAATTGTTGGGAGAAGAAGATTATCGTGGTTAAATTTATTACAGTTAGAACAGTGGTCGAAGAAATGGAAAAGGAAAACTGAGTACGAGAGAGATTTAACTAATTTTGAAAAGATGGTCATGTCTAGAGACAGCCTACCAGGTAATGCATCAACAAGAGGTATAATAAGGGATTTATATAGATTGATTCAAAAAGCAAAAGAACAAGAGGATCAGCTTAAGGCAGTATGGGATAATGAATTTGAAGAGGTGACCTCGAAGGTGGGGTGGAACAATATATGGGATAGACGGATTGTGAAAATGATGTCAATTAGGATAAAGGAAAATTTTTATAAACTAATTTGGAGATGGTATTTAACTCCAGTAAGATTAAATAGAATAGATAATAATTGTTCTGCATTATGTTGGAGAGGATGTCAGGAAAAAGGGACATATGCTCATATGTGGTGGAGTTGTAAAAATGTATTGGTGTTTTGGCGAGAGGTTTTTACAGAAATATCAAAAATTATTGGTACTAATTTAGAGGTCTGTCCAAAATTAGCATTGTTATCAATAACTGAGAAGCTTATTTGTGATCAAAATACGAAGGAGTTAATTGTAAACTTGTTAACTGCGGCCAGGCTAATGATAGCGAGAAATTGGAAAGTACAACATGTTTTCCTAATAACAGACTGGTATAAGGAAGTTTGGGACATAGCCCTAAATGATAAACTAACTAGTAGTATCAAATGCAAAAAAGGATTGCTAAAGAAGAATAATTTTATGGAGATATGGAATCAATTACTAGATTATGTATTAATAAAGGGGAAGGGTAACATGCCTTATCAGGATATGTTATATTTTTGGAATTTAGAATTTATTTGATCAAGAGGATAGAAGTATATTAATTGGTCCCTTGGAGGGTGGGGGGGAGCACTTCATGATTTATTGTATGTTGATTATGTTATATTTGTGTGATAATCTTGTATTTTGTTATATATATATATATATATATATATATATTTGTTATAATTTGTTTTGAAAAATAAATAAAATAATAAAATGAAAATAATAAAATAATAATTGCTCTGCCGGTACCATCTCTATTGATCATTGCAGTGGACTATGACCTTGAAATGAAGGCAGGATATATCATACATCTTCTGACCTGTAAGGTACTTACTCTAAATATCAGTTGCTTGATAAGCCTATCGATAATCTTTCCTCCTGGGTCTTTCTCATTCTACTTTTCTAGGTCCAACACCCATGGAGAGCCAGTGTGGCATAGTGGTGAGGGTGTTGGACTGGGACTCGGGAGATCCGGGTTCTAGTCCCCGCTTGGCCATGAAACTCACTGGGTGACTTTGGGCCAGTCACTGACTCTCAGCCTAACCTACCTCACAGGGTTGTTGTGAGGATAAAATGGAGAGGAGGAGGAGGATTATGTAAGCCGCCTTGAGTTCCTTGCAGGAAAAAAGGTGGGGTATAAATATAATAAATAATGGACAATCTCCCTCCCCTGCTCTTTTGTTGCTGTTGCAAAGAATCTGGAAAACTTTCAAAATGTGTGCTAGTTCTTTCCAAATATGTCAATGTTTTGACCAGAAACATTGCCATTTCATTTCTTCTTATACTTCAGTTAGTCCTCATGCCGACAATGCTGGTAAAAGCCATCTTTTCACTGCTGTAGATTCTTGGAAATCTTCCATCCTCTTTGCCAAGTCCCTTTCTTATTTCTTTCTAATTCTGCTCCAAACTCCATCTGGTCTCTGGTCTCTGTCACTTACATGCCCGATATATGAGGCATCTTCTCAGTGTCATGATGGTAAAAGTGCACTTGGGATGCAGTGAGCCACCCTCAGCTGATACTCGAGCTGAGCTCCCTCTGCCTTGATTCACCATGCTTTCCTACCTACTATCCAAGATGCTCCATTCTTTATGCAGCTTTATGAGCTTGCTGTGAATGCAGCAAACATGTAAAATGCGATATGCAGACACACATCTCTAAAACACTCTGGGGCCTCATCAGTTATGGATCCCATGCACTCATGTAGGGACATACATCTGCCCTACACATTGAGGGAAATGCCAGTGTAAGTCAGTGCAGCTGCACCAAACACAATTGCTGCCTACATCTTGTGGGACCCACACAGGCAGAGATTACACTCACACACTAAGGTTGCAGTGCTTGCACAGTTAGGAGAAACCCCCAATGTTTAGCGTCTGGATGCATGTGGTAATTTTCTTTTTCTTTGGAAATATGGTGTCAGACAGACCAGGTATGTGAAAGTTCTGTGGGAACAATTTATGGCACTGCCCTGCTGTTTCAAAGCTATTGGATGTGGCAGACATCTCACCTCTATTTTTCCCTTCAGTGATCTGCAGCATAAAATTAAGCACACTGGAAAGAGCTGAATCTTCCAGTGATAATTTCTGGTGATTTATACCTTGGGTTCTGATCCACATAATAGCCAAGTAAAGTTTATCAATGAAATGCCCTTTTCTGACTGTAAACCAGTCCTTTCTCCATCTGAAAAGAGTTTATGCTAACGTTATTTACATTTCCCCCTTTTAGTCTATCAAAGAGCTTCTTTGTCCCAGGGGTAAGAATGAAAACCGAGAGCCAGGAATTTCTAGGTTCAAATCTCACTACTCCAACATGTACTGCTAGAACTAGAAGCAGATGATAATTTATTGAAGGAGCTGAATAATAGTGCAATGAGGCAATTTTTGACTCTGGACTTAATGATCCAAGGACCCACCTCTACAGATGGCAACGTGCATTGCTCCACTTACTTCAAAATGTGGCCTGCCTTGCCTTGCTACTTCTGGGGTCTCTCATCTCATTCTACGGGGTGGGGCCTTGGACTTCTGTTCCAAAGTTCTGTCCTAACGGGCACGGCACCAGTGGATCAGAGCTGAATGTGTGTGCCAGAAGCATTGCTGCCCATTTCCCACAGTTGCCTTTGGTTAAGCAAGTTTTTGAAATACTACCAAAAACTGTGAAAATCAACTGCTCTCCTATAGCAATTGAAAAGAAACTATTGTCTGTCCCTAGGTGACAAGTCCCATCAGTGAATGCTACTAGGAGAATACTGATGCACCTTATAAGTAAGGAGAGCACACACATACCATCGCCTGCCTGGCTCATTCTGAAAAAACATTTGGGGTTTCTCAAGTATTCCTTTCAAATGCTCAAAAATCCTAAAGGTTTTTTTTTTTTTTTTTAAAGTTTTCTAGAGCAATGTTGAAAAGTCCAAAATGGATGAAGTGCAGGCCTCCCTTCCCCCTGCAAACTCCCCCTTTCCCCAAGCAAAGAAGGGCTCAGAAAGGGGTCACCACTACACAGGAAGAGCCCTAAGAGCCCCCTCCTCAGCTTTAAATCAGGGGTGGGCAGCTTGTTTTCCTCCAGATGTTTTGGCCTACAACTCCCATCAGCCCTAGCCACCCTAGCATATGGTGAGGGATGGTGGGAGTTGTAGGCCAAAATATCTGGAGGGTTGCCCAACCCTGCTTTAAATGTTGCGGGGAGAGTCATGGGCTTGCAGTTTGAGGCAGAGAAAAATCTGCGTGTCCCGCAGTCCCCTGTCCGAAATGGCACTTTGAGAACCATTTCTAGTTCAGGAGCTCCCGCAGTTAGAAGCCTCAGAATATCATTACATTAATACGGTCATTGTGAGGGTTGCTAAGAGAATGTTCATGGACTCTCAGAAAGCGATACATAGATGCCGAAGGTTATTTATTTGAGTACTTTACGGAATTTTTGCCTAGCATTATATATGCAGTGCATGCATTAAAATGCAATTTGTGCAGACTAATATCAGAAAAGACCAGGGTAATGATGTCATCATGGCTGCCCTGGAGTAATACAGGACATTTGCTCAGCACTTAACGAAACACTGTAACAGCTTTTATAGTCAGAAAGATCTAATTACCTATGTGCTAAAACGCCGCTTGCAAATCACATGTTTGTCTTAACTCTAGCCAGCCCTGTTATTATTACACAGGTAAACAAAAGAAAACAGACTCACATAGAAGGCAGGAACATCTCTCTGTCAGTAGGTTGGAAACCTTTGATTGCTATGATCAGACCATTGTATTACCGCTTGTCAAGTTTCCCCCTTCCCTCCATAACATCTAGCATAATTTGCCCTGTGTCCTGATGTCCTGGACTCCTTGCACTAGGTGTAATAGTAAGGCAAAGGGGTAGAGAGGAGAAAAGGACAAGGCTAGAGGCTGGGAGTGGGAGAAACAGGAAAGTAAGGAGGTGGGGAGAGAAATAGCGACGCTAGCGGCAGGGAGGGTGGGGAAACAGGAAGGCAACGGGATAGAGAAAGAGCAAGGCTAGAAGCTAGGAGTGGGGATGACAATGAGCTGAAGAGGTGGGGGAGAGAGAGCGAGGCTAGAGGCTGGGAGGGAGGGGGAAATAGCAAGGCAAAGGGGCAGAGGGGAGAGAAAGAGCAGGGCTAGAGGTTGGAAAAGGAGAGAGAGCTAGGGATGGGGGAGGGAGAGAAATAGTGAGCAAAGGTGTTGGGAGAGAGAAAGGAGGCAGGGAGTGGAGAGCTTTGTGCGTGTTATTAGAGGTCCCAGTGGGTGCCATGGAGCCTGTGGGCACTGTGTTGTGGACCCCTGCACTAGATCATGGACGGTCAACATGTGGCCCTCCAGATGTTTTGGCCTACCACTCCCATGATCCCCCACCATTAGGCATTCTGGCTAGGGTGGGCGGGCATTTTAAGCCAAAACAACTGGAGGGCCACAAGTTGACCAGCCCTGCGCTAGATGTTGAACATGGGGAAGAGGGAACCTCACACTGGGGCTGCCTTCTGAAGTGGGAAGCCCGTGATTCTTTTAATAGGGTTTGCCCCATGGTAGCATCAGTGCTAAATAGAAATCGAGCTCCTTTGCGACTTACACTGAAATAACATTACAGTCCAAAAATTAGAGATGCAGAGTGAAGGACTCATTCATTGCATTCACAGCTGAATCCAAATTGAATTTCTAGTCATTAAATATGTTTTGATTGTCCTGAGAAGGGCAAGTGCAAATGAGTTCCTTCAGTTCTCATTGCAAAGTATGATGCAGGTACAGTGCACATGCCTGCATAACAGGGGATGGAGGCTGAAAGCCAGGTGCCTGGCCTAGCACAGGGAAGAACTGGAAACACACTGGACCCCCCCCCCATCTTCTTCTGACAATTACAATAAGTGTTTGGATTTTAAGGCAGCAGAGATTTTCACAGCCTGGATGATAAGATGATAACTTCAGCCTAGGAAGGATCTACACAGTTGAGGCTGGTAGCTCCAATGTCAGTTGGGCAGTGTATCTGGGTTTCAGTCTGAAAGTGAAAGGGACTATCCATGGTGCTGAACCACCACCACCCCCAATAGGTTCAGCAGCATGAATAGCTCCTTTCACATTCAGACTAAAAGTTTACAATTTGAATTCTGACGGTGCTGGTGGCTTCCTTCAGAAGAAAGGTTGGAATCAGTAGCTCTCTAAAGAGGTGAACAGCACATCCCTGGTGCACCTTTTCATGTACAGTACTACGGGAGAACAAGGCATGTGGTCTCATGGGAAGCTGCCTTAAACCGAGTCAGACTATTGGTCCATGTCGCCCAGTATTGTGGTCACTTCTAAGTGTTTCCTTCTATGTGGATGGTATTGGTTGCCAGTTGAATACTTGCAAGGTAGAATGATAGCTTCAGTTACATGATAGCTTCAGCTGCATAGACTCCATCCCATGTGTTTATTCCAGTGAACAGACAAGTCTGGGACTTAGGTCCACCACTCTGCCAATGGCAGCCATCCAGCTCCAAGGTAGTGGTGAAGCTGGAACTAACCTACAGCATAGGATACGGCAACATACATCCATATTGCCTAAATAACGCATCTGTTAAGGGTGCCCTTAACAGCTGTAATTTCCTGGCATTTTGGACCTTGAGTGAACACGGAAAGCCCGTAACACAACATGTTAAACTGAAAGGTTTTTTGGTTAATTGAACTCTGAGTCAAGCTATATTGGTCAATGTCACCCAGTACAGTACTGTCTACTCTGGCAGTGGCTTTCCAAGGTTCTGGAGATGCCAGGGATTGAACGTGGAACCCTCTGTATGCAGAGCATGAACTCTAACACTGAATGGTGACCCTTCCCCTAAGGTAATCAATGTACTGTTGCCACCAACAACTAATAATTTGCATGGGTTGTTCGTATTTCAGGAGTTGTGTCCACAACAGGTAGGAAAAAAAAATCTATTATGTATGGAGCTTGTTTTTGTGTGTTCAGTGGCAGATTTTTGGGTCCGAATACATTTCAGTCTTTCTACAGTTTTTTTTTTAAATGTTTGAGCCCCCCACCCCCACCCCAAACACTTCTGGGGGCAGCAAAGAACAACAGCAAGTATATGATTTTCATTGCAAAAACTAAGGATAAGTTGATTTTTCATTGCAAAAACGAAGGATATTTGTAGAAATATAATGCCTAGTTTTGGGATCAGAAGTCATTAATGTCCTGTTTTCCAATCAACATTATCATCACCATCTGATTTATTAGTTGACTGACCATAATAAAAAACAAAAACAAAACCCCCGCAGAAGAGCCATGTTCAGAGTGCAAGTACAGCTTATTTCCCCACCACTAGAGTTCTGGTGTTAATAGCAATGTTCAAAACGTAGCAACCCATTAACATTACCTTGGCATTAGAGCCATCCAAACAAAAATCAAGCAGAAATGCATTAGATCATCTGGGAGTGTCCAATCCTGTATTTAATAATCTTTAAAAACCCGGGCTAGATATCTAAAGACATACGCCTTAAAAAATGGTGTATGTGCATGTATGTGTGTAAAATACCATTTGCTGGCACGTAACAGCTGAGTAAAGCGATTCAACCTGCTTGAGATGGGGTTGAGGTCGTTCAGGTCCGTCATCCATCGCTGTTATCCCTGGATGCTCATGCGGTGGTGGTTGCTAGCAGAGCCTTTTATCAGCATCTGCTGATATGCCAGCTGTAACCTTTCCTAGAGAATGGAGGCTTGGCCTTAGTCTTTCATGCTTCAGTTCCCTCCAGACTGGATTATTGTAATGTATGCTACACTGAATATAGTCCAGAAGCTTCAATTGGCCCAAAGGTCAGAGTACTATATAACTCCAATTTTATGTCAGCTTCACTGGCTTTTTATTTGCTTCCTGGATCAATTCAAAGTGCTGACTGTAGCCTTTTCCATCCAAAATGTCTTAGGTAAATTTAGGGCAGGAGTGGCTAACTTGTGCCCCCCCCCCAGATGTTTTGGCCTACAAGTTCCATCAGCCCTCACCAACATAGCCAAGAGTGAGGGATTATGGGAGTACTACTGGAGGGCCACAAGTTGCCCACCCCTGGGACTACTTGCTCAGTTGCTCCCATATAGGTCAAAAATAGGGGAGCAAGATTGTTAACTGGGACTGGCCAACGTTATCGTATTATGCCAGTACTTTTCCATCTGCATTGACTGCTAGTCCATTTCCGGGCCTGATTCGAAGTGCTTGTATTAGCATTCAGAGCCCTAATGGCTTCGGGAAAAGTTACCTGAGGGATCATCTGCTCCCATATATACCTGCCCAGACTCTAAGATCATCTTCAGTGGTCCTTCTCTGGGAGTCCACATCGAAGGTAGTGAGCTCGGTGGCTACTAAGAAGAGGGCCTTTTCTGTTGTGGCACCCTGGTTGTGGAATGAGCTTGAGAAGCTCGCCTGGCACCTATGTTGGTGCCAGGTGAAGACCTTCTTATTTTCTGCGGCGTTTTAGTCTTTTGGTTTCTCTTGTTATCAATCTGCTACTGTATTTTAAATCTTTGCACTGCTGCTGGTTTTATTATGGCTTTTTATTTTTATTTTATACTGTAGTTTTAGACTTTTACATTGTATTTAATTGTGTTGTATTTTATGGTTTTAATTGTTGTGAGCCACCCAGAGAGCTTTGGCTATTGGGCAGTATAGAAATGTAACAAATAAATAAATAAAGGCCTTAAGATCCATGTCAGAGAGGCCTTGCTCATGGGGCCATCTTGGGAGATAAGTAAGCAAGAGAGATGTGGGCTTTTCTGTGGTGGTGCAGTGACTCTGGAATGTTCTCACAACTGGAATTTGTTGGGCTCACTCTTTCATTCTCTTGTGCCTGAAATTGAAGACACTTTTGTTTCAATGGGCTCTGAATGTGTAACACCTAATTTTATTGCTCAGTTTTAATGTGTAATGTATTTTGCCCTTGCTGCTGTTAAGTTTTTCCTTTTGTTTTTAAGTGTTGGTTGTATTCTGTTCTTTGTTATTGCTTTTAGAAGTTGTTGACTATGGTTTTATGATTGTGTTTTATGTTTAGTAGCAGGATGGGATAGAAATAAATTATTTTTATTAAATTGTTATGGCTGCTGCTGCTGCTGCTGTTCTCTGTCCTGAATGGCCACAGATTCATATAACAGGAGTTAAGTTTGGAGAGCAGATAATACAGTTAATCCAGTACTGCTTACTACCACTTCCAATCCTATATTGGCACTTCCTTTTGGTATGTATACAGACAGATACTGAGAGTGAAGTTCAGAAATAGTCCTGCTCCTGAAATATGGATTTAAGGAGTTTGGAGTATGAACTTTCCAAGTTCAGAACTTCTCCAGTATTTGGGCTCAGCTCATAATTAGTTGAGTTCTCTTTTCTACTGACACTTACCTAGGAGGGCAAGCCCTACTGGGTACCTGGCAGCTGCCTGAGGATGCTGTGTGCTAACAATGGGTCATGAGGGAGTTGGGAGAGGAAAGTCCTCCAGTCCCTATCACTTGCTCCTGCATTCGTCACTGAATGTGGGACAAGATCTGGAGCTCAGAATGAGCTCAAACTTAAAACAAACCAGTTTAGGCCTGCTCCAAATTGTCCAAATTAGCCCTTTTTATGTGGGACCATTCTAAATGGAGACAAGGGAAGCTCAATCATTACTAGACAGAAATAGCCAGAAATATGCTTGAGTTTTGTTTGTTATTTAAATGTACTGACAGAACTCCAATGAATTAGAAAATTAGAAATGAATACAGGCCAAATCACTTACACGATAAGGTCTTCTAGAAGCTCATTTCATTTGCTTGAAGTCTTAAAGAGACTCCTGGACTTTTTCTTACCAGTTAAGAGAATCCTGGATTTTCCCTGAATTTGCGCACATAATATTATTCCTTTGCAGTCTAACATCATAATGATATTATAGGTGCTACATTTCTCTGGGGACCTTACTTTTTGTTACAGTAATATAAGTGCTATGAAGAGAGATGTCTTTCAGGAAAATTGGAAAGCTTGTTAAACCTTAACCCCCCCTTCTTTTTTCTTAGATTTCCTTTCCCCAAGCTTCTTTCCTCCTTGATTTTTATTCTTTTCTTCCAGTGTTTCCAATAAAAGAGAAAGGAGCCTATATAAACAGAGCTGGATTAAAGGAGATGGGGCCTTGTGCTGATAATTGTATTCTGGGGGTCCATACCTGTCTTACTCATATGCCATTGCCAGCTTCCCTCATTTACCTGAATTCATGCAGATTTACAGAGGGTATTATAGTTACCATTTCCCAACAGCTGCAATCTCTCCTGAGGTAAAGAGCAGGCTTTATTTGTGCCTCGTGCCGTCACTATTTTCAGTTTCTACATAACAGAAAATGAATAATTCCTCTTCCACTGTCAGTAGGGTTTTCATTTTTCTATGGCAAGGGTGCATGTGCCTCAGAAATTCAAAAGGTGCAGTTTTCCCAGCACAGAGATACACCTGTTGAATCTGAGCCAGTCATGCAGCTGTTAAAGGCACAAGAGTCCTGCCAGAGAAGATGCTGGCAATCCTAGCAGGGAAAGGGTGGCTAGATGCCCTACTTTACAGAGGACAGTCCTCAGAGGTGGCTATGCCTGGCTGATGGTAGTGGTAGCGAAAAAAGGAGAGAACTAGGTTCACAGGATGCAAAATCTTTATTAAATAGTGGAGCCTGACGCGTTTTGGCCTGTGTTTTTTTCTAAGGCCTTCCTCAGGGGGCTGTAATACATACAATAAGTTCACATGGTGAGGACAACACATATTAAAAATACATTCTCATTGTATAATGAATTTCCTTATATTCTAAATAGAAATCATTTAAAAACATTTTCTTAAAAATAATGAGAATGCCCAAAACTCCCAAAAATGCCCAAAAGTGTAAATGCCCACTAATTCAACAGTTTATAGAACAGCAACATTCCGATCCAGATCTTACATTTTGGGCTCTGGATAAAATTAACACTAATAATGAAAAACAATTGTTAAGAAGGGAAATACAATGGATCATTAAATTAGATACTTTAAAACCTAAGGGTCTCAATGAGGATTTGGAACTGTTTCCATTAATGTGACTCTGCAAATTACTGCAGTTCTACAAAAAAGCTGTGTCCGGATTGGATGTCCTTGACATTTTGCCAACGAGATAACACCTAAGAAAAAAACTGTACTAAAATATAATAACATTCAAAAAGACCTGTCTTTTCAGTCGCCACTAAAACAGTGAAAGACACTTCAGTTGTGAAAAAATTCTGCAGACTTTTTTACAAGTAAGATATATTTTATATAAAGAAAATATTTATATTTATAAAATATTTATATATTTACATTTATAAAATGTTTAAAAAGAAATTCTTGATTCTCATTATTATTTTTAAGAAAATGTTTTTAAATGATTTCTATTTAGAATATAAGGAAATGTATTTTTATTATGTGTTGTCCTCACCATGTGAACTTATTGTATGTATTTTGAATATTTACAGTCCCCTATGGAAGGCCTTAGAAAAAAACACGGGCCGAAACGCCTCGGGCTCCTCTATTTAATAAAGATTTTGCATCCTGAGAACCTAGTTCTCTCCTTTTTTCGTTGCTACTGGATGCTCATCTCCTCTTGTTTTTGTCTGATGGTAGTGGTAGGCCAAAACATCTGGTTGGCCACACAAGTTGCACATCTCTGCTCTATTTGAAGAGCTGTCAAGAGGACAGTCCACTGTTTGAATGTGTCCTCAGTTTGATAGGCTGCCCAGTCAAAATCTGGTTTAAAGCAGAATAACCATGTGAAGGACAGCAACCGGTCCTTTGCGTGAGTTTGGGAGTTAATGGGTTAACCAGAGCTGAGAAAACTCCCTTCAAGCGGTTCCGGGGCACTTAAAGTGTAACCCCTACAACAGGTGCTGAATGAGAGAGTGAAATTGACAAAATATAGAGCTTGTTTATAGTATGTTTAATGAAGCGTATCAAAACAAGCAGATAAGAACTCCACCATAAACACAGGGGAGTCTATAAAACGTAATGAAGCGTGCAAGCCTCAGTACACATACGAGCTGAGTTAGCAGGCAGGCAGATACAATGTTAACCTCAAAATACCTTGCTCCTCGAAAGCAGTTCATTGTAGATCATTCAGTCCGACAGCCTTTACCGGGCAGCTTTGCCCGGGGTTGAGTTCCGTTGTCCTGACCGAAGTCATGGACAGTCTGTGCAGTCCTGCACCCAACAACCAACAACCTCCTGGGGCTTGGGACCCTTCTTTTACCTCCTCCTCCGCTCCCCCTCCCTTCCTGTTGACAGGTAAAACAGGTTCTTCCTGCCAGGATCCTGGTGCCCCCTGGGTGCTTGGGAGTACTTGGCAGCTCTTTGAGACTGCCGGGGCATCCTGGCACCCCTCGGTGCTTGAGGGTGCTTTGCAGCTCTTTGTGAGGCTGCCAGGGGAAGTCACTGGGGGGGGGTATGTAGATGTGTCCCATTGAGGTGAATGCAGATGTAAGATGATGCAAATGACTGCTCGGAACTGAGCTGCCTCTGCCCTAGGCGGAGGTCACGCAGGTGGCGGTATGGGTGTGTGTGCTTGGTCTGGCTTTCTCTCCACAAACCATAAGAAGGGAGAGTGGCAAAGGCTTTGCCATCACCCATCAACAGTTAGCACCTGGACAGCAGACCGCGCGGGCACACAGGTCACCTGGTCATTCTTTCCTACTATGGTGAGATGGATTGTATTTTGATTTAAATTATAGTTATTATTTCTAAATGTGCATTTGTACATGTGGATTAGCATATGCAAATGTTATGCAAATCTGTGTCCTCTTATGCCCTCTTTTTTTTGATGATGCATGCTCTCCTATTCGGCAATGGGTACGTGGACACCCTAGTTGCCATGTTCTGAGTTCTGTTCTTTTTTTAAGGAGCATGACATTGACTACAGGAGCAGCACGCTCTGCACTCAGGTCATTATATCAGAACAGAAGCCCTGATGTTGCTGACAATCCATGCTGCAGCATGCTTTGCCTAACAGGTAACTGGGCTATGTGGTAATCGAATCTTGCAGATGCCGCTCCCCCAAGTTGATACAAACAGAAAGCGTGGAAATGCTCACCTGTATCACATAGTGTCAGACATCTGCTGCTACAGGAGATCAGCTATGGATTTAATTAAATGTATATTTAGGTTGCACCCCTATTTGGGAGGGTGTCCCAAAGGCCATAGGATGGAGCAGATCTCTCTCTCTCTCCCCTTGCAAGTCCCTTTGTTGTGGGTGCGGAAACTTCTGCCGCCCTTGCCACTTTGCCATTGGTGCTCTGACAGTGGTAACTCTGCAAAAAGGAGGTCTGTCAGGGCCCAGGGTGTGACTGGAGGAAGCATTGGCTCTGCTGGATCCAAAGCCCTCCTGTTCTCCTGACATACCCCTGGAATGGTGAAAAAAGTATGCTGGCCCTGGAGCTGGTGTACTTATTTTCTCTTCTGTGCCCATTCCTTCTTGTCCTGCTGGCGCGAGCCCTCCGGGGCTTGGGAATTGGTGGTTCCTCTGCCACGGTTTTTCCCTCTTTCAACCTGGTAAGATTGCTGTGTCTAAAAATAAAGAATCTGATCCAACCATAGTTAAGCACATTTAAGTCCTACTGATTTTAATGGGAAAGGTAAGTATGCTCTTGAATTTCTCCCATGAGAATCAATAGGATTTTGGCTAGACGGTGCCCTTCTGTTTGCTTGCTTGCTTGTTTGTTTTTAAGTGAAAGCAGAACAACATAATTCTTGGCGAAGAAGGAAAGTTATATTTAGTTTTCCTTCCAATTATCACAATAGCGATGTGTATAAAAATAAGAGCTGTTTTGAAAACGAAATGGCAATGGATTGAAGCGATTCTCCTGGGAACATCATCAGCTATTAAACTTCTTCAGCACATGGCACGCTGTGTGTTGCATAGATGATGGCAGTTTGATCCTCCCACAAGGGGAAGAGAAAAAGAGTGCTGTGTGTGGCCAGCCTCATAAAAATATTTGTAAGCAATAAAGCTCCATCCTCAGCATGGGTGAAATCGACAGCTCCTGGCAATGCACAGATGACTAATGGCTTTGGAAACCTTTGTACCTATCTTGCCTTTTGCCGCCTCCTGCATGATTCCCAGGGAGCTATACATATGCATATTGGTAGCGGCTAAGAAGTGCTCTGCCATGCCTCTGGAGAAACTAATGAATAAATACTGACATATGAACCATGACAATGTTTCTCTCTCGCCCACACCCCGCTGCCCCATTTCAGGTGCTAAAAATCTGTAAATAATCATGATGGGGAAAATGAAACTGGTGGCATATGAATGCATTTTAAATATAAATATATTGAATGTGTCTGCTCCCTTGTGTCACTTGCACTTTTGGAGGTGGAAATTTGTGAATTATTTATTCCACCTTGGACAACTGTGCTAGCAAAAGCAAATCAAAACTGAAGCCAAGGGTGTGAACAGCATAGGGCATGTTATGCATCTTGAAACTCCAAGGGAGGGACAGATTAGATCAGGGTCAATAATCCAACAAAGCTTGTTTGCCCTGAATAAATGCCAATGTTTATTTATTTATTTATTTATTATAGTTATACCTCGCCTTTTTTCCTGCAAGGAACCCTAGGCGGCTTACATAATCCTCCTCCTCCACTCCTCCATTTTATCCTCACAACAACCCTGTGAGGTAGGTTAGGCTGAGAGTCAGTGACTGGCCCAAAGTCACCCAGTGAGCTTCATGGCCGAGCGGGGACTAGAACCCAGATCTCCCGAGTCCCCGTCCAACACTCTCACCACTACGCCACACTATTTTCTTCTTGTTGTTGTTGTTGTTGATGTGTGTGTATTGAAGAAGTGGTGAGTTTTGTTCCTTTACTTGAATTGGCATTTATTCCTTTATTTTGCTGATTACATCTCCTAATAATACTAGAGCTATGCGCAAATGGCTTCTCAAAATTCTCCACCCTATTTGTGGGCAGAGAAATTAAGGGAAGAATTTCACCGAGTTTCTCCAGGGGGAGGAGAAATTATCCAGCAGTTTCTCATAGGTAGGGCTCCGCATTGGCAAAGGTTGTAGCGCAACATCTTTCTCTTTTCCCTGAGGGTTTTGGGTTTTTTTGCGCTGCCACTACAAATGGCAACTGCTAATAGAAGGAGAATCACGGTAATTATTACTGTATCCACAAAAGTGCCAACGCCGCCGTGATTAAACTTACTTTTATATATTTATAATTAAACCTTTTACACAAAAAATATTTTTTGTAGAAATTTTTAAACACACTAACATTTCGAGTATAAAACCATAATGATTTAACATTCAAATTTGAGGACTAAACAATAACAATGCTGGAATTTCAAATAACGTAATTGTAAGTATAAATCCATAGTAATTTCATACAAGTTTGAGGACTTAACAATAATGCAATTACAGGTAACACAATATATCTATATTCTCATTTGTGATTTAGCATACCAAGTCCTAACTTTGTTATATATATATATTTTAACAGAGTTAGTAGAAACCTTCCCCTTGTTTTTTCTTTTTCTTTTTGAAGTGGCTTAGGCCTTCCTTGTTTATTCTTTTGAGGAGGCCACCACCTGAGAATTCCTTCACTTTTGGTTTTTCTTCCCAGGTGGCTTGAGCCTTTTTCTATTTATCCCTTGGAGAAGCTTCCAATGTGCTGATTACTCTACATCCGACAAGAAACCGGTTTGCCCCTCTTGTTTCGTTCATTATCTTTATCAAGGAATTCTTACGGACTATATCAGTGTTCTTTCTACACCAAAACACAAAAATATTTCTACAGTGTTACAAACCCTTTTCAAAACAAACATCATGCAATCAACCCTCAAGGCCCCACTTGTTTTACTTACATTCTTACACGTTTACCTTACTGTATCTGTATCATGCTTTTTCTCTCAGTGAGTCCTCTAGTGGCCATACTTTTAATACATGTATTTATACTCTATATACAGCTGAAAACAGCTGTTAACCGTTTCATCACTATTCATTAGAGTAAGATATCCAGCAGAATCAATTACCACTCCCTTAGGGCTCTCTCAATGTTCCAATTAATACTATAAGGGTTACTCTGCAAATCCACCCATTCATTGCTTGGTGAAGACTTAATGGGTGTGCCCTTCTTCTAATACTCTCTCCGATGACCTAATCATCTCCCTTTATAGTAGCTAGCAATCCATTTTAATTCTTCATCTTCCTATGGCCTGGGTGGTTCATTATCTTATAATCTTATTATTTCTATACATAATGATATAAGTAACCCAATTTTTTCATCTATACACAATAAACTGTGGTAAATCCTATCCTCATTATTATTTACATACAATTCTTGAAGTCTTAGAGGAAAGTCTGCTGTTATCTTATCCTTTTGTTCATCACTGAAAGTACAATGTCCTGCAATTGTTATATATGGCTCCAATCTCTGAACAGCTAATAGAAGGAGAATCACGGTAATTATTACTGTATCCACAAAAGTGCCAACGCCGCCGTGATTAAACTTACTTTTATATATTTATAATTAAACCTTTTACACAAAAAAAAATTTTGTAGAAATTTTTAAACACACTAACATTTCGAGTATAAAACCATAATGATTTAACATTCAAATTTGAGGACTAAACAATGACAATGCTGGAATTTCAAATAACGTAATTGTAAGTATAAATCCATAGTAATTTCATACAAGTTTGAGGACTTAACAATAATGCAATTACAGGTAACACAATATATCTATATTCTCATTTGTGATTTAGCATACCAAGTCCTAACTTTGTTATATTTTTTAACAGAGTTAGTAGAAGCCTTCCCCTTGTTTTTTCTTTTTCTTTTTGAAGTGGCTTAGGCCTTCCTTTGTTTATTCTTTTGAGGAGGCCACCACCTGAGAATTCCTTCATTTTTTCTTTTGGTTTTTCTTCCCAGGTGGCTTGAGCCTTTTTCTATTTATCCCTTGGAGAAGCTTCCAATGTGCTGATTACTCCACATCCGACAAGAAACCGGTTTGCCCCTCTTGTTTCGTTCATTATCTTTATCAAGGAATTCTTACGGACTATATCGGTGTTGTTTCTACACCAAAACACAAAAATATTTCTACAGTGTTACAAACCCTTTTCAAAACAAACATCATACAATCAACCCTCGAGGCCCCACTTAAAAATTGGGTTACTTATATCATTATGTATAGAAATAATAAGATTATAAGATAATGAACCACCCAGGCCATAGGAAGATGAAGAATTAAAATGGGTTGCTAGCTACTATAAAGGGAGATGATTAGGTCATCAGAGAGAGTATTAGAAGAAGGGCACACCCATGAAGTCTTCACCAAGCAATGAATGGGTGGATTTGCAGAGTAACCCTTATAGTATTAATTGGAACATTGAGAGAGCCCTAAGGGAGTGGTAATTGATTCTGCTGGATGTCTTACTCTAATGAATAGTGATGAAATGGTTAACAGCTGTTTTCAGCTGTATATAGAGTATAAATACACGTATTAAAAGTATGGCCACTAGAGGACTCACTGAGAGAAAAAGCATGATACAGATACAGTAAGGTAAATGTGTAAGAATGTAAGTAAAACAAGTGGGGCCTTGAGGGTTGATTGCATGATGTTTGTTTTGAAAAGGGTTTGTAACACTAGAAATATTTTTGTGTTTTGGTGTAGAAACAACACTGATATAGTCTGTAAGAATTCCTTGATAAAGATAATGAACGAAACAAGAGGGGCAAACCGGTTTCTTGTTGGATGTGGAGTAATCAGCACATTGGAAGCTTCTCCAAGGGATAAATAGAAAAAGGCTCAAGTCACCTGGGAAGAAAAACCAAAAGAAAAAATGAAGGAATTCTCAGGTGGAGGCCTCCTCAAAAGAATAAACAAAGGAAGGCCTAAGCCACTTCAAAAAGAAAAAGAAAAAACAAGGGGAAGGCTTCTACTAACTCTGTTAAAAAATATATATATATAACAAAGTTAGGACTTGGTATGCTAAATCACAAATGAGAATATAGATATATTGTGTTACCTGTAATTGCATTATTGTTAAGTCCTCAAACTTGTATGAAATTACTATGGATTTATACTTACAATTACGTTATTTGAAATTCCAGCATTGTCATTGTTTAGTCCTCAAATTTGAATGTTAAATCATTATGGTTTTATACTCGAAATGTTAGTGTGTTTAAAAATTTCTACAAAAAATATTTTTTGTGTAAAAGGTTTAATTATAAATATATAAAAGTAAGTTTAATCATGGCGGCGTTGGCACTTTTGTGGATACTACAAATGGCAACAGCATCAACTCTGTTGGCAGCATAGGCCACATTGTGCATCATCTGCCATGTAGGTGTGGGAGCCACTGCAGGGGGCCAGTGTTGTATCCAGCTTCAGGGTAGAGGTGGAGCTAGTGCTGTGCCCAAATCTGCCCTCCAATTTCCTGAAAGTTTTCTTCCCTCATTAAGGAGGCCTCCATTTTTCTGCCTCATCCTCAGGGCATTGTGTAGCTTATTTTGAATTTATTTTTGTGGTGTTTTTTTTGAGCTTAATCACTGTGAGATGGCCGAGGGTGCTCATGTTTTTTTTCCTTCTTTCTCATCTCTCCATCGCTCTGCAGCCTCGCAAGCTGCCTGGGCTTCCTGATCCGAAAAAGACACGTGGGAGGAATGACCTCATGATGTCTTCCGCTGGGCTTTAATTGAATTGCAGGAAGCAGAGGAAGCTACAGGCTGCTGGAGGGATGACTGCACAGTGAAAGACTGGCCACTCACACACTCCTCAGCCACCTCCTCAGTAAGGTGAGCACAGGAACCCCGAACACGACCCAAGAAAAATTCTCCAAAATTTTCTTCTTTGATTTTCTTTTCAAAAGCAATTTCTTTTCTATCAAATTAAATGCGAATGGTAAAAAAAAAAAGGGGGGGGGAGCAATTTTTGCACCAAATAATACTGATAGGTCATTTATGTGTGCTTTTTTGTCATTAGAGGTCACCTTGTCTCTTGGGTGGTATTTAACAATGACAATCCTGTGCTGCCTAACAGGTTTGATCTGACATGCACTTCCCTGTTTTATGGGAAATAGCACATATTTTAATGCCATGGAAAATCAAATAGATGGACAGTTCAGCCCCTCATCCCCATCTGAAAGTAATCCTGCAGTCCTAGGCATGCTATGCAAGACCCACTGGACTTAGTGGTCTTAGTCGTACTTCCAAGAAGACATGTCCAGGATTGGGTTGTAAACTTAAGTACATCCCTTGTCTCTTCCAAGCGTCTTAGACCAACCTTCCCCAATCTGGTGACCTCCATGGATGGATCTACACTAAGCAGTTTTACCCGCCTTGTAATGCCTGACTCACTGGCGTGTCACATGATGCTCACCCCAAACCTGTCCTCCTCCCGCTATTTCTTTCATTATATCCCGGATTTCTTCAGACCAATTATATCATGACTTTTTAAATATGTTGCAGTTTCCCCTTATTATATGTATCGGTTCGTGCTAAATGTGTGGTACTGTTCTGGGGCCAGGAGGAGCGGCTTCAGTGGGCTGGTGGGGAAGAGGACGTGTCCTACTGGGCTTTCGCAAAACAGCAGCAACTCTGAGAAGGAGATCCTTCAGTTGCTTTCCTGCCTCCCTCGCCGCCGCCGCCACCCCCCCGCACGGCTTCTCTCTCTAACTTTGCCCAGTGAACTGGAGAGTAAATGCAATGCTGCTTCCCCCCCTCCCCTTTGAAAAAATAAAGTTTGGAATGTCCCCTTTGTCCCCTTGCCTCAAGGAACAGCGAGCGGAAAAAACGAGCCGAAATGCATGTCTACCATTATCTTCAATGACCTTACTCAGAAGTAAATCACATTGATTTCAGTGGCGCTTACTCATGGGAAGGTCAGCACGGGAGAGGGGCTGCACTTGCTTTTGGGTGGAGGGGAATGGGGGCACTGATCCGCTGGCTTCACCCCGTGGGAGGTGGGAGGACAGCAGCAGCACCAAAGCCCCCCCCTCTTTCCATCCCCTTCTCCTTTCCATAATTTTTTTTTGTGAGGGGGCAGGAGGATCTGTCAATTTCCCCCTTAAAAAAAAAAGAATCTCTGCTTGTTCGCTCCTTTGCACCTATGCATAGATGAGAAGAAGAAGAAAAAAACCCAACATTTTTTTCAAAGGGCTGTTTCCCCTGCACACATCACCTTTTAAACTCCTCCTACTGCTCCCGCAATTGTATTTGTGTGTGACACAAAGGAGTGAGGTCAGGGGAAGGGGGTGTGGCTTTCTGGTGACCCCCTGAGGGGCAGATTGGAATTGCCTTTGGCCCCCAGGCCTGAGGTGCTGTAGTCCTGACTTAGGCACAAGGGAGCAAGAATGCAGCTTTAATGTCCAGATCTAAAAAAAACCTGACAAGCCCTCTCAAGAGACATCATAGCCTGCAGAAGAATGCAACTTACTATTTAACTAAAGAAAGGAGGAAAATATGCTATCTCATGTATTCTTTAATCTAGAGCAAATGACAAGTTCCTTTCCAACTGTCAGTCCTCTCCTGAGGGATGAAAGGAGAAAAGCGATCAGAAGCTGAATGGAACATCCTGTGCACTCAGGGTAATAACCTTTCAGGCTAAATCCACCCTGATACTAGAGATAGATGGGTCGGATCTCAGATCAAGGGCTAAAACTCATTTGCACTAAAAAGGTGTCTAGGTGGAATTTGTTCAGATGCTTATTAGACAAAAATATTAGATTTGATCATCCCTTATTTTCTATTCTGTGTTTAGAAGAAAAATAGCTGTTGTACATCATGATTCCCTATAAGCTATGGATCACAATCCAGCTGCACAGCTACTGTTTGTGTGCTCATATCCATGGAAATGAATGGGGCTTCATTTCAAGGGTGGCCAACTTGTGGTCCTCCAGAAGTTTTGGGCTACAACTCCCATGATCCCACACCATTGGCTGTGCTGGCTAGGGCTGATGGGAGTTGTAGGCCAAGACATCTGGAGGACCAAATGTTGCCCATTCCAGTGCTAAACTGCGGTCATGGTGGGGTTTTTTGCATGGCATGGGCCAGTTTTCTGTATTTAATTATAGCAAAGATTCAGATGGATCTTCTGAGGTCTTGCTGATGTTGCCAAATCCCAACACTAGTCCCCTTTACATGTACATGAAGTTGTTTGGTTGTTGCCTACTCAAAAAAATCGCTCCAGTATCACTCCAGGAACATATGGAGTGATACTGGAGAGGAGGATAAAATGGAGAGGAGGAGGAGGATTATGTAAGCTGCCTTGGGTTCCTTGCAGGAAAAAAGGAGGGATATAAATATAATAAATAAATAAATAAATGATATATAAACTCATATGGTTTGGTATGACAGTGTGTTCATAGAACATACAAGGGAAGGGACCCACCTCCTGAGTGGGTAGAGACCACTTGTGTATTATATAAATACATGGAGCCAGTGTGGCGTAGTGGTGAGAGTGTTGAACTGGGACTCGGGAGATCCGGGTTCTAGTCCCCCTCAGCCATGAAACTCACTGGGTGACTTTGGGCCAGTCACTGACTCTCAGCCTAACCTACCTCACAGAGTTGTTGTGAGGATAAAATGGAGAGGAGGAGGAGGACTATGTAAGCCGCCTTGGGTTCCTTGCAGGAAAAAAAGGCGGGGTATAAATATAATAAATAAATAAATAAAATGGTCAAGATGAACTATATGGGTGGGAGCTTTATACATTCCTTGAGTGAGGAAGGCAACAACAAAGGTGGTGGCAACTGTATTACTCCAGGTATGTGTGAAGTGTATGTGTGAAGGAGAACTCTCAGTGGCTAGAGAATGGTATCCATCTGAACCATGTATATAAAGTCAGGCACATTTCTATCAGATTCCATACACCCCATGCTTTCAAAGAAAATTATATGATAGACTCTTAATGATGCATTTTTATTCAGTATACACAGTGCTCTATGTTTACAACTGAACATACTAAATGCACAAAGGCACTGTTGGCACATCCCTCGTAATAATTTTAGGCATGTCCAGAAAATCTTTTTTTGGGGTACTTGCAAAATACTTCCTTTGTTATTCAGCCCTCCTACCAGGCAATGCCATCACCAAAATGACCACTTGGGGTTTACATATTTATTGACTTGCATGAAACCTTTAGGTACGTGAATGGCTTAGAATCCAGCAGTTTGCTTGTTTCCTAAATGTGTGCTAAAATGGAGCGTTATGCATGGCCATAACTGCAACTATATTTTCAAAGTACATAAATGGCACTTGGAATTGTGAAATCTGAAATCCATGGAGAAAAAGCAGGAAAGAAAAACTGTTCCTTAAAAGAAAACTCTAGCCGTGCAACTCTATGCCTTTGCCACTAAACATCAGCAGCTATAGCGTGCTAATACAACCAGGCGGGAAATGTCTGAAGCTTTACCACATTTGATAAGAGCCCCAGCCAAACCAACCAAAATGATCCTGTGTCTGCGGTAATTCAGATGACCAAGAAATCACATGGTCAATAACTTTATTGTATGATGAGTTGGTCATCTGTATTGGCATAAGTGTATATGCCTTGTCAGCAGGTGTCAATTAACATATTCCATGTTATGACTGAGAAGTGGACCTTAGATAACTGCACATTTGTTCATGTCACAGTGCTGTTACCATTACTGTAAAGGCCCTATCCTACTTGCCAGACCTCAGATGGTGGGGCAGACCTCAGAACAGGCCTAAAACATTTGAGTTTCTGGGTAGGTATATGATACCCTGGCCCCACACCATTTAGGGCTTTAGAGGTAAGAAGAACTAGCATTTTGAATTGGACCCAGAAACTCAGGTAGACAGTAACTGATCAAGGATGCATTCAAATCATGTAGGTCTCCTTGATGCTTGCCTGATAGGTGTCTGCAGTGAACATTACCTTATTATTTGTTTGTTTATTTATCTACTTAAACTACTTATATGCCGCTTGATATCAAATTTCTAAGAAGTTTCCCCCTAAGGGGTAAACCTAAGAAGGGGTTTACACTACTACATGATCCAAGATCCAGTGTTGGTATAGGCTTCCTTCTCCTACCAGCATCTCCCAGAGATAGGGCAACATTGGTGTAAGAAGGAAGTACAACATGGACTCCTCCCAAATAGCCACTGGAGCAATGTGGGAAGGAGCCATGCTGTGGTGATTCCCAATGCTAATGCAACATCAGAAGGAAACCTATGTTATGCATAGGCAAGTGAAGGGATGACACACTCTCCTTGATTATTCATGTCAATTTTGTTGTTACAGCTTGACTCCAGAGAAAAGTTTTGCATTTGAGGAGATATGTGATACTTGTGGCATTAGCTCTGAGGTGATAGATTCACACATGCTGCAGTCATCAAGTGATAGATTTGAATGTATAAACTGACCTCAAACCCTTGAGAGCTTTACCAGCTTAGTTTCATAGAGAAAACCATTTGTCTGAGGTCATCTCCATATGAAAATGGCCCAAATGACCAAGGAAACATTAAGATGCCCAGAAATGGTAGGTGGAATACCTAAGATCATAGTTTCCAGTCCTTTGCACTGAGGCAGGAGACTCTAAAACTCAAATTTTACCTTGGGAATATCCAGGATAGGAATGACAGGTTATACCATGCAGCAATGCAGCAGCCCAATGGTGTAAGTGAAACAATATTTGAAGTGCAGTGGAAAACCACTCCTATACCATTATTAAACAACATGACCTTTTAAATTAATAAAAGCTCCTTGGCACAGAGCAGATGGAGTCTTCCAGGGAAGGGGAAAGCAGAGGTGTTTCCAGCTACGGAAGAAATTTAGGCCCCATATTTAGGAAAATGAGCAACAGTCAGGAGAACAAGTCAGTGTAGTGGTGGAACTTCTGCCCCATTCTAGTTCTTTGTTAGACACCCTGGATTCTAGCCTAGCACTGGTATTAGTTTTTCTTTTCAATTCCACAGACAGGCTAAGGCCCGGTTTTCACAAATGAGGAGCAGACACTGTTTCTGAGCTGTACCACCTCTGTTTGTGGGTGGGGGCTCACATAATTAACTGCTCCTCCAATAACAACAAAAACAAAATCCTTGCACATAAAAAGTTGGTGTGATGGAGAAGGGGGTCTAGCCTAGCCTAGCCTTCTCCATGACATGCTAGATTTCTATGTGCGGGACTTTACTCCTTTGTTTTTTTTTGTATAGAGGAGCATACAATCATGAGAGTGTTCATCTGCAGTCTGAAGTGGTCCAGCCCTAGAAACTGGTAGTTTACTTCCTCATCTGCTGTTTGTGAGAAACAGAACCAGGTTGTGTGATAGGCTAGACAGGATACCTTGAGAATCATCCGCGTCTGTGGCTTTCTGCGTCCTGCTCAGGGATTATGTTGCATTATGATACCATATGGCATATCATCACAAAGCATATGCTATGCCATTCTGCTTCAGTGATCTCCCCCCTCCCTTCACAATTATTCTTAAACCCTTTGCAATCTAGGGTCTGAGTGCGATGCACTTACTGCCCAATCTGTGTCCTTCAGCCTCGGTAAACAAGCGTGTCATTGGAAAGCAATTCCAGTTCCTCAACCTTTCGAGAGCCAACAAAATCCTCAATGTATTTCTTCCAACTATTTCTGGGAAGTCTTTTCTATGTACTCAGAGTTGGGAGGAGACTTAGGGTGCAATATATATATATAATTTTTTAAAAATATTATTGATGATTTAATTCTATTTTCAACTTTTGTATTTTTCTATTTCTGTTTTAATTGTATGAGTTTTAAAGGTTGTGAGCCGCCTTGGGTCCCAGTGTTGGGGGAAAAGGTGGGATACAAATAAAGATGATGATGATGATGAAGATGATTAAAAAGAAAAAAAGTCCTACAACTCCCAGCATTCTCCAGCCAGCTATGTTGGCTGGGGAATGCTGGGAGTTATAGGACTTTCCTCCCTGTCTAAATATGCTTAGGAATGGATTGCACCCTTACATTGTAATATGTTGTGTCTGTTACAGATAAGACCAAAGGTCAGCTGGGTTAAAACTTTTCTGGAATGACCCTGGCCTTTAACAGCATGCTTTTGTATCAGAGTCTCTTAAATTATGTACATAAAATGCAGGCTTAGATTGCTGAACATGTACATTTTTTCTTAGCTCTAATCTTTACCCATAAATCTTTCAATGTGGTACAGCTGGTTTACTTTAAAAATACTCCAGAGAGAAAAGCAAGGGCAGAGATTTCACAGCAGAACTGAGGAACAATTGCCTCAAAATATGGAAAGTTTTGTGTTATAATGACACCATGATGGCTACAGCTGTTAAAACCAATATCTTGAGTTGAGCCCAGAAAACAATTGGCAGCCAGTGTAGATCTTTAAGTATTAGGGTGGCGTGATTACGAACTTTTCTACATGAGGTCGTTAATCCGCTGTATCTACTTTCAGTTTTGTCACAGAATTGAGATCTGAGTACTACACAAAGAGCATTTTCTTTCCTGCTTTTCTGCTACATAACCTCTAGGTGGCATTGTGGTATAGTGGAACAGCACAATTACACAAGTGGGAAAAGCATATCCTTTCACTTTCACAAATGATACAGCATTTTCCTTGCTCTAAAGAAAACCTCACTGAAAGTGCTGTTTAAAAACAAGCAAAGCTGGAGGGTCACAACATTGTCTAAGGAGCCCGTAAACAATTGTGAGTAGGGAATGATGAGTGCACAATAAACGCCTCATGTAGAAAAGCTTCAAGATGCTGTGCACTGGTTAGCAGCCTAGCTGCCACATTTTGCACCAAAAATAGTACCATTCAAGGCGCTTCTTTCACCTATAAGACCCCTAATGGCTAGATCCCAAAATGCCTAAGAGATCTCATTTTCCTCTCCATTATCCTAAAAAGATCAAATAAAAGCCGAGCTGCACATTACAAGAAGTGGAATGAAAGGAGCATGTAAATGACCTATCAGTCCTTTCCTTGTAATTCTGGTTAGTGTGTGTGAGCAGAGTGAGATGCAGAGAAGTGGTGGAAAAATTTGGGACAGAGGTGGGGAAATGGAAGAGAATGTGGATAGCTTTGGACATGGCACCTCTGTGAGAGATCCTTCAACATTTAAAAAAAAATATTCAGAGTCCAAAAATATCACCAGGATTTATGACTGATGTTCTAAAAGCAGGAATGCTATGTAATCCGAAAAGGAGAATATGGTGCTCCCTCTGAAAACACACCAGTTCATAGTTTGGGGGGTTCTTCTGGACTTGGCCTTGACCTCGGATGTCCAAGTGATAACTGCAGCCTGAGGTGCCTTTGCCCAGTTCAGACTAGTACACCTGCTCCATTTGTTTCTGGAGAAGGCAGATCTAGCCATAGTGACACATTCCTTAGTTACATCATGGATGGGTGTGAATTTTATTTGACTGAGTTTTTTTTAATTTGAAAATTTTGTCATAAACAGGATGGAAAGAATTTTAGTTTAAAGAATATGAGAGAAACAGAAACTGACAGATCCATCCATTCCTATCAAGACTGGACTACTGCAGTGTGTGCTCAACATGGGGCTTCCCTTGAAGAGTGACCAGAAGCTTCTGCTTGTCCAAGATGTGGCAGCCAGGTTGTCAACTGGAAATGGGTATTGGGAGCATGTCATTCAATTGCCTAAACAGCTTGGGGCCAGGGTATCTGAAGGATCGTCTCCTCCCATATGTACCTGCCCGGACACTAAGATCTTCTTCAGCAGTCCATCTCCGAGAGCCCCTGCCAAAGGAAGTGAGGCAGGTGGCTACCAGGAGGAGGGTCTTTTCTGCTGTGGCACTCCAGTTGTGGAATGAGCTCCCTAAAGAGGCTCACCTGGCTGGCGCCTACATTGTACTCTTTCCGGAGCCAGGTGAAGACCTTTCTATTCTCCCAGGCATTCTAATCATTTTAATCTTGTATTTGTTTTTGTGGAGAAAGCCCAAAACGCAGTTACACACACGCACACACATCTTTTCCCAAAGGAGGGGGCAGGGGGAGGAGGGATGAGGTCACCAGGGAGTAGCCAGACAAGTCATCAGCCCCAACAAAGGAGGACCTCGGCAGAGATCCACAAAAGCCCAGGAAGGACCATCAAGGACCATCAGCAAACAGGGCAGCCTCGAAGAGCTGCAAAAGTATTCCTACGTCACCTTCTTCCTCGGGCAGGAATAAGCCCACCTAAACGAAGGGGCAGGCATAAGCCCCCACCTGACCTAGGGGGCGGGGGAGAGCGGGAAATCCGGGGTAGAAAACCCCTCTCCCGTTCCGGTTTGGGTTGTTGGGAACCACGGGGCCATATCCTCCTAAGCAGAAGCCGTCCAGGTGCACCGTTCTCCGCTAGGAAGCGCCGATCGGGAGCTGGGCTGAAACTGACTAGAAGTAGTATCTTTGATGTGAGGATATTGACCAGATTCCATCTACTAGCCACGGAGCCCGCTCATTGGGTAAGACGCGGGTCAGCTAAGGTTGTGTTGACTGTAAACATGTTCTTAGAAGGCTGATAGTTCCGATCTGATTATTGTATAAACAAATAAAAAGCCTTATTTGGGCATACAAAGGGTTGTGGTTTTTCCTATTGTACTGAAAGCCGATACGAGCTGTATTGCTCTGCCGGTTAACCCTAGAGTTGCCGAACTCACGCAAAGGATCCGGTTGCTGATCCTTCACAGTTTTAACTCTGTTATTGTACTTTGAACTGCTGCTGCTAGCTTTGTTGTTGTTTTTAATCTGTAGTTTTAAATCTTATATTTATATTTTATTGTATTTTATGGTTTTAACTGTTGTGAACCGCCCAGAGAGCTTCGGCTATTGGGCGGTATAAAAAAGTATTAAATAAATAAATAAATGTTGTAACAGCTACATTGGGCCCCTATTTGTTTCTGGGCCCAGTTCAAAATGCTGGTTTTGATTTTCAAGCCCTATACTGCTTTGGACCAGGGTATCTCATGGACCACCCTATGATCCTGCCCACTGATTCAGAAACAAACCAATCTTGCATGATGTAGCCAGTCTGAGAAACTTGGAGGCCTATAGAGTGGGCCCAACCTAGTGGTGCTGCCAAGTTTGAGGGGGCCCTGGGCAAGATGCCCTCTAGGAGCTGCCTTGCTTTCTGCCCCCATCATTTGTCCTCCCTGTCCCTACTTACCAGGGAAGAGAATGAAGTTTCTTTTTTTCTTTCTTTTTGGGGCAAAGAAAGAAAGAAAAGGGGACCAGTTTTTCCTTCCCACTGCCCGGTAATCATCAGGGATGGAGAGATGAAAGTGTCCCTTTTTCTTTCATTTAACAAAGAAAATAACAAGGGACTTATCCCTGCCCCCTTACCAGGAAATGGGAATGAAAGGAACGGGCTTACATGCTATTAGTGGTGGCAGTGAAACAGCAATGCTGGCTGCTGTGTGGTTCCCAGTGGGGGGAGGAGGTGGCTTTCGCTTCATCCCTCTCCTGGTGACCCCAACTGGAATGGCTGCTTTTGCACTGCCGTTAGCCAAAGCAGTGATGTTGATCACCATGGGGAATTTGGCAGTTGGGGCAGGGAGTGTGCAGGCCACACAATCCTCATCCAGAGATTGCATGTCGCCCACGGGCCATGGGTTGTGTACCCCTGCTCTGTGGAAACAGGAGAATCTCCCTTTCAGAAAGTTGCCCTCCATATGGAGAGGGCGACAGAAATGACAATGGAGGGGGCAGGACTATCATGCTGCCCTACTCATGCATTTAGCATACACAGTTCCTGAACACCTGAATTAAATAATATAATGTTTGTCAATAAATAAGTCAGTCCGGGATTTTACTGGAAAGCTACACAACTTGTATATTATTTTAACTGTAACTTTCCATTAACTTAACTTTAGCGCTACTTAATGCCCTTAGATAAAGGAAATGCCCTTAGATAATGCCCTTAGATAAAGGAGATCAAAGCTTTTTCTTAATTGCATATTTTGGGATACTGGCAGAGGAATGTAAATGTCACCCTGATGCCACTGCTGATGTCTGAGCTAGGAGAGAAGTGGAAGACATCAGATAAGTCTGCATTTCAGCAGCTTCCAAATCAGTTAGAGTGCAACCATATACCCCCTATTGTTATTTTATATCTGATTAACGTCAGAATTAAAATGTGTGTACGTGTGTGTGTTTCAGCAACGCTATTAATTAAATCTAGGCTTTAGCATCTTTATCTAATTTAATCTGAGCAAAAGCTGGCTTTGTAAAAAAAAATGTCGAACCAGAAGTCTGAAACTGAAAACACCTGGGGTAAGCTTTTCCCTTCCTTTACTCCATTAGTAGTTTAATGGCGTGGGTGCTGATTAATGGGGCAGGAGCACATTCTTTCTTAGGATAATTTGGACATAATGGGAAGAACCCTATGGGGTGCCCCTGCCAATTCTCTTACACCCCACCAATTCCATTGAGCAAGTGACCCCTGCTTGCACAACAGCAATTTAACGCTTCCGGGGCAACCCAAAATGAGCAGAAATACTCATTGCTGGATGGAGGCAGGTCAGCAGAGCATGCATAAGGGAGTTCTGCTGACTTGCCTCCTTCCAGAAATGAGCAATTCCACTTGTTTTGGGTTTTCTTTTAGGAAGCACTAAATCTCACTTGCCTAAGTGGTTGGTCCCGCTTGCGCAATGGAATTGGTGGGACCCATCACTTGTGGAAGGGAATCGGAGGGGGGGCAAAAGGAATTGGTGGGGGCATAAGCACCCTGCTGGATTCTGCCCTCAGTTTCCACACTTTCTTCTGTCTCCATATTTGCATGCTCTCATAGTGGTGCACTCTCCATGTCTTTCTTCCAGCAGCATGGTATCAAATGCACCTTTTCAGCACCTGATACACCAGTAGTGGCTTGCGTAATCCCTCAAGTTATTGGGCGGGTTCACACGTCATGGTAACCCATCCTGGCAATAAACAATGGTGGGTTGGTTGTAGTGTGTACAAACCACAGTGCACCGGACCGCGCACTGGATCACCATGGATTGTTCTTCCCCCTCCTTCCCCCTTGTTCCTCCAGATGGTATCCTGGGGGACTTGGCAGCTGAAGCCTTTTTTCACTCGCTGCAGCTCTTTCCCCTTTCCACCCCCCCCCCCGAAATCATGAACAGTGATCTCTGAATTGACAGCCAGTGACAGCCCCTCCAAAGTGCCCAAGCAGCACATTAGAGGGACTGTCATTGGTTGGCCACCTTAAAAAAAAAAACTGTGCCCCAAATGTGCACAATTTGGGAGCTAATTTTTTTTTAAAAAATTCTTAGTTTAGCTGGACTTGCGAAACTGTGGAGTTCCGCAATTCCGCAGGTCCGAAAATCAGAAGCCTCACCTGGGCAATGTCCTGGGGGTACCTGCTGTCAAAGTGCAGCAGGTACCAACCCTGGACATTGACCCAGAGAGGCTCCAAATAGGTTTCCCCCCCCACACACAAATTTTGCTTTCCCCTGACAGCTGTCAAAAGGTGAGCTGTCAAGTCAAAGCCAAGCCATGAGTGACCTTTTTTTTTTTTTTTTTTTTTTAGGTAGCCGCTTGGGCACATTCGAGGGGCTGTCACTGGCAGTGGCACTGTCGAGATCACCAAGAGCAGCAAGGGTTTTGTTACTACTCTTGCTGAGTGCCTCACTCACTGCTTCCCACTACCCATGGTGGGATTGGTTGCCCAGGTTTGAATGACATGACAACCCATCATGGGTTGAACAACCCCTAGAACATCCCATGGGTTCTCAGGGTGGCTTGTTGGAAAAAACCAAGCCACCCTGCAGGAAGCAGTGTGAATTCAGACGACGTGACAACCCACCATGGCTGGTCACCCACGATGGGTTGTCATGTCATGCGAGCCAGGTCATTGGATTGTATCCAGCAGTTGTGTGAGTGGAAGACCACTTATACAAATGGAAGACCTATTCCCACTTGCAGCCTCAAAAAACCTTTACTGGACATAAAGGACCCTTCAGTGAGATATGATACTGGGAGGGGGGCATGCAGTGAGAGTCAAGAATCTGAAAAGTTCAAGTGTAAGTAGGAGGGAGGAAAAGGAGGACACAATAATACAATACAATGCAATCAATAAAAATTAATAAAATAGCAAAAGTATAGTGGATAAAAGAAAATGCATCAATAAGTAAATGTGGAAAACCTAAAAAAATTTACAGCTAAACCTTGCACACTAAAAAGAATCCAAAAACCTTGTAGAATAAAAAGGTCTTTGCTTGGCACTGTAAAGATAATTGTGTAGTCGCCAAACAAGCTTCCATGAACATTCGCATTATCAAAGTAATTAAACTTGACCAGTATCACTGGAGAGCAGTGTATTCTTAATAATAACTTTGAGAACCTAGCTCCACTGGGCTGCCTCGATGGTAAATTGTAATCCTGAGCCTGTGCTACATGCCAGAACGTATTATGTTCAAATACGATGCATTGCTTTCTATTAAGTGGTGATATAAAGGATTTGTAGAGTTGGGAAACGATGCAGGTATCTCCATAACATCAATCTGCTTTGGTCTTTGAGAAACTGCACCATGCATTAGGCCCAAATTGTGTTGCTGAGAGGTATTTTATCAGATATAACAGATTGTATCAGTTTTCACTATTAGGGGGATTACATTTATTTTGCACTCCCTGAAAGGACAGTAATAATCCTGAGAATTTAACAGGTGTGGGAGCTTTAGAATGGTTACACCCACCCATGGCTTCTGTATAAATGGGCTGGCACTAATTTTAACTGAAAGATTAAGTCAAATAAGAGATTTCCGGAGCATATCAGTATCAAATTGAAACTCGTGTTTCAATTTTCTCCACACAAACAATGTTTCTGGTTCAGTCAGAGGAAAGCACCCCTATAGTGAGTTGCCTATGGAGCGCAAAGCAGCTTCATATTCAAATGGCCATCTATGAGGTAATTCTAGTTCTATCCATCTAGCTTTTGTTCCTCAATGGTGTTTACTTCCAGTGGTGGCTGGTGAGGCAGTTTGCTAGGTGAAACCACCAGTGGTCACAGCATGGCAGGAGGCGGAGGTGGTGGTGAATTCACACCCTTACATAAGAACATAAGAAGATCCATGCTGGATCAGACCAAGGGTGTATCTAGTCCAGCATTATGTTCACACAGTGGCCAACGCCAACCAGCTGCCCACAGGATCCCACAAGCAGGACATGAGTGCAATAGCACCTTCCTGCCCATATTCCCCAGCAACTGGAGTACAGAGGCATACTGCCTCTGATGCTGGAGGAAGCATATAGCCAGTCAGGACTAGTAGCCATTGATAGCCTTCTCCTCTGTGAATTTGTCCAACCCCCCCTTTTAAAGCTGTCCAAATTGGTGGCCATCACTACCTCTTGTGGAAGTGAATTCCATAGTTTAACTATATGCACTGTGTGAAGAAGTACTTCCTTTTATCTTTAACTTTCAGAGCCAGAAGGCAGCGGTGGAGTGGGGGCGGGGGTGCCATGGTTGCTGAGTGAACAGTTTGCCTAGTGAGGATATCATCATCATCATCATCATCATCATCATCATCATCATCATCATCAGGCGATCACTCGTGACCGAGTAAGATTGTCTTCCAGGATAAAAATTTACAAAAAGGAAATTTTAAAAGGAGGAAATTCTAAAGAAAAATTGTGTAGACTCTAGCGATGGGTCCGTAAGTGACTGTGGAGGCCAATTCTAGATCCACACAGCTTCCCACAGTGAGGACACAGGTTACCAGATGGAAGATGGTCCTGTAAAGCATTCATTTGACGTGCTTTTCACTTATCACGTTTATCCCTTTCACCTTGCACTCGGGCTTCTTCAAAGTCCATGGAACCTTTGTGAAAGGCTAAGCTCCAGTTAGATCGTTCATGGGCCAGAGCTTCCCAGTTTTCGATGTTTATATTGCATTTTTTTAGATTAGCCTTAAGAACATCTTTAAACCTCTTATATTGACCACCGATATTCCGCTTTCCATCCTTGAGTTGGGAATAAAGTAACTGCTTTGGGAGACGGCAGTCAGGCATTCGAACAACATGACCGGTCCACTTAAGTTGGCGTTGAAGGATCATTTTTTCAACGCTAGTAGTCTTTGCTTCTTCCAGTACACTGACATTTGTTTGCCTATCTTCCCAAGTAATTCGCAAGATTTTCTGGAGGCAACGTTGATGAAATCTTTCAAGGAGGTGGTAGTGACGTTTATAGATAGTCCATGTTTCGCAGGCATACAATAAAGTTGGCAATACAATGGCTTCATAAACCAATTGTGTTTTGGTTGCTGACATCAGCAGGACCAACAATCCTTTCAGTAACCATACACTTGCACAGTGCCCGCTACCACATCCTCTACCCTACCTCCACCTCCAAGTGCTGAAAGGTAAGGGTGGGATTTCCCCTCCTTTCTTGATCACCATGCTAGCCACTGCTATCTTCATCTGAGAGTGCAAAAAAAGTGTATGTTTTGCCTAGAGATGTGAAGGTCTGTGGAGCGGAGGGAGAAACAATTCTCCCAAAGAGGAAAAATAGGGGGAACTCCAGATTTTTTTTTATTAAAAAAATGTTTCCCCCATTTTTTCCCCCAAGGGATTTTTGGAACATTTGGGAGGAAAGTGTCTCCCCCCAATTTTCCTGTTTTCCCTCCAGTTCAAGTTGAAGGGGAAGCAAAGCATTAACAAGATGGGGAAAACTGGACGCTTTGCTTCTCCTTCATCAGTTATGCTTTATTCCACTGGCTTAGGGCATATCAGCAGCACTTCATAGTTCAGTGCAATGTCTTGTCAGGCATCTGTGACACATATCCAAAATGCTATGATTGTGCCACAATATGCACCCACCCAGTTACTGATCTCATCCACATTGAAAACTATTGGTGTGTAGGCACAGAGGGTCTTAGCCCTGAAATGCTGTAAATAACACTAGTCAGGAGACGGGCAGCTATTCCAGCTTCCAGGGCCAGCT
Organism: Shinisaurus crocodilurus; assembly: GCA_021292165.1. Lineage (NCBI taxonomy): Eukaryota > Metazoa > Chordata > Lepidosauria > Squamata > Shinisauridae > Shinisaurus > Shinisaurus crocodilurus. The sequence continues at coordinate 159,632,127 of CM037876.1, read as the reverse complement.
CAAGAAATTTTGCTACCTGAAGGGGAAGGACAAGATGTCCCCCCTCCAATCCATGTACAGAAGCCAACTGGACTGGCAGCTGAATAAGGGCCGAGGAATAAGGCTGCGCGAAACATTTGCAAATGCGAACATCTGGCATGAAAGTAGTGCTCTCAGCAGGTGTAATCTCTTTGAAAAGACACCAAATATACCTTCTATTTTGTTCATCTGTATTTGTAGTCAACAGGACATGACAACCTATTGTGGGTTGTAGTGTCATCCAAACTGAAAACGCTTCCCGCAGGGTGGCTTCTTTTTCGGGAACAAGCCACCCTGAAAACCCATGGCTTGTTCTTGGGGTTGTTCAACCTACGATGGGTTGTCATGTTGTCCAAACCTAGGAGAGGAATTTCATTGTGGGTTGCAGGGATCAGCTAGTGAGCCGCTCTGCAAGAGCAGCAAAACACCCTGCCACTCTTTGCGATCTCACCCTTGCCGCCACCACCAATGCCAAAGTGGCACTTTGGAGTGACTGTCTCTGGTTTGCCTTCTTTTGAACTTACGGCAGTCGGTTATGTGCAGTCTTGCATTTTCAATAGCCTTGTAAGTTTCAGCTTTCAAAGGGAAGTGGACTATATAACAGATTTGACAAGGTGAGACTGCATATAGGCTAATTCGTGCACAGTTGCCAGCTGTCAATTGCCTAACTGCCAATTGAAAAGTAAAGGGGAAGAAGCGGCAAAAGTAGGTGCACCAGAAGGGGATGGCGACAATATCACCCCCTTAGCAATGTAATCCTCTGGCTTTTGAGTGTTGAACTATGGTTTTCACTGTCCTCTACACTTCAACACTTCCCTGAGTTCCCAGCTACTGCAGAAAGGGGAGATATTAACTCCCGCACACCTTTTCAGAGAGCACTTCCTGCTGTGGTTACTGCGGGTCCCTGACTGTTCTTAAGAAAACCCCGAGGAGGCAGCTAAATGGGACCGAGTGAATGGTGCTCCAATGGGCGCGCGTGTGTGTGTAAGTACCGCTGGTGCTGGTGCCTCATTTGCTCCATCCTGTACTTCCACCTCTAAAGATTTTTCCTTTAAAAGCCTGTCAGGAATATTTGTGCATTTTTTTTGGGACTGGGAAACATACACAACTTTAATAGCTGGGAAGTAAATGGAAGGTAAATTTGTGCCAATTTAAGGGCAAAGCAGCGGATGGAGGGGAGGGTAAATTTGTGCACCTACAGTAACTTGCCAAGCCATTAAATTTGTGTATATTTGCCTCCATTTACTTGCCAGCCATTAAATCTCCATCTATTTCCCAGTCCCCCAAAATCTGCATTTTTAGAACTGTCAGCGAACTGCAATACCCGCAGCAGTAAGTGCTCTGAAAAGGAGACTCCAAAAAAGGGGGGGGAGTTAATATCTCCCCTTTCTGCAGTAGCTGGAAACTCAGGGAAGTGTTGAAATGGTGGAGGACAGTGAGAACTGTCAGTGGAATCCTCAAAAGCCAGAGGATTACATTGCTAAGGGGGTGATGTTGTCACCACCCCCTTTTGGTGCACCTACTTTTGCCATTTCCCCCCCCCCCCTTTACTTTTCATTGACAGCTAGGCAATTGACAGCTGGCAACTGTGCGCAAATTAGCCTATATATGCAGTCTCACCTTGTCAATTTGTTACCTACTCCACTTCGCTGCTCCCTTTGACAGCTAAAACTTACAAGGCCATTGACAAGACAATGACCATAAGTGCTGTGTACCTGCAAAAGACCGGCAATAATAATAAAAAAAGATGAACACAGCTGCCTGCAGAATTTTCAGGGGCTGGAAAAAAAATATGCAACCCCAATCGCGTATTTTTGAGGCTCCAATTTTTTTTTAATGGCAGTGAATGAAAAGGGACAGCGATCAGAGCAGGAAGGGGGAGACAAGATGGGTTCTGCCACAACAGATTCCTGGATATTGGCTGGAGGCTGAGGGGAAAGAGCGGGAGAACAAGCCACAGTGAGCCTGATTGTCTGTCACAGAACAACCCACACTGCATAGCTTATTTTCAGGGTGGCTTAGTGTGACATGTGAACCTGCCCACACTGTGTTTCTCCTCTCAGTTGCTCATTCTCATTATAGTTCTCCAGTATGAGTTCCCAGCCAATCAGGGGTCACATAGTGAATTCAGTGATGTCATAGTGCCAGTCAGATTTCACAACTTACCAACATCACTGAAGGCAAACCGAGTTCCATTACCCCCAATGGGAGAGGGAATACTCCCCTTTCCCCAAGGTAACTAGGCTAATGCCTCCATTCATGTCACACTTGGCTACAACATAATTACCACGGTACAGCGATACAGGGAGCATTGCCACCTGTTCCTGCCCAATGCTTTCATCTGTTTGCATCCTACTTCCAGTAATTTTTCTCAGTTGTGCAACAGTATTGCCAATAATTGGGTCCTCGTTTCAGCTCAGTTCTGCCTAGGAACTGTAGGCAAACCAGATACATGTAGTCACAGCATCATTGCACCAAAGAGAGATGAGTTCTCCTACAGGCCAGATGTGCCCTTTAATGACACTATTTTGGAGTAAGTGGTTTGAAGATCACACAGCCTTAGGTGTAAAAAAAAAAAAAAAGAAAGAAAGAAAGAAAGGAAAGGAAAGGAAAGGAAAGGAAAGGAAAGGAAAGGAAAAGGGATCCACAGGGCAAACATTAAAAGCTGCCACAGAAGAAGTGTCTGAGGAATTTCAAAGCTAAGAGGGTCTAAAAGTGAGTTCACAGGGACCTGAAATAATGTTAAAGTCAATGTTTGGTTGCAGCATTTGTGGGTTTGGGGAATTTGTGAGTTTGGGGAATCACTGGAGAGTCAGTCAGTGAAAAGGCTGATAACCCATGGAATATCTTGGAATAGCTAGTTTGAAATCGGCAACATTTTATTAAGTTTAGTATCTGCAAGCTATTAGCATTCTATTTAAAACTGCATTTTTAAGTAGGCTAAAGGAAACTGTAAGGTCTTTAGCATAGTTACCATTGCTAGGGCAACCACTTCCTTAGTATCCATGTCCTCAGTCTCTCTCTCTCTCCCTCCCCCCCTCAGATCTGTGGTTCAAAGTTTCAAGAATGTAAAAGTCTGGGGTGACCACCATCTTAATTAAAACTGTCCATTAGTCGATGCTGATAGAATGCCTACCTTTCTCCCAAAGCATAAAAAGGAATTCACTGACATTTGCTTCTTTTTCCAAAACACTCTTCTTCTGTTCTAAAATCTGTTTAGTGAAAGAAAGAGCAAAAAAACAAAACACCTTCATCATTTGTCTCTCCGGCAAATTAAACGTACTGCGTGAAAATGTATTTGCAGCCTCATGCAAGCAACACATACCCAATATGGAGGCTGGTGACTCCGATGTCAGTGGGGCCCCTTATCCATGGCAGCCTTTATTCTGAGCTTTATAGGAGCTATCCGTGGTGCTGTGCTCCATCCCCAAAATAGGTTCACCACCATGGAACCTATAAAGCTCAGAATAAAAGCTTCAACAGATAAGGAGCCCCAATGACATAGGAGTCACCGGCCTCCCCTGCGCATACCTGTAATGCAGGGGAGTTGAATCCCTTTCAGCCCGAGGGCTGAATTCAGTTTTGGAAAAGCTCTTGGGGGGGGCACATTCCAGTGGTGGGTGGGGGTGAAGGCAAAAGGGGGTGGGCAAAAGGCAAAAAGGATGGGGCCACAATACCAAAACAATACCAGCCTATTTTAGCTAACAGCTCTTAATGCCACCAACTAAGCCTTAGGAGAGGCATTTCAACCTTTTAGAATAGGGGGAAACATGCAAAAGCTGGGAAACCACCAAACAATCGGTGGTCAGGGAAAGGGGGGTGGCCAGGGAAAGGGGGTATAGGTTATCTGAGGAATCCTGGACTAGAACCCCAAGCAGGCCTGATTTGGCCCATGAGCCGGAGGTTCAGCACCACTGCTGTAGTGCATATAAAAACTCTGTTCAGGAATTCTCTCCCACTCGTGACAGAGGGAGAGCAGGTGAGGGGTCCATTGCCTCTGTCCCCTCACACACATCCCTGTTACCATTCCCATGGCATTTTTTGCATTGGGGGATGGAACCTCTGCAGAGGAGAGTCTTTTATACTCAAGTGATTTAGAACCCTGGAAGATCAGAGTTCAAAACTGTGTGAAGAGACTACTCGAACAGGAAAGGTTCCCTGCTACAGACACATGAGGGGCTGCAGAAGCAGTGACAGGGACATATGGCTGGGACCAACTCCTTCATCCTCACTCTCCCCCTTGTGTGGCGATAACTGAATAGGGTGGAGAGGGAGAACGCAGAAATGGGGCTAAAGACTGTGATTGGGTTCAGACAACACGATAACCCACACTCAAGTGTTGAGTATGGGTAGAGGGTGGGTTGTCACTGAATGGTGGGTTGTTGTTGAAACGTGGGTTATCGTGTTGTCTGAACCCAGCCAAAGTAACAAACCATGGTGAACAACCCACAGTTGGCAACCCAACAACAAACCATGGGTTCTCTTCATGGGTTGTCCGTGGTTAATAAGCCATGGCTTGTTAGCACAGCTGGGTTCATGCAACGTGATAAACCATCTTTCAACAACAGTCCATAGTTCAACAAAAACCCACGGTTCAACGACAACCCACACTCAACCCATACTCAACCCTTGAGTGTGGGTTATCATGTTGTCTGAACCCAGTCACTATCTGGAATGTTTAGGAATGGAGCAGAGGTTCCATTGATTCCAGTTGGGAAGCTAAGTATTTGCCAAACACTTTTTGATTGAAAACAGTTTATGGTACTTAATGGTACTGAATTCAGAGTGATGTTGTACATTGGTGGGTTTTTTGGTTGTTGTTTTTTTACATTTTTAACCAGTGCTGCATAGAAATACATTTCTAGTGCCTGTTTGCTAAAAATGAGAGGTACCAGGGCTGAAGCTGTAACTTCTAATTATTTCAGAAGTTCAGGGCTGATTGTGGTTAGGTTACCCAGCAATTAGGGAAATGCACTCTGCACATTTTCACAGATGCACTCATCTGGATCACAACTTGATATGCTTCAGGCTGACTGCTGGCACCGAAAATAGGTTCCAGACTGAAACTGAAACTACTCTTGGCTCAAATTAAACCCTGGACATGGGGATCTAACTTCACCCTCACCCATTCATCAGCAATTCCCTCCAAAGCCTCCAGTGCTCCCTTCCTAGACATTAATTTACTCTTACTAATACTTTTCATGCTATCCTAATTGTCATTACAGTTTTCAGAGACATCAACATTTACTTGTGTAGGAAGGATGAGCAATCCGATGTGATGAAAATAAACTATATTGACACTTTTGAGAAGGGGGGGGGGAAGGAAAACCAACAGAGAGTTGTGGCTCATGAAAGACTAACAAATTTATTCTGGTATAAGCTTTCATGGACACTGTCCACTTCATTGGATGTTTGACGTATTAATCTCAAATTGACAGATTTATGTACACATGCTGGGGGCAGGGGAGGCTGGCGACTCCTATTTTGGTGGTGCTCCTAATCCATTGCAGGCTTTATTTGGAGCTTTATAGGAGCTATCAACGGTGCTGAACTCCACCCCCAAAATAGGTTCACTACCATGGAGCACCATGGATAGCTCCTATGAAGCTCCAAATAAAACCTGCAATGGATTAGGAGCCCCACTGAAATAGGAGTCACCAGCCTCCACTGGCTGGGGGTATGGTGGGGGGAGATATAACCTGTGTTGTCAGTGGACACTGAAATGCAAAAAGTTAGGACAGCGATGATTACCAGCAGTTGCCATGATTACCAACAGTGTGTACATATTGCAGTGTGTTGTTCATTACCCAGGATGAGAGGCTGGTTTGTACAGAGATTCATGGCCTCAGTCTCATTATTATCCAGACCAAAACAAACATGTATAAAATGGTACTCTCTCGCAGTATCTTACAGACACGCATGCAAACACAGGTCAGAAACACATGGCAACACAGTGTCTGAGGATTATGCGAGAGGAAATTAGGGTGTGTTTGTGAATGGTGTGTATGTACTTTGTGTTTGTTTATCCTTGGAATGATCTACCTGTACTTAGCAAATAGCAAGCTGTAGCTTTATATCTATGCAGCCCAATCCTACATATTTTGCCCCAAAATAAGTCCTACTAGAAAGGCCAGAAGATTAGGTAATTTTAGCATCTGGTGAGAACATCATTTGTCGAGAGTGGGGAACTTTATTAAGAATAGGGACATTCTATTGTGATATGTATCACATTCACAAGCTGGAGCACATTGTTTACACATGGAAGGGACAGAATGGCGGGTAAACAGGTTTATTATGTCTCTCTAGAATCTCGTGTTTTCACAGGGGTTACTAAAGTGTGAGAACAATATGAGCTGGTCACATGGTTTGTATGTTCTGGTGACGTATTAACTTGTTGTCTGTCTGGAGCCATTTTAGAGAGGAGCAGGACTGTTCTCTTTCTTCACTCTTTTCTTCTGACTATTGCTTGCTGGACTTATGCAACAATGTAACGTCTTTGCTGAGGTGGGGTAAAGCTCAACTTGCTCCACTGGAATAAATGCTTGCTATGCATTGTACTCTGCACATGGACTGTAACTAGGAAATGTATACTCTGTAGAATATTACTTTGCTAAGTAAATAAACAGGTAGAATAGACCTGTGGAGTTACAGAGTTTTTTCCTTGCTATCTGCAAACGGGGGAGCTGGCTGCTGGAGTCGGATTACAGGCTGGAAAGCTGGCTGGCTGATTGCATCCGAAACGCTGCACGCTGTGCAGAGAGAGGGGGAGAAAGATCTGGATTTCTGTGTGTGGATAAATGGGCCTCTACACACAAACAGGATTTTTAATCTCCCATCTCGCACACACGGGGCTCTGCTGTCACTCACGCGCCATCACATTCTGACATACCATGAAGTTTCTCAGAGGGAGGTTGATTTCCTTATTTTTGAATAATTACAAATAAGTAGCTATCTGCAGAAAATCGTGAGATGTTCAAATATACTCAGATACCCAATAAAGTCTGAGGAATTATTACTTTCTTCCTTCTCACAGAAAATCTATGAAACAGTAGCTGAACTCCAGTTGATTAATGGTAATATTCAAAGTATATGGGGAAAAATATTTTCAAATTGATATTACTGAATGTCAGTGGACTCTTACATATAATGAAGGGCCTTAGTACTCTACTGATGTTTCTACAAAAATATATATATCAACAATATCATCATATTGTTTTGTACTTGTTTTTAGTTTTTATAATGATAAAGTATAGATTTAAGTCAAAAAGACTTAAGTCTTTAGTCCTAAGGTCTTCCACATAAGTGGAGCTCAGTACCTTGTGTTGAAAACAAGCTAAATTTGCCCCTTTTCTCTCTCCATAGCAGTTTGCCACCAAACTTTAGCAGCAAACTACCTTTTTTTCACCACCACCACTGATTTCAGCAGTGTGGTCGCAGGAAAGTGGCCCACAAAGGGGGCTGGGGGGGTTGAGAGTGGCCCCCGAATTCTCTGAAGTTGCCCACCCCTGCTATGCTGAGTTAGGTTGCAATCCTCTGCACAATGGGGCAAGAACCATTAAATGTAATAGGACTTACTTTGAAGTAAACACCTGATTCTTAGAGGAATTCAAGATCTACATGATGAAAAAGAAAATGTTCTCATTGTCATCCCCTTATACTGAACTTTGTTTTCAATCAATATTCTTATAGCACTAATGAGGGTACAAAATCAATAATGCTTTAAAACTATTTAGTCTAATTGGCATGCCTCCTCCAACATGACTTGCTACTTAATTCAGATCTGTTTTTAAAAAGTCTTTTCTTGAGTTCTCCTTTATTCTTTTGAGAGCAAATTGTATCCTTAATTTCCCCCAAATTTGGATGAGCTAACTGTTTTGATTCGCTCTTCTGCATGCAATAAAAAAAACCTAAAAGACAAGAAGCAGACTTGTCAAATTCTATACTGGGAACATACAATCAGACACAGATATGGGCTCCAAGAGAACCTTGAGCAGAGCTTCCAGTCAGTGTTATGGGACTCCCAACTTTGGAGCTCTGAGTTCAAGGTGGAATATGAAGCCCTTGATTTGTAAGGATTCATTATTTTCTGAAATAAGCTATGTTATGTCAATGTTGCTTTGCCCCACACTCACCTTGCATAACATGTTCAAAGGGGCGCACCGGTTCAGATCTTCTTTCGAGGCAGTAAGTAAAGAACGCTGGCAAACCTACCCTGTCAAAAGGCTGAGGGTCTATTCATTAGTAACTGAAACATGAACATATGAAGAACAGCAGACACCACACTGATACACGCCAGTTTCGTAGATCTAAAGATTGTGCTGGAGATCTCCTTCCTTAAAACTAGTTTTGCAGCGCAGGCACACATTCTGTGCTGCTTTTCGACCTGGAACACCATGCCCCCCTCCCCAGCTATAGTTGTAGCTATGCACACCCCCTATGCACACCCTCAGTGTAAATTGGGGATCACATCAGCTGTGGTCTGTTGAGATCCGCATCACAATGCACAGCTTGCGCTGTTCCTAATCCATGCACTGTTCCCAATCCAATCATGAGACGACATACCAAAGCCCCCTTTTTAATATAGATTTCCCTTGCTGACCCGTGGCACAGAGTTAGTTTTATTATTACTCTTTCAGCATAATTAGAATCAAGAGATCGTGGGGCGGGGGCTTTCCACATGGTAGCCTGGATCAGATGATATTTCATTTCCTCAAAAACTCTCTGTGCTTCTAGTGAGCAGAATTTATACAGCGTTCCTAGCTTCATGTCATCCCCCCCTTTCTTACAAATGACCCCATCAATTTCCCTCACCTCTCACCCATTCCGTTCTTCATCTTCCTTATTTGCCTCTTCCTGGCCAAAATACTTAGAGCTCCATCCAAATTAAACTAACGAGCACAGTATTTTTGCAAAGTAAAGCCTTGTTTATACAGTCTACAGAACCAACTAGTTTGTTCACCACTTCAGGCTGCCAGTGGGGGTCTGCATGATTGAATACTCCTTCCAAAGAAACTCTATGCATATAGAAAATCAATGTGTCAAGGAGAAGGGTTCAGCTTTTTGGTACATGCAGCTTCCCTCCCCCTTTTCTTGCACATGTAGAGATCCCTTTTCATGGAGGAGCACTAAAATATGTAACCCCCTACAGTTGCAGCCAGAAAAAAAACATTACCACTTGATTCTCCTGAATATATAAACTAGGCCTAAGCTAGTCTCTGGACTGTGCATGTGTTACTTTGTTCTGAGCACTGGACTTGCTTCAGAGAAGAATATGGAAGAATAGTTTTTTTGGCACCATATACACTGAACTCCAACATTGAATGTCAACAATTTGGTGATCATGTTCTGATAGGAAAAGAAATACATAGACTACCTGTGTAGATTTGCAAAGAAATCTATGGTTTGGGAAATTAGCATCATTTCAAAGACATTTTAATTACACTAGTTTGTTAATAACTATCGCTGTTCTTGCTTTTAATAGACGAAGCAATGTGACAAAGATTTTGCCAGTTTCCCTTTTGATGGCAGTGTAAATGGTCTCTGTACAGAGATTTTTGTATTCCCTTACAGGAAAATGCGCTGGAATGCACAATCCATCTTCAAAATGTGCCTTACTTTTTATGCGTAGATGTTCACTGAGCTTTAAATAATACACAACACAAAAACGCACTGCCAAATTTCTTTCTTTTCTTTATTTAAAAGTTTTAGAGGCCAGCTTTCAGGATATGAGGACCCCCTAAAGGTGTCTTCCAATGGTCAACATAAAATACGAAAAATAGACTTCAAACAAGAGGAACCATTAATAATAAATAAAACAACAATAATAAAACAAAAACATCCAGACAAAGATGAGCGCTTTCAGTCCCATTAATTTCAGTGTGAGACGTTTAAGCACGTACTTCATTCTCTTTCAGGGAAATTAGTTGGACACATATGTGCTTAACTTTGGATAGATTATGCCCATAGTTTACAAATATTTTTAAACTGTAGCAATCAGTGGACTACAACCAAAGATCATCTTTAGGTGTGCCCAACAGGACTTTGACTTTTTTCTCCTATGGACTGCAGGTCCCCTTACCATATAACTGACTCTTTCCAAACTATCCTAGTGGTGGAGATACAGCAGTAGGAGACGTCTTAATTACAGTTAAAGAATCAGCAGTGGTCCATGAGATTGTGTGCTTCCTCCCTTCCCTTTGCTTGTCCTCTTGGGTGTAACTTTCACCCTCCCCCTTAAATGTTACACCAGCACCAACAGTGGTTAGTGGTAATTTTTGAAGAGCAGGGACTCATCATAAGAGCATAAGAATGTAAGAGCCCTGCTGGATCAGACCAAGGGTCCATCTAGTCCAGCACTCTGTTCCCACAGTGGCCAACCAGCTGCCCACAGGAAACCCACAAGCAGGACATGAGTGCAACAGCACCCTCCTGCCCATGTTCTCCAGCAACTGGTGTGCATAGGCATACTGTCCCTGATACTGGAGCTGCCACTGGATAGTGGATGTCATGACCATCCCTATAAAGCCCCAAGGAGAGCCCAAAGGTTCATGCAGCTGTGTTAATCCATCTCCACCAGAAGCAGGTAGCCCATTCAAGACCAACCCATCCCATAATACTTTGCATTACAACAGGGAACAGTATATTATTGCTGGGAAAATTCATTTCCCCCCAGCTACTGTGAGGTAGGGATGTCACCGTGAATATCGGGGGGCTGGAGTGAGCCGAAATTGGCCCCGCTTGCAGCCCCCCAATATTCGCGGCGATTCACGGGCCTACCTTGCCACCTGCTCGGTCTGCTGCACCACGCTGCCTGCGCGGGCTCCTGGCGCGTCATTTCCAGCTGTGTCACGACGGGCCCTGCGCCGACGTGGCTGAACCCTGCACCGTGGTTTTGGAGTAGAAACCAGGGCAACAGGACTTAAAACAGCCTGTTTTAAACCCTGTTGCCCTGGTTTCTACGCCAAAACTGCGGCGCAGGGTTCAGCCGCGTCTGCGCAGGGCCCGTCGCGTCATTTCCAGCCAGCCGGAAGTGATGCAACGGGAGCCCGCGCAAGCCTGAGCGGTGCGGAGGGCAGCCGGAGAGCCCCTCCGCGCCGCTGAGAATCAGAGGATCGGGGGGGGGGCTGCTCGCCAAGGAGAGGAGAGGTGATACGCCCCCCCCTCAAAAGGTACAAAATTCACCACTATTGTGAAGATTCTAGCTAAGCTCAGAGGGAACAGGGAATTCTAAAGGGTAGTGGTGGCAGCAGATGATGCCAGTGTCCCTGCTAATCAAAAAGTGCTGTCCCTGTGTCCCTGTGAGCCCTGGCTTCTCTACACCACTGGGCACCAACACCAGCCATTTCTGTTATAGCTAACCAGAGATCATCACAAACAAGATTTGAAAACAGCTTCAACCCCTGGATAAGAGGGAATCCTGGTTAGCATTAACCAACCATAGGCAATGTGACAGTGCCAATGTAATGGTTAGCTGTGGTTAAAGGGAGTGGAGGGAGTATCAAGACTGAGGGGAAACGGAGGGCCTGGGATGAATTGTGATGTCATGGTCTGCTTGCGGCTAAGAGATCAGGCATCAGTGTTTTATCTGTGTACCAGCCCCCAGAGTTTCAAACATGATTTTCTATGCAGCACATAGAGCTGAGTTGTTTTTTTTTTAATGGTCAGACATTTCAATCCAATCCAATCTCTGCACTGCAGCCTATATTCAAAGCAAAAGCATTAAAGAATGGGATGGAAGTAAAAGAGAAAAGAGATGAAAAGAATGGAAGTGGACAGAATAGGAAGGCAAGGGGATCACTAGGTCTTTTTAATAGTGCTGAAAAAGCACTAGGGGTAGAGCAGTGGTAGAGCAGCTGCTTTGCACGCAGAAGGTCCCAGGTTCAATCCTTGGTATCTCCAGGTAGGACTGGAACTATTCCTGCCTGAAACCCGGGAGAGCCATTGCTGTCAGTTAGTGTCAACAATGCTGGGCTAGATGGACCCATGGTCTGACTGGGTGGAAGGCAAGCTTCCCATGTTCCTATGTAAGTTCCAGTCCTGAAGGACAGTGACTGAAAAGCTTCCCTATTGGCTGCTCTGCATCCTCCTGGGAACCCAACCTGTTGCAGGCATTGTGGAGATGAGAAGGTTCTGGAATAGGGGTCTTGGCTCCAAGCAGAATGCCTAAGAAGAAGAATTGGATCTAAGTGCTGATGTCCCAGATCTGAGGTAAGATGTGTATGATGATAGATGCTGAACTGAGACTGCACAAAACTTCAGAGGGATGGAGAGTAAGGCTCTCAGTGGCTCCTAGTCATACTGGCTTTATATTACCTCCAGTATCAGAAGCAATATACGTCTCAATACCAGTTGTTGGGAACACGAGCAGAAGGGTGCTGTTGCATTCATGTCCTGCTTGTGGGTTTCTCATAGGTAGCTGGTTCTGGTTGGCCATTGGAACAGAATGCTGGACTAGATAGACCTTTGGTCTGATCTAGCAGGGCTCTCCCTATGTTCTTATGTATCAGAAACAAAAGAGGAATAGAGTAGCACTTTGATGTGGAATTGCAATTTAGGCACCAAGAAGATACCAGCAGATCTGCAGAGGGGCCAGAGAATGCCTCCATAAGGATCCTTGGGCCAGTAGTTCTACTAAGCTTGAAGTGTGCAGGAGAAACAGCAGAGATCTGCCCAGTGGAGGCTGGTGGTTCCATGTCAGTGGGGCAGTCCAGGCTGTTGTCTGAACTTTTAAAGAGCTGTGCATGGTGTTGAAATGGCTTTGGAAATGGGGGATAGGGTTCAGCACCATGGAAAGCACCTTGAAATTTCAGACTAAAACCCAGGGTGGATATACTGCCCCACTGACATTGGAGCCACAAGCATCCACTGGATCTGCTATAGATCTCTGCAGCACCAGGGATATTTAAAGCAAGTTCTTATGTCTCCCCAGCTTGGAAGGGAAATAACTAACAGTGTGCTGCCCTTTCATGACACCCTAAATCTGCTGCCTCACTCAGCTGCTTCACTCGGCCTAATGGTAGGGTTGGCCCTACCTGCCAGGTGTGGGGCAGTTACATAAGGACACACAGGAGCTCAAATAAACAGAATGGTTTCCCTTAAATAAAATAACGTTAGGAAATTATGAGCCCCTTTGTATCATAAGAGCAAGATCACGCTATTCGCAGAGTATATCTAATCTGCTTCTTTCAAGGCAAACAGAAATACAGGTGCATATTTCTATTTATAGGAGAAGGCATACAGTAGATTCAATACTGTTTTCTATGGACATGGAGCACTGGCAAGTTCATTAACGTGTTCCAAAGTGTCTGGAGGAAGGCATCCAGGATTTGCTGGCAAAGGCTAGATTGAATCCCTTCAGTGCATAGAAAAGCATTAACAATTGGCATGAAGGCAGAGCATTCAGGGAGATATAAATGGTGGAATCCAGCTAGGGTCCCTCTGCCAACAGAAGGCTTCCATCTGCAGGATGGGGAGGGGTTGTGCCCCCCAAATCTGCTTCAGATGATCCCCCAACCTTCAGGGGGAGGGAGAACCCCCCAACCTTCAGGGGGAGGGAGAATCCCCCAACCTTCAGGGGGAGGGAGAACCCCCCCACCTGTTCTGCTCACAGAAGCTTCCCATAGGTGAAGGGACACTAGCTGGATTTCACCCAAAATATTTTTTCCTTAGAGTCATTTTCCTAGAGTTTTCCTAGACCTCTTAATAAGCTTCTTAAACATTGTCTCCTTGAAACACAGGAGGAAAATAAAAACTGGTGGGAAATCTAGTTGATAAATGTTTGTCTTTTGCTGTCATTTTGTCTTTTGTTTTGCCCAGTAGACAAAACAACTGATACCTGTGAACACAAGGCTTACCTCTCAATTTGTGGATAGAGAGATGATCAGCTAATAGTCATGGGTGTCCCTATCAATAAGGATAAGAGTCAAATTACATGTTACATGCACATTGCACATGTCTGTAGCAGTAGCCCGATGGACTAACTTTCAATGAGGAAAGCAGTGGGGGCCAATCAAGAAAACATGCATTTAAAACAGGGGTGGGCAACTTGTGGCCCTCTAGATCAGTGTTCTCCAACCTTGGGTCCCCAGATGTTTTTGGCCTACATAGCTATGCTATGCTGGCTGGGACATGCTGGGAGTTGTAGGCCAAAAACATCTGGAGACCCACGGTTGGAGAACACAGCTCTAGATGTTTTGGTTTACAACTCCCATCGTCCCTCACCATCGGCTATGCTGGCTAGGGCTGATGGATATTGCAGTCCAACAACATCTGGAGGACCACACATTCCCCAGCCCTGATTTAAAACCTAGCAGAGGAAATGATGCTAGGGAAGGGGTTCAAAATGGGTAAATGGTGGGCAGGCAAACAATGTCTTTGTTACCAGTCATGCCCACAGGAAGCAGCTTTTCCTTATTTAAACGGGGCACTACTCAATTACATGTAACATGTACTTTTGCAGTGCTATGAAACTTACAGTATAATTTGTCTCATTTTTCTTGAGGCTCACCTTTGCTCAAGGATGCAGTTACAGGGCTGGAAGAAAGCGCCTAACAACAGACATAGAAGTAGACGTAGGCACCTAACAAGAGAAGTCCACTTCCTATGATCAACCACATTTGTAATGTGATACAAGAAAAATGGCAGGCTGAGCCAAGAAGTGCCAGGGGTGGCTGGAGGGTGTGCAAGTCTAACAAGACAGAACGAGTCAATGGAGGCATTGTGTCTTTCCAAACAGGAAGAGTGTGCCATGGTTCCAGACACTGCTCCTAACTCTATGAAGGCACAACACAGCAGTCACAGTGACCTACAGTGAGTATCATAAGGATTCAATTGCACATGGTGTATGTGTGGGGCAGAAGCAACCTAGGACTATTGCAAATTAAACACGGTTAGTTCTTACAAGAGTGTAGGGTACTCGTTGTTCCCATGTGGCTGTCTTCTAGACCTCTCTGGTGATGGGGAAATGGGGAAGCTGACGGAGGGAGTAATGATGTGGGGGAACTCATATCGGAGGGGCTGACAACACTGCATTGTCACCTCCCGTTCCATTTGCCACCTTCACAGAAAACAGCTGAGAGTGTTATCACCACAATGGCAACAGGATGGTGGCCAATTGGACTGTGTTTTGCAGCCCAGTTGGCCAGAGGTGAGAGAAATGAATCCTGAAGTAGGTGAAATTTTACTCAAAATTTAGAGGGGAATACCTTGCCACTAGCATTCTGAGCCAGTTGCCTCACGACTTCCAGCACCACCTTCTTGGCTAGGTGGCAGAGCATCTGCTTTGCATGCAGAAGGCCCCAGGTTCAATCCCCAGCATCTCCAGTGAGGGCTAGGAAGGAATCCTGCCTAAAACCCCGGAGAGCCATGGCTGATAATACTGGTCTACTCTGTCTCAGTATAAGGGAGCTTCCTATGTTTCTGTGTTCCTAAATCTCATGTAACAGACATTGGTATAGCCAAGAAAAAGCATACCCATATTTAATTCCCAGTGTCAGTTCTGATGACAGGTTCACTGGTAATATTATGAATGAACTGCGCCATCTTTACTTACAAACATTTCTCATACATTAGCTCATCTGTCTCTCTTCACACACTAAATGTCAGGTCTTCTTCCTTAAATGAATATGTTTATCCATAGCTCTTTCATTTCATTTTCTAAATTTTATACTGATTTTCTGACTTACTGATAATCTGTTATACAAAAGCAAAGATTCCTGGCACACACACACACACAGAGAGAGAGAGAGAGAGGCCGCTCCAGAAAGATTTGTGACCACTCAATGGCCTCATTACTACCCACTGTTGATCACTAAATTACAAGAAAATGTCAAATTTTTAAAAAAATAAATAAATGACCAGACATGATTTTGTGGGTGTAAAGTGCAAAGACCAGAACAAAATGAGCTCCCCCACCATAAATATTCCCTGGGATTTGGATGCGAAATGGCAGAGCTGTCACTGGAATCACAAACAGCACTTGAATCATTTTCTCAGTGCAGTGCAGTGTCCTGGTTTAAAAAAGCAATATATTTCAATCTTGCAATATTATAATCGGGCACATTCCTTTAGTGGGTCTACAAAAATAAAAATAAAAAATAGCCGTAAGCCCGTTTCATTTAAAGGGCTCTTTTTGTTGTTGCTTCTTTTTTAGAATCAAAGATCAGGAGACGGGTTTAGTGCAGATTAGATTATAGTGATATTACACCATTTGTTCTCTCTCTCCCGTCCTGCACCATCTAGACTCCTTGCACTTTTACAGCTCTTATGGGAGTAGGGAGCACTTAGCCATCCACAGGTGCTCTGAATTTTACAGGCTTCAGAAAAACCTGGCTGTTGAGAGATAATTTGCTATTTTTATTTTCTTGGCAAAGCTTGCTACACAATGACAGGTTTCTGACGCCTGGATTTCGTTCTGTTTATCCCACTTATATACAGTTTCACTTGTCTTCACCTTACAATGACATCATCTTCTGTCACCTTAGATTATCATTTGACCCCCTTCCTTCCTTCCCCTCCTTTTCACTAATCAGCAGTGTCCATGGGGTGGGTGGGTGGTATATATTCTTATTCTGAAATGGATGGATGAATAAATCTCCTTTCATAGAGCAGTGACAAAAGAACTGCAAGACAATGCTTCAAGTCAACTTTGAAATGATCGGGGAGGGAAGAAATAAACATTAAAAAGACAAACAAATCCCAGTGTGTTTTCTGCAGGGTTCAATGGTTAGAAAAAGAAGAGGTTAAGGTTTGAGTAACAGAAATATGCACGGAGCCCGCGGAACCATCCTGAATGGTGATGCTTGTGCTGTTTCCTTTTTCTACCCAGTGCCCCCCAAAATATATGAAGATTTCTGGGATAAAACAAGACTGGAAAGATTTCAATTGAATTGTGAACTCAGCCTGAAGAAGGGCAGGTCTCCAATGGTTCAAAACCTCACACAGCTTGCATTGTTTAAAAGAGTGATGCTCCGGTAATCTTAACCACAAATGGATGTGAGTGTGTTCACCTTTTGTAAACTCCTTTCAGGCTCTCAGTGTTTATTTGTTTATTATATTTATACCCTACCTTTTTTCCTGCAAGGAACCCAAGGTGGCTTATATAATCCTCCTCCTCCTCCTCCTCTCCATTTTTATCCTCACAACAACCCTGTGAGGTAGGTTAGGCTGAGAGTCAGTGACTGGCCTAAAGTCACCCAGTGAGTTTCATGGCCGAGCGGGGACTAGAACCCGGATCTCCCGAGTCCCAGTCCAACGCTCTCACCACTATGCTACACTGGCTGAGTCCAAAAGGTCTTTTCCGCTGCTCCTCACCTGGAAGCCTACTCAGTGCTTTGAATATTGGCCAGCCGTTAAGAGATAAGCATCTTTCTTTGAAGCCTGTGGATTTAAAAGTGATCTTTGCCTGCTCCCATTTTGCTTCTGCCCATTGACCACATATATTATGTACCTGCCAACAGACTCTTGGTTCGTCATAGCTTGTATCATTTTAATAACTTGTAAAAAGGAATTACAGCATATGTAGAGGCACAGCTTAGGTTTGAAGTGTTTGTTGAAAGTAATCCTAATGGTCAAGATTGGAAATGAAAGCAGGGCTAGGTGCAGTATATCTCCCATATGCAGGTAGCTGGATTTGCAACACAATTTGATCACCCTGAGCCCAGTGTAACTACAGGAGGTGGGGCACACAAATGAGCCTTGGCTCATGCGCACAGTCCATCACAGGAAGAAGGTCATCACCTGATGTGGACTGCATGCACAAACCTTGACTTGTAACATTTATATCCCGCCTTTCCTCCAAGGAACCCAAGGCAGCATACATGATTCTCCTCCTCCTCTCCATTTTATCCTCACAACAGCCTTAGGCTGAAAGTCAGTGACTGGCCCAAAGTCACCTCGTGAGCTTTATGGCTGAGTGGCAATTTGAAACTGGACCTTCCTAGTCCCAGTCCAACACTCTAACCACTACACCACACTGGCTCTCCTCCGTACATGTGATCCAGCCATCCCTTTTTGTGGTTGATAGGCTGCATGTAAGGCATGTGCCCAATGCTTGTTCCTGTGCCCTTCTGTATGTAGAATGTACACACCAAGGCAAAATGTAAACTGGCTTCTACTTATTGGAGAAGCCCAACTTTCATCCACAAGTCCTTTCTTCAAAAGCTTGGGGCCGGTGGGTTTCAAGCTCTTCCCTGCCCTCAAGGGACATAGACTCAGAACAGGAACCAGATCCAGGCAGCATAGTCTCCAACTGCCCAGAAAATGCTGGGGCCCTCAGGAAAACCCTTAAGCCATCACAGCTTCTCACTTTGTTATGCAGAGTCCCCGAATCCCACTGCCCCCCCCCCCGCAAGCTACTTTAAGTTGCTCTTAAAGGGCCATGGGCAAAACTGCAGCTTAGCTAAAACTTTTAGCGTAGCTGCAATTTTGCACATGGCCCCTTTAAAAGTAGCTCTGCTTAGGCTCGAATGGCCGCCCATGGAGACACAATAAGTAGGGAGGGAACAGATGTGAGGATGTGTGTGCACGTGCACGTGCACATGCTCTACCTGCTGTCTCTGCTGGGTGAAAAGAAAAGGAGGTGGAGGCTGCACCTGCTGGCCTGGACCGAGGGAGAGGTGAATGAGGGAATTTATTACATGTTTCCTATCTTTATATTGCCAAAGATTTTATTTCCTAACAGAGGTGACTCTGTGCCTCTAACAGGTCAAGTACAGTGTCAGAAGGAAATGCAAGAAACGTTCCCTTCTCTCTGAAGCTCCATGTTTGGGGGTGTGGGGTGGGTGGGCAAGCTTCACCTGTTGAATTTGTGCCAATCCTGACAATTTTAAAAGAAAAAGAAAGAGATTGCCCTGCAAGTACTGATCCCCCCCCCCGACAAACACCAGATATCAACAATTAAGGGTTTAAGTAAGGTAAAAAAATAAATAAATTACAAAAGCCACTTATAAAATATTCTAAAATAAAATATATTATAATAATGTAATAATTGTAAGATATATATAATATAATTCTGGAAAAGTCATCCTAGCACTGGTGCTGCTGCTGCTACCTCTTCTTCTAGCAAGGAGCAGCATTTCACAATTATCCCTCAGTTACACAATACTTCCTCACACAATGCATAATCAATTTGCTGCCACAAGATGTGGTGGTCAGTGTTGTAGATTGCTTTAAAATATACACACTTTCCTATGAATAAGTCCCATTGAATGTAATAGGACTTACTTCTGAGTACACATGCATAGGATTGCACTGTTATTCTGTTTTCAGAACAGTGGTAAATTTTACTTGGCTCTATCTGTGTACCCCATGTGAAAATCTTTTTCTAACACATGCTGAAGTGCAATGGAGAAAGCTCTCTCTACTGTAATGAGTAGGATTATTCTGCAGGGATTTTGGATTGTTTTTTTAAAAGATGCATTAGAAGGGAGTTAGCGGAAAACACACCCACCTCAAGAGAAAGAAAGAAAGAATGCCAACTACCTCAAATAGCAGCAACAAACATCATCATTCCATTTTGGCATTATTGTTCAATCACAGTATTGTTGTTCTTGTTTTGTTTTGTTTTTTTAAAAATAAAGTACAATAGTGCCCACACATTTTTTTTTTGAGTGGAGAAGATAGGAGCTTGCACAGTGGGCCTGTGAACCACTTTGTACACTCAGAGATATCTAAATGTTACCCGGTAAATATTATTATTTCTTTGGCAAACAACTAACTGAGAACAAAGCCACCACCGAGAGATCCATTTTTAAAGTAGGAGGGAGATCTTTAAAACAAGGAGTTTCCTGCACAATGTGGGGAAAGTAGGCTGAAAGTTATGTTTGACTGAAATAATTGCATATTCCTCCCCACTTTATCCCTTCCTACCATTTGTTGTCACCTCTATATTACATTTTAGATTGTAAGATCTTTAGGGCAGGGAACTGTTCTCTTATACTGGGTAAAGCACCTAGGGATGTAAAAACTTACCTTGGGGGGGGGTGCTTGCCTTTTTCTCGGCGAGCACCCCCCACAAGGCATGAATCCTCCCCGCCACTCAATCCACCTCGCTGGCAGTGCAGGCAGGGTCCTGTCGCATCACTTCTGGCTGCCAGGAAGTGACACGACAGGACCCCGCGCTGCGTTTTTAGTGTAAAAACCAGGGCAACGTGGCTTAAAATGGCCGCGAATAGCAAATCAACAACAACACCAATAATAATTGGCCTGGAGACCATCTAGCTGTGAGTCCTGCAAGACCTGGTCCCTGCTTCCCTGGCTCATCACACCTGGCCAGGGAGGGTGGGGCCTGACTGACTCCAGCTACAAAGGCTGCTGCTGCTCCTGCTGAAGGTGCCTGGAGACCATCTAGCTGTGAGTCCTGCAGGGCCTGGTCCCTGCTTCCCTGGCTCATCACACCTGGCCGGGGAGGGTGGGGCCTGACTGACTCCAGCTACAAAGGCTGCTGCTGCTCCTGCTGGGTGTGCCTGGGACCATCTAGCTGTGAGTCCTGCAGGGCCTGGTCCCTGCTTCCCTGGCTCATCATACCTGGCCAGGGAGGGTGGGGCCTGACTGACTCCAGCTACAAAGGCTGCTGCTGCTCCTGCCTTTTTTTGTTTGTTGGTATCTGTAATTATTTATGTTGTATTTTTTTGAATATTTAGTGTTTTTTAATATTTTTTAACTTGTATTGCAGTTCTTATATTCTGTAGATTAGTTTTTTAAAATACTATATTCAGTGTTCCTTGATGTTTTGTGTTCATGTCTTTTAGATTGTGAGCCTGAGGGCAGGGACTGTCTTATTATTAATTTGTGTAAGCCGCTCTGAGAGCCTTTTCTGGCTGAAGAGTGGGGTATAAATGAAATAAATAAATAAATAAATAAATAAATAATAATAATAATAATACACAGCAGTACAGGAGCAGTAAAATGGGATAGCATGGTTAATTTAATCATGGGCCAGGGAAAGCCTAGGTGAACAGGTGCACTTTCAGGAGGTGTTTAAAAGATGCCAAATTTTCTACCTCCTGAACTGCACAAGAGAGTTTTCTCTGCAGGGTGGGTGCCACTACTGAAAATGCCCGCCATTGAGGTATTACATGGCTACATTCTGATAATTTTGGAATGACCAGCAAGGCAGGCCTCTTCCGATTATCTTAACGATCGGTTGGGTATACTGTATACAGGGGAAAGCAGTCTGCTAGGTCTCAAGTTGTTTAGGTCCCAACAGCTGGTCCCAAGTTGCTTAGGGCTTTGTATGACAATCGCATAACCTTGAACATGGCTCGGTAGCTAATAGGCAGCCAGTGCAGCTCTCACAACTCTGTGAGGCCTATTAGGAACATAGGAAGCTGCCATATACTGGGTCAGACCATGGGTCCATCTAGCCCAGTATTGCCGACACAGACTAGCAGCAGTGGCTCTCCAAGGATTCAGGCGGGGATATTTCCAGTTCTACCTGGAGATGCTGGGGGTTGAATCTGGGGCCTTCTGCAAGCAAAGCAGGTGCTCTATCACTGAGCTATAGTCCTTCCCCAAGGCTGTATTAGGCTGACACAAAGTGCCGTAGGGATGGACAAATCTATGCATTCCGCTTTCTCCCACATTTTTTTTTTTTTTTTAAATCTCAAGTTCTTTCCTAAATATGCAGGATTTTGGTAAATTCTTATAAAAAAACGAACTGAAACTAAATTCTCACCCATCTACAACAGCCAAATTCAGTAGGTACAGCTATTCCCAGCATGGAGAAAACGATGATGTACCTCCCTTCCATATAGATATTAATGATGAGGAGCCTGTCAGGAAAAAAAGAAGTGGCTGGCAACCCTAATTCAGCACTAACATGGTTGAATACTCAGAGATTCAAACCCAGAACTTTAAGAACAAAGCACCCAAAGCCTCGGATCTGGATGAACCAATCCATCAGTTTTGGTTTCTCCCACATTCAATTTAAAACAAGCAAACAAGCAAACAAAAACTTAAGTTCTTTTTGTCCTGAATATGGAGAACTTTGTGAATTTTGGCAAATCCAAAACTGAGCTGAAATGAAATTCTCACCGATCCCTAAAAGTGAGTAGCCAAAGATCTCTTGGTCCACGTCCAACACTCTGTCTATTACAGCTCTGGAAATATAGCATTTTCAGCTAAGAGGTGATTGTTGCATTACTTTGCCTATCATTCCTGGTTAGGAAACTGGAAAGAAGGCATGGCATTTATACAAAAAATTATGCAATACCTCCCCCCGCCCCCCAAATCTACCATGTAATACCTATATTGTGCTGGTGACCACTGCTGGTAAGCTAATTCGTTTTAGCCCTGATGTGATTCCAGAGCTGTTCTGCTTATAGATCTCCTGTTGAGTTCTGCAGGAGTTCTTTGTGTAAAATGTCTGCTGACTCGCAGGCTGATTTCTTGCAGTGTTGCACAGGCAGACTGCCTCCTCTAATTGCAGATCCATTATGCTGTCTGTCTGTGTCGCTGACCTGTATTCCGGCATGGTGGTTTTGCCGGCTCGTGTAATGATGGCGTTAAAAAAATTACAATAAGGAAAGTGAATTCAAGCAGCCGGTTGTATAATAGCAGTGGGATTCAAAGCGTTGTGGGAAATGTTAGGAGGATATGTATCCGGTTGCTCCTGCTGTAGTATCATGCTTTGTACCCTCTCTGTAGGCTGTTTCTATGTTTGGATAACAACCGTATTCAAGAAAGCCAGAACAATTCTTTCTCTTCCATTTCGCTGACAAGCCCGATTTGCTTAGACGTGCCTTTTGTTACACGTTGATAAAATTATGAATGGCAAGGAAAGAACAGAGAGAGAACGTTTTCCACCCTCCCTCATAATGCTAGAACTTGGTGTCACTCAATGAAATTGGTCAGCAATTGATTCAGGCAGGATAGACAAAAGACTGTGTTTCTTCACACAATGTATAGTTAACTTAGACAGCAATCCTAAGTTTGCTGATGGTGCTCTGATACCAGATTCTCTGATCTGTTCTAAGCCCTGCCAGGCTCTTGCTGGCAGAGTAGAAGTCAGCAGGGAGCCATTCTCCCGTTGCAAGCAATGGTAAGGAACTCATTTAGACTAACTCCAGGGCTGGTTGAAATTCCCCCCACAGGATCCACAGCTGCTCGCTCCCTGCCCGCTGGCACACCGCTGACATGCTTCTCCCTCCTCCCCAAGGTTGCAGCAGTTCCAACCTCAGGGAGGAAGCTACTGAGGAAGCTTCCTGTGTGATGGCAGGGAGAAGGGGATCTCCCTCTCAAAGGGCAGACCTTTCTTTCTCCGCTTGCTGGAAAGGAAAAGTGCATAATCTATACTTTCTTTTAGTAGATGTTTAATTTGCCAACAGTTTTTAAAATTGTAATCTGTTTGTAGAAACACTGTTAAAACAATGGTTTGAAATAAAAACATTCATATCCATGAAGGTTTTTTGTTTTGTTTTTTTAAATCTAGACTCCTTGTAATAAAATGGATGAAGATACTTCAAAAATAGAAAATTATATTCTTATATAAGATAGTTATAATGAGAAGTAAATTTCTCATTGCTCCCACTCTATTTGGGGCTGCCCTAAAGGCTGGTCTGGAAGCTAGAGCTACCGTATTTTTCCGTGTATAAGACGACCCCATGTATAAGACGACCCCCACTTTTCTTTCCCCAAATTCAGAAATCAATATTTTGGGTGGGGTGTTTGTGAATGGGCAATTCAGCCCATGTTCAGCTTCCCAGAGGGCTGCCGGTGCCTGGGCCGCGGCGCGCGGCAGGACTGGTCTGGGCGGTGGGTGCGCCCGAGCTGCTCCCCTCGCGGGCTCCGCTCCGCCTCGCTGGCTTCTCCGCGCACCCTGAGCTGGTCAAGCGCAAGCAGGAGCTGGCAGTGAGAGGCCGGGCAGGGGCAGGCGGGCGGGTGAGGCCTAGGCTCCCGTGGGCGGCCTACGCAGCAGCCCTCGATGCCCCCGAGCACGCGCGCAGCCCATTTTCAATATGCAACTCCTTTGCTGCCTATCCGCTACCTGGACAGGTTTAAGGTTCTGGAACTAGTGTACAAAGCTCTAAACAACTTGGGACCAGGATATTTGAGAGAGCGCCTTGTCCCTTATTAACCTGCCTGGTCACTGAGGTAATCAGACGGCATACTCCTGGTGGTTCCACATGGACTTATGGCCTGGTTGGAGTCCACTGGAAGAGCCTTCAATGTGGTGGCTCCACTTCTATGGGACTCCCTGCCTCTGCAGGTCAGGCAGGCTCCAACATTATGTGGTTTTCGGTGCCTGCTAAAAGCATCTTTATTTCAAGAAGCCTTCCTTGTTTGACCAGCCACAGTTTTAATGATATCCTGTTTTTAATACATTGTTTTATTTTTTTAATCTATTTTATCTTTTTATTGTTCACCATTCTGGAATCTGTTTAGATATGGAGTGGTGTATGAATGTTGTAAATTTATAAATAAATAAATAAGTGATTGAAAATAAATGAAGACAGAAGCCATTCTCTTTGCAAAACAAAAAGTGAGTAATCTAATACTTTCTGTTTGGAAATAGTTCAACAGCATATATTTTACTTTTGAACGGTCAGTAGAAAGATTTCCCTTTCCCCTTTAATTAATGACTTGTATTGTTTATCTGTTCTTGCTTTTTTGTTGCCCATATTTTAAACTTTGCTTCAAACTAAAATTCCATGTAAAAAAAGACAGACCATTCAAATAATGGCTATTTATTAATTACTTATACAATTTATTACCCGCTATTCATTGTAAAATAATTCCACAGTGGGGTAGAAAACCAATAAATAAAATCATACAGCATCAATCAACAAAACAATAAAACAAGGGAGAACAGAAACACAGCTAAGTAAGTTTACAAGATGCAGCAATACACATTCAGTCAAAAGCCTGGCTGAACAAACAGGTCTTTAGTTGGACTTGGCACAAAAAGCTTATATGACTTGGCACCAAGCATATATGAGCAGGGAGTGAGTTCCATAATTAGGGTGCCTGTAGCAAGAGCATTCTCTCTCAGGTTGCTGCATATCGAACCCAGGGGCAATCTACACCTAACAGTTATTGCAGTACTGGATTGCTTCTGGGACTTGCGGGGCACACGACGCACTCACTTTTCAGTTCTGGTTGCATTTGTCTTGCGTCCTCGGTCCTCTGTTCTTCCATAATTTCCTGGAGTTCCTTTATTATGGTTTTTCCTGTTATTGCGATTCACTGTCGCAGTAAGTGGCTATGTGTGTGCTCACTGGCCGCTGTTGTTGCCTGTCTTAGCCAATTGTTTTTGAGGGCAGGGAACATTCAGCTTTTGTTTCCCAAAGCTACCTATATCAGGGGCTTTGGCAAAGCAGAGATTGCTTTCCCACCTCTCTCCCTCTCTCCTCATGGCTTCTCTCTCTACTGGCTTCGCCCCGACCCTGCGGGATGGCGGTGGGGTGGCAGCAGTACCCTCCCGCTCCTTCTTTTTTGTGAGGGGGCAGGAAGAGGATTTTTAAAAACAGTTTTGCTCCTGTACTCCTTCGCACCTTCACATATATGACGTTCCCACCCACCCATCCCCCACACAAAGAGCCCTTCCTCTTAAAGGGCCATTTCCCCAGCATATGCAAGGCAACACCCAGTATCACCGCTATGGAGTTTAGGTGTGGGGTGGCAAAACAGAATGACTGTGTGTGATACATTTAACGAAAGTGTGCGCTGTGAGTAGTGACTGCGGAACGTAAATATAGCAGTACTGTAATGCTAACTTGACGATATACCATGTAGTGTAGATCCGGCCCCAGTCTTGAAATGATTCATACATGTCCTAAAGCTCTCTAGGTTTGAGGCCTTTGTTATGAAATAGAGGATGATCTAAACTAGAAACAACACTCTTCAAAAGGGAATGGTTTGATACTGTTGTATACTAATCATGATTTATAGGTGCCTCTTCATCTTAAAGAACAAGTCTGAAAAGAAAGGTCACGCAGCCTGATCCTATACATGTTTATTCAGGGGGAGAGCAATCCTACGGTCCCAGGAGAGCGTTTCAGGAACCGTAGGATTCTTCAGAGTCCCCCATATCCTGAGGCCATGGATACTGCAACCACCTTGGAAGGGAGACTCTGGAATCTGACTCCTCCCCTTGCCCACTCCCCACCTCCCCCATAGCCGCCACAGACAGAACCGCACTGGCTGCATTACAAGGTAGCAGAAGCGGTCTTAAAGGACCTCAGAGAAGTCTTTAAGGGGGCATTGTGGTGGGTGGAGAAGGGAGAAGAGAGAGGAGGCCAGGATACAAAAAATCCTATAGCCTCTCCAGCCCTGCCCATGCCAGCGCACCTCCAGTAGATGAGCTCAGAGGATCATCTAGAGGAGAAAAAGAGGGTGGAGAGGCAAAAATTGCTTCCATTGGACTCCATCTGTCCTGCTGGCAGCAGCCTGGAAGGGCATTGGATACTTGGAAGCCTCCAAGATCGTTGGCTTCCATCCCACAAGGGTGCAAGAATAGGATTGCAGCCTAAATCCCATTGTGGAAGGACCAGGTAAATGTGCCCAGGATTGCAGCTTTACAGTGCAATCCTGTACATGTCTGCTCAGAACCCCCATTGACTTTAATGGGACTTTACCCCCAAGGAAGTGTATAGGAGTGCAGCCTTAGACATGTTATTATATTGTTTGAACATGTTGCTTTTGTATCTCTGTGTACTGAGTCTATTGAAATGCAATGGCCAGTCAGTGCCGTCACAGTGCTAGCGACGTTGCACTAGTGTTAACCAACATCATTAGTGCAACATCATTAGTGCTTGCCAGGCAATGGGAAAAAGGAGTGATGTGGCACTGAATTTTGGCAGCACTGTTTGTCACCAAATTTTGGTGGCAAATGGCTGCTTTTTCCCTTTGCCTAGCAAGCACTAATGATGTTGCACTAGCATTGGTTAACACTAGTGCAATGTCATTAGCACTAGTGCTGTGATAGCATTGGATATGGCGCACTGAGAGCACTTCCTCTATTGCCAATGTGTATATTTGCATTCTACCTTGCATACTACCTTTTGGAGTTCAAAACATGTTGGGCCTTAAAAAAAAAATTTAAAATAAAATAAAACCACCGTTCTTCAGCACCTTTGTATATTTTCTTTGTTTAATGTACGTATTACATTTCTATCCTACCTATCTCTCCATCATGACACTTAAAGCAGTGTACCTTGAGAGAATTCCGGTGATCATATCTTGGCTTAATAAGATGAGAGATGAACAGACCTTGTGGTTACTCATGCAGCCCCTTCGCTTCTCCCTTTGCAGCAGAGGGGAACAAACAAGGAAGTCTTCCATGAACCATAGTTTCCCATTTCATCCAAACTGAGAAACTATGGTTAATGGCTTGGGAACAAATAATGCTATTAAACCAACCCCAAACCATGTTTAATAGTCTGACTT